>SJYA01002616.1:1452402-1524620 GCA_006410615.1 Neotragus moschatus | reverse complement strand
GTGGGTTGCCATTTCCTTCTCCAGTGCATGAAAGTGAAAAGTGAAAGTGAAGTCATTCAGTCATGCCTGACTCTTAGTAACCCCATGGACTGTAGCCCACCAGGCTCCTCCGTCCATGGGATTTTCCAAGCAAGAGTCCTGGAGTGGGGTGCCATTGCCTTCTCCGAGAGGGAAGAGCCTGTGCTTGAAATCTCAGTGAAGCAAGTTTTCTTAGAGCCCACAGTTTTTCCAACAGATAAAGCTAAAGGAGGTGTCTGTGAAGAGCCCCACCCCCACAGCCGGGTGTGGAAGGGCAAAGCAAAGTCGCAGACCCTGAAGGGTCTCCTGGTTGGAGTGTGGAGGGTGCACAGTTTGGAGCCAAGGTGTGAGGGCTGGTAGGGAGAGGCCATGGTGGACACAGCAGCAGAATCTGGGAGGGGCTGGGGCTAACAGCCCTTGAGGACTAGAGGGCTCAAAGACACCTCATAGAGTGCCAGCTCTCTGGCCAGGGGCCAAAGGATTCCTCTGCACCATTCTCCAAGTGCTGCCAGCCCTTCCCTGTGAACTTAGATGCCACCCTGGGGAGGAAGAGAGGGGGCAGAAACCTACAAATGACTGGATCAAGGCAGGAAATGACTGGGTGGTCCCTAACTGGGTAGCTGAACTGATTCCTTTGAATCTGCAAGTTTCAGTGGTCAGTTCCCAAGGAGACTAGGATGTTGAGGTAGAGACTGAATTCAANAGGAAGAGAGGGGGCAGAAACCTACAAATGACTGGATCAAGGCAGGAAATGACTGGGTGGTCCCTAACTGGGTAGCTGAACTGATTCCTTTGAATCTGCAAGTTTCAGTGGTCAGTTCCCAAGGAGACTAGGATGTTGAGGTAGAGACTGAATTCAACTGCTTGTGAATTCATATCCCTATACGTAACTGTTGGTTAAACCGGCAAAAATTTTAGCCTTCACCAGAGCAATAAATAAATCCCGNGTAGCTGAACTGATTCCTTTGAATCTGCAAGTTTCAGTGGTCAGTTCCCAAGGAGACTAGGATGTTGAGGTAGAGACTGAATTCAACTGCTTGTGAATTCATATCCCTATACGTAACTGTTGGTTAAACCGGCAAAAATTTTAGCCTTCACCAGAGCAATAAATAAATCCCGAAAAAAAGGAAAGGAGGAATCTGTGGAAGTGTTCCTTTTTTTAACTTCTACAACACGATATATAAACGACTGTGGTATTAGAACATTTCTTGGAAATTTAAGCCATAGTCCCATCACTGAATATATGTCAATTTTTTAATTTTCCTGGTATTAAGAGTTTCTATTTCAGAAGTTGGTTCGATCCCTGCATTGGGAAGATTCCCCCTGGAGAAGGAAACAACACACTCACTATCCTTGCCTGGGAAATCCCATGGGCAGGGGAGGCTGATGGGCTACAGTCCATGGCATCGCCAAGAGCAGGAGATGACTGAGCACGCATACACGCAGGCAAATGTTATAATTTCATTAAACCTTTAAAATAAATGAGGCAGAGCATTTCAAAAGGCAAATCTCATCAGGTCAGTTCTCCCCAGCATCCACCCCAGGAGGGTGGGAACTCATCTGCTTTTGCTTACCATTATAATCCCTGCACCCAGCAGGAAGACTAGCCTGTAGCAGGGCCTCATTCACTGAATGAATACAAGAATGAATGGGTCAAAGTGATGAGACTGGAGAACTCCAAGTCTCCTTCTGGCTTTGAAATTCTGCAGCTACCTGAGCCACATTTCCCAGACAAAGGATGACAAGACCCCATGAAATTTAAGCTGATGAATCTTCGCTTTACTGAGAAATAGTTTAATGTGTTTCTGTCCTATTAATTGCCATTCTAGTATCACAAGTACATTTATACCTACACTATAGGTTAATTGACCTTATTTAATCCAGTTCTTGATCCCTGAAATCTAATTAGCATTACGTTATTTAACAATTTGAAAGTTTGCACTTGGAACTGAGGTAAATGTTCGAGTAAGAATAAGTATAAAGCTTTCATGCTGCAATTAAAATTAATACTTAGAGTTGGTCATGTTTTGTTCCTTAAGAAAAAGGTATATATGGGAATTACATTCAGCTAAAATAGGATAATGCAAATGAATACATTTTCTTTCTTCCATATGGGTCTGTAGAGGAATTCATTTAGGTCCACGACAAAACCTTTTCCCCAAGAGTAAGAAGTAAAGCTCAGGTCTTCGACTTTTATCCCCTGATTGTTTGTTCATCTTGTACACATAAGCATTTTTATAGGTTTATGTCTATCCGTATAAATGCCTTTTACTGCAGCAGTCCTCACATTTTCAGCAGATGAAGGAAGGAATTTTAAATTTTCAATTCTCTACAAAATGTGAACAAAATACTGCAAATTCTTGTTTCTCATCCACCAAGATCTCTCACACAGTAATTAAAGTCTTTATCAGCATCACCCTGTGCTAAATAACAATCTAGTCTCCCTAAAAATAAATGCACAGGGGGAAATTCCTCTCAGTGATGAGCAAACAGCGATTATTATTCCCTGTTATTAAAATGCTCTCAGCTAATTGGCACAGATAGCAGGAGAGAGATTACCTTAAAAGGCGGGATTCCGAAGGGGAGTTAGTCAGAGTTTTGAACCTTCTGGTCTAATTTAGAGGACACTTTGCAGAGAGATTCAGTAAATATTTGCAAGGGACCATTAACACTGAGTCAACAATTCAATTCCGTCAAAGAAAAATGTATTTAAATAATTGTAAAAAAAAATAACCTCCTTTGATAAATGCTGAAAACAAATTATTTCTACATGAAAACAGCCCAAATGCATTCACAGACGTCTACCAGCCACATTTTCTAAGCATTCTTTGTTGTATACACAGTTTATCATCCTGGACTTGTATTTATAAGAAGCACATGTTTCCCGCCGCACCCCTTCCCCTGAAAAATAGTGCTGCTATTTTCACTCAGGATTATTTTACAGGGATTTCAGTGAGCCAGTCCTTTCTTCGCATTTTTCCTGTTTTCGTCCCAACAGAAATGGGATTTTACTGTGTGTCCTGTGAGCTGATAACACACAGCTTGGCAAGGTTTGATGTTACTTTCATTGACAGGTTGGAGGCTGAAGGAGCAAAGTCAATGAGAAAGTTATGAGATTTCTCTTCACCTGCAAATGACAGATAAAGCTGGCCACTGAACATGAAATAGCTTGGAAGGCTTCCTGGCTCAATTAAAATCCAACTTTGATGAATTTTGTTTAAAGAGAAAAATGATGTGTCTCTAGCGAAAACTGTTTAGGACAGCTGGTGGGGGGTGGCGTGGAGAAGCAGGTGGTTGCGACTACCCCGAGGGCTGCAGAAATATTAATATGGAAACGTTTCACATTTCACTCCAGTTCAGGGCAGCTTCCTAATGCCTGGAGGAAGACAGAGCAGGAAATTCACAAGCCACAAAGCAGGGAATGCCTCCTCATTTGGCTAGAGTGGGGTCTGTTTGTCTGGGTCCCCATCTTAGCCTCTGTATTTTCTGTTAGCTCACAAAGGCACTGCGTTCGAGTTTCAAAGCCGGCTCCTTCCTCCCCACATTGCTAAGACACAACATGTCATCAAAACCAGGGTTTGCCAGAAGCCGTGATTTGTTTGTCTAGACTGGTCATTGAACTCTGTTTATTACTAAACAGCATGCGGAATGGGCCGCAAAATCAAAGGGGTTTCTGGGAAGCTGGAAGGCCTGTCTGTCTAAGCACAGCCAGGGCTGTGCAGGGACACTGCTGTCTCAGTCTCCAGTCTGGAGAGATCTACCTTTCCCAGGACCTAGAGACTGACCACTGGCCTAACCTTTCATCTTCTTTTGACCCAGGACATGACCCTAGGTCATTGGTTACCCCTAGAGCCCCTGCCCACCATTGCTGGAGCAGCAGCCCTTGAGAACTATATTCTGGGAGAGGTCATGAGGAAGGATTAATGATTACCATTTGAAAATGGAACATTAGAAGAAAATGCACACAAAATTCACAGCAAAATAGTCTGCCCAAGGAGCAGAGGACCAAAACAACAACCAAAAAAATGCTTGTAAATAATACCCTCTTTTCCAGATGCAAGTGTGGCACGTGTAAGAACTCTTGGGGGCTTCCCTGGAGGCTCACTGGTGAAGAATCCTCCTGCCAACGCAGAAGGCACGGGTTCGATCCCTAATCTGGGAAGATCCCACCTGCCAAGGGACAACTAAGCCTGTATACCACAATTATTGAGCCTGTTCTCTAGAGCCCTGGAGTCATAGTCACTGCAACCCAAGCTCCCCAGAGCCTGTGCTCTGCAACCAGAGAAGCCACCACAACGAGAAGCCCCTGAACTGCGACTAGAGAGTAGCCCCTGCTCACCAAAACTAGAGAAAAACCCGAGCAGCAATGAAGATCCAGCAGAGAAAAAAAAAACAACTCTTCAGGTTTGTTTTTAGGAAGACACATAATGAGCAGATACATGGCTTCCTCAATGGCTCAGGGGGTGAAGAATCCACTTGCAATGCAGAAAACCCAGTAGACGCAGGTTCAATCCCTGGGTCGGGAAGATCCGCTGGAGGAGGAAAGGCAACCCACTCCAGTATTCTTGCCTGAAAAATCCGATGGACAGAGGAGCCTGGCGGGCTACAGTCCAAAGGGTCTCAAAGAGTCTGACACTACTGAGCAACTAAGCAGCGCCAGTTATTTTTTATGGATAATTGTTGTCTACATTTTAAATAAAATAAATGGAGACTTCTGCTTTCTTTAGAAAATATGTACAACCTAGTCTTTTTTTTTTTTTTTTTTTTTTAAAAAGCACCTCTTGGGAATGTAAACTGGTATAGCCACTATGGAAAATATGGAGGCTCCTTAAAAAACTAAAAATAGAGTTACTATATGATCCAACAATCCCACTCCTGGGCATACATCCGGAGAAAACTCTAATTTGAAAAGATACACATATCCCAACATTCAAAGCACTATTTACAATAGCCAAGCAGCCTAAGTATCCATCAACAGATGAGTGGATAAAGAAGATGTGATATACATATACAATGGGATACTACTCAGCCATAAAAAAGGGATGGAATCGCGCCATTTACAGCAACATGGATGGATTTAGAGATTATCACACCAAGTGCATTAAGTCAGACAGAGAAAGACAAACATCATATGATATCACTTATCTGTGGAATCTAAAGAAGGATACAAATGAACTTATTTACAAGACAGAAACAGACTCATAGACCTGGAAAACAAACAGATGGTTACCAAAGGGGCAAAGGGGCAGGGGGATAAATTATGAGTTTGGGATTAGCAGATACAAACTACTATATATAAAATGAGGTCCTACTGTATAGCACAGGAGCTATATTCAGTATCTTATAACAACCTATAATGAAAGAGAATATGTATAACAGAATCACCTTGCTGTACACCAGAAATGAAAACAACACTGAAAATCAACTGTACTTCAATTAAAAAAAGAAAAGCGCCTCTGTTGTCTATAAAAATAGAATTGCTTGGAAACACACTGATTTTGTGAAGGAAGACCAATGACCTGAGAGAGCTCCTGTGAGGTCTAGAGTCTAAGGATGCCAGTCTCTAGCTGGAAAGGCCTAAGTACCTAACCCACATGAACTTTACACATTATCTAAACAGGGTAAGCTCTCTAGTCTATATTTCACGTCTGCCTAGAATTAAAAATGATCACACAAAGGGATGTTAAGCAACACAAAACTTCACTTCCAAAGGAGGTCTACCTTCTGCACCATGATAATTTCGTGGTCATTCATTCATCAGACAAAGAAATCAAAAGAGTCAAAAGCACCAGAACCCTAGAGCCATAGCCCAGGGCCTCCTGGCTCATCAAGGCACAGCAGCAGACTTGGCCTCCACCAGTCCACTGGGCTCACTATCTGTATCCATAGGCTAGAACTAGACACCAGTATCCAGAGGGGTCAACCATACACATGGGCCTGCAGGTACTCTGATAGTTCTAGGGAAATCCCAGGGGAAGTAGCGGGTGGAGAAAAGCAATCTAGATGCTCCAGGGCCCATTTTGACCAAGATCCTTGGGATGTGACCTCCAGAACACCAAAATGAGTAAGAAAACCTGAGGATGTTGCCCTAGGGTATCTGGGGTGATGGCATATTACCTGATGGATTTGAGAGTAGGACTGTGAAGAAGACTGAGCACCGAAGAATTGATGCTTTTGAACTCTGGTGTGGGAGAAGACTCTTGAGAGTCTCTTGGACTGCAAGGAGGTCCAACCAGTCCATTCTGAAGGAGATGGGCCCTGGGATTTCTTTGGAAAGAATGATGCTAAAGCTGAAACTCCAGTACTTTGCTACCTCATGAGAAGAGTTGACTCATTGGAAAAGACTCTGATGCTGGGAGGGATTGGGGGCAGGAGGAGAAGGGGATGACAGAGGATGAGATGGCTGGATGGCATCACTGACTCAATGGACATGAATGAACTCCGGGAGTTGGTGATGGACAGGGAGGCCTGGCGTGCTGCGATTCATGGGGTCACAAAGAGTCGGACACGACTGAGCGACTGAACTGAACTGATGACCAGGAGTCTCTGGCCCGGCTTCGGAGAAAACAGCTAGTGAAGTCATGCCTTATTTTCATCATCATCTGTGTCACAGAAAGGCAAAAGCAGTTTTGTGATTAGAAGGAATCATAAATAATGAACGTACCATTCATGTCTAGGAACAAGATTCCATTTTGCCAGCCAGTTAGGGTACATACCCGTGCCTTCTTCTTGGTTTCTTACCCTTCCTCTCCTCGCCTCAACCTCACCAGGTAGGTGCCTCTAATGCTGAAATGCTGGTTGAATTAGATTGAATAATTTCAGTTGAACTTTTAAAAGCTCTAAAACAAAACAAAAAAGCAAATAGTCATTTTCACCCGAGTTCATACAACAAATCATTGTCATTAAAGTTTGAAGGAGATTTCAGATAAAAGTAGAAAGAGCAGATGTATGAGAAAGACTCTCACCCCCTCAGTTTTGGCATTGACTCTTTTTTTTAAGAAGTCTTCACATAGGTGATACTAAGTTATAATTTAACTCTTAAGTTAACTATAGGGGCCCTTGTCTTTCAAGTCATACAAACACACAAGGCTTTAATGATTTTAACTGGGAAAAAAAAAAAAACAGAAAACATGCCATATGAAAATCACTTCTCCCTCTAACACCAGTCCTCTGGCCACTCAAAAATTGGCCTCTGAGATCTTTATCCATGCCTGAGAGAAACACAGGAAACTCTCAACAGCCCAGACACCTTTAAGTTTGACAAGCACAGGAAGGTTACAAGCTTAAGAGGTTCTGGCTGTGCAGTTAAAACTTTATTTGAACACCTGAATAATAATTTCTCTCCTAAAAAGAGGATTGTGGATTTTTCGTTAAGAAAGTTCTCAGTTTCAATTAGACCAAATCTAACACGTAAACAGCTTCTTCCCTCACAATAAAGAAAAGAAAAAAGAAATCCAGTCGGAGGAAACTCAAAATAGTTTTTACAAGGAATTCCTGAGAAAGACATTCCCTCCTAAGGGCTGTTAACATACACAGACTAGTGAGCATATGACATTTGTACATAAAATCATCCTTTCGGTGCAACAAAGGACTTACTCCTTTACAAAGAAAAAAAAATTGGGGGGAAAAAAGAGGACCCTGATCATCACTGAATAATGGGATTTTAAATAACTTTCTCATTCTCTCTCATTTTCCAAGATTTTACACAAAGGCCAATTTTTACCTTTAAAATTAGGAAACAAATATTTTTTTTTTAAATCAGAGAAATCCTAGGGTAGAACCCAAGGTAAAGAATCAGTCTGAGGACTGTGAGCCAGCCCATCCCTTACCTTTGTGCTTTAGAAAAAGGCCAGGCTTGGGGCAGGCCCAGCCAGTGGGTACTGGCAGAATTCCACCCTGCTTGCCCCTGCCAACAGGCTCCACAAACTGAGCATCCACACAGCGCTGTTTGCTCCATTTCTCTGTGGTCCAGACTCCCATCACATCAAGTTCTGTTTATGTGTTCATCTGCACCTTGCGTGATCAGCGTCCTCGACCTTCGTACACTGACCAGGAATTTGATCCCTAGTGCTGTGGAATCTAAACTGACCTTGACATTTCACTCAAAACCCCTGCCCCTAAAGAAAACACCCCAGACAGTTGCAGCTTGAGAAACAGAGCAGTTTTACTTATGTTTCGGCATGAAGGAATATCAGGCTTCACTAAATAAAGAGTATGCTGCTACAGTCCGTGTGGGGTGTCAGTTGGACTTGACTTAGCAACTGAACAACGACAATGCTGACGGGGCAAATACGGAGCCAATGCCTGCATCCATGTCTCCTTTCTGCACATGCAGCTTAAAGACAGATTTTTTTTTTTTTAATTTTTTGGTTGCTCCTCATGGCAGATGGGCTCTTAGTTCCCAGACCAGGGACTGAACCCGTGCCCCACGCACTGGAAGCCCAGAGTCTTAACCACTGGACCGCCAGGGAAGCCCCTTAAGGTCAAACCTTTACTCACCACAATATTGAGTCCTCCTCAGCCTTACTATCCAGACCAATTTCTTTTGACTTTCAAAACGATGCCCTAACCATCCCATCTCAGGATAATGTTCACACCTTGCTAAGTGGCCATACAAATCCCTGTGGCCGTGGGCGACACTGCCACCTTTAACATTCACGCTAACAGGCACACGGGCCATCCTCGAGGTTCCATGTTTTCCTGGAGCCTGAGTTTGAGAACACTGCCATTTGCTCAAGTCTAGATGGTACACTCACAGCTCTTGGCTCTTCCCATGTTGGCAAAATCTCCCGGGTATCTACATCATTCATCTACGTCATCTGAGGGATACGAAAGTGACCTGGTGGAGAAGGAGGAAAGGAAGAAAGGGCCTATTACCTAGCCAGGCAAATAAATAGGGTTAAATCTGGCCATCAGGACTAGAGACACACTTTGCAAAGCTTGGTACAAAACGAAAACATTCTGCACACGTTTTGTTTTTAAGGTATTAAGAGTTTCAGGACAGCCACCCAGAGCAGAAATCAAGTGTGGGGCCCTTCTGCACGCAGGGCCCTGTGTGACACACACACACCCAGGAAGCTGGCCCTGCTGGCTATTGGTGGGTCACTGACTTCCATGTCCAAATAAGCAGAGAGAAGAAAGCAGTGAAATAAATACAGAAACTCCNAAGGTATTAAGAGTTTCAGGACAGCCACCCAGAGCAGAAATCAAGTGTGGGGCCCTTCTGCACGCAGGGCCCTGTGTGACACACACACACCCAGGAAGCTGGCCCTGCTGGCTATTGGTGGGTCACTGACTTCCATGTCCAAATAAGCAGAGAGAAGAAAGCAGTGAAATAAATACAGAAACTCCCAAACAAGCCATCAAGAGGTAAAAACAAAAACTTCAAGTCCTAGGTCAGCCTTGAATTTGCAGATAGCTCAAGGCATTATTCAGAATACCTTTCTATTTTGTCATCTGGAAAATGGGGCATTATTAATGACAAACATCACAGTGATATGACTCGAACTTGGCAGCTCTTGATTCTGCAAGCAATGAGCGTGTTAAATATACCCTCGATCCAATTATGGAGAGCAGTTTTCATTATAACAGAACTGGATGGAATTCTAATCACTTAAAAAAAAAAAAATCAAGCCATAGTTTTCTCCCTCCAGTGTATTCAGCGTGTTCAAGTAGACATTAGTTGTGAAATGAATGAAATTTAACTTTCTCTGGGAAGCCAAATGCAGCATTAAGAGCCTCCACTTTTGAACCCCCTGAAACAATTGAGACCCAAGCTCCCTCCTGGAGCAGACCTCCCTCAAGAGCCCCAGAAATTCCTCATGCCAATTTTTACCTGGGGTTTAGCAGGTTCTTATATTTCCAAAGCTCCCCACCAGGTCTCAACAGTGTGTGTGTGTGTATCACTTGCTCAGTAGTGTCTGACTCTTAGCGACCCTGTGGGCTATATAGCCCACCAGGCTCCTCTGTCCATGGGATTCTGCAAGCAAGAATACTGGAGTGGGTTACCATTCCCTTATCCAGGGATCTTCCCAACCCAGGTATCGAACCCAGGTTTCCCACGTTGCAGGCAGATTCTTTACTGTCTGAGCCACCAGGTAAGCCCAAGTCTTGGCAGAGATCCTAACAAATAAATTTATGTACGTATTTTTTAACCAGTTATTTGATTTTTGTGCACAAAAAGAGGTTGGAGCCAAATTTTTAAACAGAATTCATAGAATTCAGGCTCTCTCCAAGTTGGATCCTCCATCCTTAATAAATGGTTAAAAGAAAAGAAGTCCAGGCACCAACTGCAAAGCCTGCCAAAGCCAGAAACTGCTTTACAGTGTAAATCACTATTTTAGGAGAAAAGAGAAAGCATCAAAAATCTAAAACTGGCACTAAAAGAGTCCTGCGAGGTGGATGAATGGTTTGTGGAGCTGTAAAAACATACTCAGGCCTTGTATGAACACATCCTTGGCTTTCAAACGTATGAGCCACGTCATTATAAGTGGTCTGGTATATATACTGCCTGGTCTTACCCACTCACACATCTAACCCACATACACCCACAGTTCCTCCTCTGGGGGACTAAGCAAACACACGAAATTCCTAAGGCCTGTGACTAAAAGAGGCACTTCTTTATTCCCAGTAGCTATACTTCATAGGGGAAAGGAAGAGAGACTAGTCGACAGCCTACTATGTGCTAAGTTCTGTGTTAAGTGCTTTCACAACGGTTAGTCCATCTCTTCTTCCCAAGGTAAGCTCCAGTGTAAAGATGAGAGGCTCTCTCAAGGTGATGAACTGATCTGTAGTAGAGAAGGGATTCATACCCCCTTTAGCAGTCCCAAAGTCTTCTTCCCTCTCCTCCACAGTGTGGTCCTGGTACTCTGTGAGCCAGAGGCAGGATTCCTAGCTGAGCGGCAGACACAGCTAACAAGTCAGGGAAGNTGGATTCTTTACCACTACTACGTCGCCTGAGAAGTGATCAAACCATACAGCTCTTTCTATTCCTTCCTTTTCTAAAAGTACCACTCTTATTTGTCCCATTATATTCTAATTTTTCACATATTTTACAGATTACTAATTTGTTTACTACCTATATACAACATAGCTTCTGAATTCTGCCTAAGTCTCACAAGCCCCTTGCTTCCTCATTCTCTGCATGCCTAATATATCCACAGTTTTGCCTGTCTCATAACCTACACACTTATCTACAGTGTAATGCATGCTTAACACATAAGTTTCAAAAATCCCATTTGTTTTTCTTACGTGATTTGAAAATTCCCAAATAATTTAGCCACATCCATTACAGGTATCCTAAATGAAATAGTAGATTGCAAAGTGGTAGATACAAAACACTCGGAGGACGTAGGAGCCAGGTGGGCTACAGTCCACGGGGTTGCAAGGAGTCAGACACGACTGAACGACCAAGCAAAAATAAGCATGCACACGGTTAATAACTGGAAGATAACACATAAAAATGGAAATAAATTTACTGGGATAGTGATATCATGAGTAACTTCTGTTTCAAAATTTTAATGTAATTTGCATAATATTTGCCACAACCTTGTTTTTAAATAAGCTGACATCCCACATCTTCGATAAAATACCCCTTCCAAGAATTCAGATGGGGAGCAAAGTAGCAAAACCTATCCTGAGTTTGAGGAATTTCAGGAAGTAAACTGAACTATTAGAAAGCTATATGGACTCTAAACCATTTATTTCGCTGAACAAAAAAAAAAAAGGCTTTAACCAGACAGGTTCTTTACAGGCTTTGTAACACAATTTTTAGGCAACACATTTAGCCATGCTGTTTGCTCTTATTTTAAAGTAACTACTGAGTATCAGCAGAGGAGTTTCCCTAGTGGCTCAGGGGTAAAGAGTCTACCTGCAATGCAGGAGACCCAGGTTCAATCCCTGGATCGGGAAGATTCCCTGGAGGAGGAGATGGCAACCCACTCCAGTATTCTTGCCTGGAGAATTCCACAGACAGGGGAGCCTGGCGAGCTGCTGTCCATGGGGTCACACAGAGCCGAACATGACTGAGCGACTAACCAGCAGCAGCAGCACAGAGCATCACCAGACAGTAATGCTTGTCTGTCCTTTTAATAAAATTCCATCTGAGACTTCAAAGAAACATAAAGAAAATTGAAATTACTTGTGTGCTTTTGAGTAGAGTTTTTCCCTTTACGTGGTTGACTAAAGCAGAATCTAATACTTTGTCTGTCTGCCTGTCTCTCTCCCCGCTCTCTCTTTCTCCTACTGAGCAATTTTCTTGTATGCCAATAGCCCTCTGTTATTATGATCTAGGTTGATCTCTCATATTCATATTTATAATACTATAAATCAGTCTCTCCAAAAAGAGAGATATAAAAGGGGACTTGGAACTTCCAAACTCTTCGAATTTTTGAAAACATATCTGCACTGTAAATTGAAGAAACGATTAATCGGTATTCAAGATGTAGTATTCAGAAATAAGAGGACCTTGGTAGTTTCCAGCTAAGCATCTGCCAAACCCATTTGCAGTTTAGTGAGAAGTGAGCTCTCCTCTCATCAAACAGCCCAGTAATTTAGCTTCCTTGTGTGACGACATGAACAGAGAGACTAGTTCAAATCTTATCTTTTGGATTTTGCTGAACCACCCAATTGGAAGAGTGTGTAACTTGAGCAAGGACAGATAGCCTTTGCTTGACATTTTCAAGTGCCAAAGAAAAAATTCAAAATGTTCTCAGATGCTTAGGCAACCAAAATTCCATTAAACACAGAAAAAAGTTTTCAAGTTACATTAGGACTTGTTCAGATAAAACCTCTCTCCTAGAATTGTCACTAATACAGTTAGTGTCCCAACCAAAATAGATTGTTTGCTTTATATCTTCTCACTATATCTGTGTGAAGGGAGCAAGGGCTGTTAGTCCTTCAAACTTGTGCTGACAAAATCATTAATGCTGNTCAAGTTACATTAGGACTTGTTCAGATAAAACCTCTCTCCTAGAATTGTCACTAATACAGTTAGTGTCCCAACCAAAATAGATTGTTTGCTTTATATCTTCTCACTATATCTGTGTGAAGGGAGCAAGGGCTGTTAGTCCTTCAAACTTGTGCTGACAAAATCATTAATGCTGGCACAAATCGTAACACAATTTTGTTTGTTCAAAGCCAGTCTTTTTAAAACAGGGAAAAAGGTTTTAGACAAATAGGAATTCTCATAGGAACTCTAAATTTAGTATTAGTGGGTAAATGATAGTAGATACATGAATTTCATATGTGACATTAATAGTGTTGAGACTATATTTTTTTAATCAATGGTCCTTATACATTGAGTACAGCATTGTCATTGAAGTATTCACCTTAGAGGATATTTGTAACTGGTCTGCCATAGCATGCTACCATATTGAAATTCCTGTTGTAAATTTCTTTTAAGACGTTTTACACAAAGAACAGAACACCAAGATATTATAATGGAGCCTTGCTGGATCACCTACTTTATTCACTAAACTGGACTCATAATGACTTTGGATGATTTATGAGAATCAATTTACCTTCCAAGTAGAGACATTTGTCACAAGTGAGTATATCCAGAGAAAATGCCAGAGGGGCAAGAGGACTTTTAGCATGATTTGAAGCTACTTTGAAAAGGCTAGCACTCGTTTACTTGGATGACTATGTCCTAGAGCGTTGTAACTATCAAAAAATAAGTGAGGCCCCTTATCTCCTAGCCAAATGGAGACTCCCTTGGCATGCCAGCTCACAGGACAGCTGAACTGAGGTGTTACAAGGACCAGAGGGCTTCCTTCAGGAAATCCTGTGGCTATGGAGCTAAGGTACAGCTTTCTGGGGTCCCAAGTCTGCTTCAAAAGAGCTCATGGGATGTTCTCTGCAAACGGGCTGTTTACATCCTCTGTCTATATACTCACCCTGCTGAGACCCCCCGCACGATGCAGCCCACGTTCCCTCACCACACGCCAGGTGCCAAGAAGAAACCCAGAGCCAGTGAGGCCACGAGGTGACCCAGTGCCCAGTGGCAGGTAGATGAAGAGTCACCATGTGAGGCTGGGCCATGCTTCCCAATCTTCCATTAGTTATCCCGGCCACAAAAAAGAGAAGCCTGTGCCAAGAAACAAGATCACCTTGTTCCAGCTTGAGCCAAAGTGTCCAGTCAGCAAAGTGGCAAAATTGTTTTCTTTTATTTTCTAGCCATGATGGCACTTAATTTACAACTGTTCCTGGACTGGGTAAGCAGGGTCAGCTCAAGGGATAAACCACGCCTCTAGGAGACTCTTTGCTTCATCTCAGAATAAAGGAACCCCAAAGGCAGAACCCCAAAGGCAGGCCCTGAGCCAAAGTGCCCCCTATCAGGAGCTTGTGTTCATTCCTCAGCCCCTCTCATTATGACCTAGAGAATCCAGGAACAGTCTGTCCAGAGGTTTCCACTGCGATGCACTCCTCCCCCATTCTAGGATTTTACTTCTCCTTCACCCTATCACTAGTCATGTAAGATAACTATGACTTTTTTAGTGCAGTGAAAAAATGCCTTAGGGTCAAGATCACTAGCTGAGCTAAAAGACACGGCCCTCCACAATTCAGTTAACTGCACTCAGGCTTCCAGCGTCAGCCAGCTTCCCTCCATGTCCTCTCTGTCATCCCCACCCAGAGGACCACACTCCTTTCCGGTGAGTAATGCTACTTCTACTTAGGTCTAAGCTGAGCATTCTCTGTGCTTCCCGCTCACAGAAAGCAAGGCCCTTTCTTCTAGGTTCCACCTTCTTACAGCTCCTGCTCAGGCTCTGGAGCCCAGGTTGAACAACACACCTGGGGCTCCATCCCAGAGATTCCCTCAGGAGCCCTGCAGGTGACTAGAACAATGGCTGGGCTTCCCTGAATAGCCTCCTCCTCCTAACACACTGGTCCCTCTTTCTTCCCACTGGTTCTCCTTCTATAAATTCTCCTTTCCAAATTTCAGATCTTTTCAGCTTCTTCCTCCAGGGGTAAGCCTTCAACATTGCAACCAAGATCACCCCCAAACCAACCAGGAGTCACTGCCTATTCTATCCAATAGATATCAATCTACCCAACTCCACACAGACGGACATGTGTAGATTAAGTCTATGTAAGTGAAACCTACTTCCTGGTACGTGTTAATTTCCAAAACATCCATTGATAAAATTTATGGAGAAGCAAAACTGTGGATTTCCCTCCTGACCTGCCAGAGTGCTAAAAAGCATAAGGGCTAAGCCCTGATGATGGATATACCAGTAACTCAACCAGGCATTCCGTAAACATTAGGATTACATTCATTGATTCCTCTGACTGCCGCAAACGTCACGCTCCCCCTTACCTCTCAGTGCTGATTCCTCCACTTTTTAAACACACCTGCCACACATTTCTCATCTTGAGGTCTCCAGGCTGCACACTTCTTTCAGCATCTCTTGACACTTCCGTCCAAGTGACTGTACACACACAGAAAGGAAGGCTTTGTACATCAGTTTAGAGCCAACTTTTACTCCAGACTGATGCTACTTTAAGTGCCTATCAGAGTTATCTAGGGATGCATTGTTTTAAATACAGATTCCTGGGTGAGTCCCATCTGCTTTGGATCCTGAGGACCTTCTTTGTAAGGTCTGTGATTCTGAAGATGGCTCTTCTAGAAACACTCCTGGTTCTTTTAGAGTATGTGCTGCTGAAGCAAGCCACTCCTGGTTCTTGTTAGGTATTTTGCTGTTGTTGTTAGTCACTAAGTCACATCCAACTACTTGCCACCCCATCATCTGTAGCCTGTCCGGTTCCTCTGTCCATGGGATTTTCCCAGGCAAGCATACTGGAGTGTGTTGCCATTTCCTTCTTCAAGGGGTCTTCCCAACCCAGCAATTGAATCTGAGTCGCCTGCATTGGCAGGTGGGTTCTTTACCACTGAGCCACCTGGGAAGCCTGTTAGGTGCTTTATTATATGGTAAAGGCCTTAAGGCTGGGATGTCACTCCTGGCTCTTTCTTTTCATCACCTGTAGGCTTATACAGTTCTATCAAACAACAGGCTGAATGACTTTTAGTTCTTATTCTTGCAAAGAAGATGTTGCTCTGATACTCTAATATCACACTGCTGTTTTAAGAATGACAGGGGATTCGGAGAAGATGGTGGAGGAATAGGACGGGGAAACCACTTTCTCCCCAGCAAATTCATCCAAAGAACATTTCAACGTGGAGGAAAATCTACAAAACNTCCAACATGTGGTTTGCAAAATGTTTCTCCTATTCTGTAATTTGCCTTTTTTATTTTGTTAAGTTTTTTTCTGTACAGAAGCTTCCAAGTTTGATGAAGTTTCATGATTTTTTCTTTTAAGAAAGCATTGTAAATCAATAAAATACATGAACTTGATTTTGGGTCAAGTAAAGTAGTTCACAAATATATAAGACTCTTTCAGGGAAGATTATTAAAACACAGATTCTGGATATACTCTCTTCAAGAGATTCTGATTCTGAACGTTAGGAGAGTCTGGGGGGAGGGGTGTTTGCATTTTTAACAGACAGTTCTGATACAGGTTTTAGAAAGACCCTAATTTCTAAAATTTTGGCTGAGTAAAATTAATTTAGCCAGACAGCCTTGAGGAAATCAACACCAAAAATAAAAATTGAGCAGCCCAGCCTAAGAGCCATCTAGGTTGGAGCTATGACAATTCTAACTAGTGAGTTAAATCTAGTCTAAAAAGCGAAAAACCTGGTTTCTATCCCAGTCTGCTGATGACTAGCTTCAAGACAAGCAGTTGGGAGGACCAGGGGAAAGGGAAGTGGTTGAGAGGGGATGGAAATCACTTTTCCTCTCTGGACCTCAATTTCTCATCTATAAAATAAGATCAGATTACTCCCTGCCAATTCAACTGTTCTTCGGCTTTATGAATTCAAGAAATGAGAGTGTGGGCCTATGATTAATTTCATTTTTATGCATTCTCTGAAAGAAGAGCCCCGCCCTGCCACCCCCCACCTTATTTCCTAAGAGATGACTATGGGAATGTGCAGAATAGTGAAAGACCCAGGATGATTTCTGTTTGGGGACTGTTTCATTAGCATGAGGGCTGTGAGCAGCGTATTCTGAAAGCTACACCAAATTGCTCCCCAGAATCAGATCTCCACCCTCCCAGATGCAAAACTTATTCCCTAGGAAGCAACTTACCAAACTAATACAGCAAAGGGTGGGTAAAGAAAATACAATAGAGCTCCTCTCATTGTAAATAACCTTGGCAATTGCANGAAAGCTACACCAAATTGCTCCCCAGAATCAGATCTCCACCCTCCCAGATGCAAAACTTATTCCCTAGGAAGCAACTTACCAAACTAATACAGCAAAGGGTGGGTAAAGAAAATACAATAGAGCTCCTCTCATTGTAAATAACCTTGGCAATTGCACAAGGCAATTTAAAACACAAGCGGGCGACAACCAAGAACAAGAGAAAAGATTTGGTTCCCAACTTAAAACCTCTCTGATACAGCCCAAAGCCAGTTGGCATACACAAGCTACAAGTCCTGGGAGATGCGGGCCCCTGGGAGAACTGTATGGTTGGTGGCAACCAGGACTCTGATGAAACAACCTTCGGAGAACAAACGGACTGTCAGACTGTTGGCTAGTTCTTCTAAGAGAAGAGCTTTCTCTTTAAAAGCTGTCTTCTGTGAGTCTTAGATTGCTCTGGTCATGAATGTAGTGCCAGGTTGTTAACCCAAAGACTGAAGCCCCGCATGCAATTGACATTAGGATACTTGATTTGCTCTGGAAGCCCTTTTATCAACACTTCGCTTACTCCTACAGTGTGGACTCCAAACACTACTGTTTAAGAAATGATCTGCAAGTACCAGAATGGCTAATCCCCCAAACAAGGAGTTAATTGGCCCCTTGGTGATTCCAGTCCCCAGCACAACAACCTGTAGCCTTTCTTCTCAACTGTAGAGATTTGGCTCTTACCGCTCATCCAAAGTGCTGGGCCCTTCTAACCTGGATTTCTTTTTCTTTCTTCCTGTTTATGTTTTAGGTAGGGATAAAGAGAAAAGAAAGAACTAAGAAATATAATGGTCTTTCTCTCTTCATCTGACAGTAATGACAGGGTGTTAAACCCAGAGGAAACCAGGCCATACAATGTCAACGAATCGAGAGGGCAGGTGGCCTTTCCTGAGGTCTTCAGCAAGAGAACAGGAAGCCTCCACTAAACAACAGACGTCTCTCGGTGTCTGGCCCAGATACCCAGTTCACTGCTGTGGCCCGCTTTCCCTGGCTTTGGCTTGCGTGTTGACCTGAAGCAGAACATCAGTCAGCAAATTGCTGACAGTAATCCTTTTCATTATCTGTATTTTCATCTCCCACCTCTGACCTGCAACAGCTTCACACTGTCACTTCAGATTCTGGAGTTTTTGAACCCTTCTCTTGCCACTAAAAAAAAAATGAATGTTTTTCAAAGGTGAGAAAGGAATGTGACTGTGGAAGGGGTCATACAGCCGGAAGGACCTACACAGGCCCCTCTGGCCCTGGGCTCTCCTCCCAGCCCCCTTTACCTTCTGTATCATCCCACTACCATCATTCAGCAGAAGTCCCTTGCTTCGGCAGAAATCGGAACCTGCCCTGAGATTTATATTGGCTTCCAGGTGGGTACATGGCCCTAGAACAACCGAGTTTGGAATTTCCTTGTGCTATTCTGGTCTTTTGCTTGTGAGAAGGGCCAGAGCAGAGTTAGAGGGAAGGCTTGCGCTGATAGAGAGTGTCCTTTCCCCCAGATTTTCCAGGGCAGATGCAGTGTTGACCTCTATTTGTAAGAGCCTCATGGGGCTGCGTGTACTTCCTGATGGGTCTGTCCATCCAGCTGCCTCCAGTGGGACTGGCCTGCAGCCTGGAGAGTGAGGGTCAGTAGACAGGATGCCGGGTCTGTGTCACTGTCTGGGTTGGGACAGAGCCAGAGCCCTCCCAGCACTGGGAACAGATGACTTCACATCCCAGCTGAATGATGCAACGATGTTCTGCTGTGGGTTCAGTTCAACAGCTCAGGGTTTGGTTCTCTGTCCTCACTGACATTCTTGTCACTAAGCCAACGGCTTCATCAGAGAATTAATCAACGATCCTAGGATAGTCATTTTTTGTGATTGGTAGTAACAATAATAACTATGGGCTTCCTATACCAACCACTGGGCAAAAAACAAAAAGAAAAAAGAAACAGCATTGCCTTTCTAACAGCTCTTCTCCCTAAAGTTTCTCTTTAAGTCCTTCTATAAGAGTCATTCANTTTCCCCCAGATTTTCCAGGGCAGATGCAGTGTTGACCTCTATTTGTAAGAGCCTCATGGGGCTGCGTGTGCTTCCTGATGGGTCTGTCCGTCCAGCTGCCTCCAGTGGGACTGGCCTGCAGCCTGGAGAGTGAGGGTCAGGAGACAGGATGCCGGGTCTGTGTCACTGTCTGGGCTGGGACAGAGCCAGAGCCCTCCCAGCGCTGGGAACAGACATGACTTCACATCCCAGCTGAATGATGCAACGATGTTCTGCTGTGGGTTCGATTCAACAGCTCAGGGTTTGGTTCTCTGTCCTCACTGACATTCTTGTCACTAAGCCAACAGCTTCATCAGAGAATTAATCAACGATCCTAGGATAGTCATTTTTTGTGATTGGTAATAATAATAATAACTATGGGCTTCCTATACCAACCACTGGGCAAAAAACAAAAAGAAAAAAGAGACAGCATTGCCTTTCTAACAGCTCTTCTCCCTAAAGTTTCTCTTTAAGTCCTTCTATAAGAGTCATTCAACAAATATTCATGAAGCAATTCTTATGAGCTGGCAAGAGGCTGGGGGTTGGGTTTGCTGGAGGATGATGAATTCAACACNAATAATAACTATGGGCTTCCTATACCAACCACTGGGCAAAAAACAAAAAGAAAAAAGAGACAGCATTGCCTTTCTAACAGCTCTTCTCCCTAAAGTTTCTCTTTAAGTCCTTCTATAAGAGTCATTCAACAAATATTCATGAAGCAATTCTTATGAGCTGGCAAGAGGCTGGGGGTTGGGTTTGCTGGAGGATGATGAATTCAACACCATCTTAGCCTCAAGGAACAAATATCCTTACAAGACATTACAGAGGGCAGGTGTGCACATACAACTAAAGAGTCCTAAGTTCTATCACAGAGACCCGGAGCTCAGTGGAAGGGAAGGCTCTCTCTAGCTGTGGAGCAGCAAGAAGGGTTGGGCTGGGTTGAGCTATCCTTGTGTGTACTTTATTCTCAAGAGTGAGCAGTGGGTAAACTCTGCCGTTCTAACTCAGTGAGCCTCTTGCTGTACACAAAGCATCCCTTCTCCATACCAGGAAGTAGTGGAAAATGTGTTTTACAAAAAACACTCACCTGCTTTAGTCTTTCACCTCCATGACAACAGATGAAAAAAGAGAAGTCAGGGGTCTCTGAAACAGTTTAGAATAATATCTAATCATAAACCAACTGGTCCCTAAAGATCTACCAGTAGGACACTGATACTCTGTTGATACCCACACGGAAACTGAAGGGGATTCCTGCCTGAGAACCAGGAATGGGCAGCGGCTGTCTTCAGTTCTTTACCTTAACTTCCCTCTATCAACAATGCACCTGCAACACACCCCAGCTCGCCTCCCCGGCACCTGAAACATCACCTCCCTTCACTTTCCTTGAAGACAGACCCCCTAACCAGTTCATTAAATTCGTGAAACACATCACCATCTGTAAGGTTTATTTTCTTATCATCTGCCCATCCTGACTGCAAACTTCTTAAGGACGAGGTCCTTTCCGTCTTATTCATGATGGTATATACANCCCCTAACCAGTTCATTAAATTCGTGAAACACATCACCATCTGTAAGGTTTATTTTCTTATCATCTGCCCATCCTGACTGCAAACTTCTTAAGGACGAGGTCCTTTCCGTCTTATTCATGATGGTATATACAACGCTCAACACCATGTCTAACACAGCAGATGTCTGAAGATTACTTGATACATGAATAAATGAGTAAATGAATAGAAGCGCTATTACTTTAGACAAGTTCTCCCACCTCTCTGGACTGTGGCTGCACCACCAATAAAATGAAAGGATTCAAACTGGGATTCAGGTTGAATAATCTAAGGCTCTATGATTTTGCAAACTCAAAACCAGCTCCTCACCAGAGAATGCTGAGCATCCTTGATTTAAGAGTTTTCCTAGTAGACAGATAAAATAGGCAATTGGTGGGAGAATGCTGGGCATTCTGAGCTTTTTTTTTTTCATATGAAAATTTGTGTCTGCTGAAAAGCCAGGAAACTGAAAAGAGGCCCTTCCCACAAGCAGGTGTGGGCACCAGGGGTCCCAGGCTAAGTCTTCTGCACTGGGGGACACTCACAAGAAGATATTTGCAAAATATTTTCTGATGGAGTCAAGGTCACCTCTTCTCAAGCCCATGAGCTTGCGTTAAGTGCTACAGTTCAGTGTTACTCCAGCACTGTCTTGTAGATCCTCAAAGTGGGTGGTCTGAACCTCTGCTTCTCAGCCTAGCTGAGA
This sequence comes from Neotragus moschatus, assembly GCA_006410615.1. Lineage (NCBI taxonomy): Eukaryota > Metazoa > Chordata > Mammalia > Artiodactyla > Bovidae > Neotragus > Neotragus moschatus. The sequence continues at coordinate 1,503,103 of SJYA01002616.1, read as the reverse complement.
CTCAAATGAATGCCACATTAGTTCAAAACGCAGAGGCCAGAGGGATTGGCTGGCTCACCAATGTTGGTAAATACAGTGGTTTTTGTTGTTGTTTAAGCTTTAAGTAGCAGAAGCTCCTGTTCAGGACTAGGGGAGCAGTGGATGAAGAGCATTGAAAGCAATTTATATCTGAAGCCGTTTAGTGGCCCTTGTGAAATGCATCAGTGGTGTCATTCTAATTCACAGCAGACCTAGTTCCAATTTTTTTTTTTAATCACTCTTTTTCTGTTTCCTGTTAGCAAGGAACATGGGGTTATTAAAAAAAAAAATCACTCCACTAGATTTTCCCAAGTGTTGATAAGGCTTGGAATATCCTGCATATCTCATGAGAAGAAATCAAAAGCCCTAATTAAAAGTGTTGTTCTCACAACCAAATCTTGAACCTGTGCCCTTTGGCTCCACTTCTCATATGGTAACTCATTTCAATCTTCCTCCAAAAGATAAGGCAGCAGAGTGTGGAAAGAACCATTATCAAAAGTTTATTATTATTCTTTCTGGTTTTGAAAGAAAAAGTGTTTCACTGTAACATAATACTTCAGAGACTGTGTTATGCATATCTGTGTGCCGGGGACCAGGGGCATACTCAGCAGGCAGTGAGAACTTGTTAAATTGAATTTCCCCTGAATTAATCACAGGTGTTCATCTAGGGCTGGCCAGGTAGACAGAGGTGGTTTATTAAATAAAGTTTAGACTCAGGTTGAATCCAGTGTCGAGAAACTGGAAATAGACCTAACATGGAATGACTCGACATATTTCATAATCTTTAACAGGTATTTCAGATACTGGTGAACTGGAGGACTGCCCAAGCTCTATGCTACATACAAGCAAACTAGAAAATGCAAACCAGGGCTATCATAAACCACCAGCTTATTTCTCTGAGCAGGCTTCCATTTCTCAACCAAAATACTTAGTCTGACCGCAGGTCTAAATATTCAGAATTAGCACTGTCCCCGACATCTAGACCATATGCTCAGGACTTGAAGCCTATAGTCAAGTTGGAGTTTTCTTAGCTATACTTGAACCTACATCCCCCTTGCCCAACAAACACAACACACACACACACACACACACACACACACACTCCTAGATTTCACATTAATGAGAAGGTCCAATATTTTATAGAACTTAAGTATTGAAAACAGCCACTATACAATTTTTAAGGTGATCAGCATTTAAAAACTTCAAGACAGAAAAAAGATGGTGGTGTTAAAGAACTGCATTCAATATGCCAGCAAATTTGGAACGCTCAGCAGTGGCCACAGGACTGGAAAATGTTAGTTTTCACTCCAATCCCAAAGAAAAGCAACTCCAAAGAATATTCAAACTACCATACAATTGTGCTCATTTTACATGCTAGCAAGGCAATGCTCAAAATTCTCTAAGCAAGGCTTTAACAGTATGTGAACTGAGAACTTCCAGATGTACAAGCTGGACTGAGAAAAGGCAGAGGAACCAGATCAAATTGCCAACATCCACTGGATCATAGAAAAAGCAAGGGAATTCCAAAAAAAATCTACTTCTGCTTCATTGAACATGCTACAGCCTTTGACTGTGTGGATCACAACAAACTGTGGAAAATTCTTAAAGAGATGGGAATACCATACAACTGTACCTGTCTCCTGAGAAACTATATGCAGGTCAAGAAGCAACAATTAGAATAGATATGAAATAATGGAATGGTTCAAAATTGGGAAAGGAGTATGTCAAGGCTGTATATTGTCACCCTGCTTATTTAATTTTTGTGCAGAGTACATCACACGAAATTCTGGGCTGAATGACTCACAAACTGGAATCAAGATTGCCAAGACAAATAACAACAACCTCTGATATGCAGATGATACCATTCTAATGGCAGAAAACAGAGAAGAACTAAAAAGCCTCTTGATGAAAGTGAAAGAGGAGAGTGAAAATGGTAGCTTGAAACTCAATACTCAAAAAACCAAGATCATAGCATCCAGTCCCATCACTTCATGGCAAATAGATGGGGGTAAAATGGAAACAGTGACAGACTTTATTTTCTTGGGCTACAAAATCAATGCAGATGGTGAGCGCATCCACAAAATTAAAAAATGATTGCTCCTTGGCAGAAAAGCTATGACAAACCTAGACAGCATACTAAAAATCAGAGACATCACTTTGCCAATNTCAAAAAACCAAGATCATAGCATCCAGTCCCATCACTTCATGGCAAATAGATGGGGGTAAAATGGAAACAGTGACAGACTTTATTTTCTTGGGCTACAAAATCAATGCAGATGGTGAGCGCATCCACAAAATTAAAAAATGATTGCTCCTTGGCAGAAAAGCTATGACAAACCTAGACAGCATACTAAAAATCAGAGACATCACTTTACCAATAAAGGTCTGAATAGTCAAAGTGATGGTTTTCCTAGTAGTCTATATATGGATGTGAGAGTTGGACCATAAAGAAGGCTGAGTGCCAAAGAACTGATGCTTTCAAACTGTGGTGTGAGAGAAGATTCTTGAGAGTCCTTTGGACAGCAAGGAGATCAAACCAGTCAATCCCAAAGGAAATCAGTCCTAAATATTCATTGGAAGGACTGATGCTGAAGCTGAAGCTCCAGTACTCTGGCCACCTGATGCAAAGAGCCAGTTCATTCGAAAAGACCCTGATGCTGGGAAAGACTGAAGGCCAAAGAAGGGCGTGGAAGAAGATGTGACAGTTAGATGGCATCACTGACTCAATGGACATGAGTTTGAGCAAACTCCAGGAGAGGCCTGGCGTGCTGCAGTTCATGGGGTTGTTGTAGGAAAGGGGACCCCTTCCAGGGCCTGAAACTGGGCTCTTGTCTAACACTCGGAAATGAATTGTCCAAGGATGCTGACAAAGCGAAAGACTTTATTGGGAAAGGGTGGACAGCAGTAGGGTAAGGGAACCCAGGAGAACAGCTCTCCCACGTGGCTCACAGTCTCGGGTTTTATGGTGATAAGATTAGTTTCCAGGTGGTCTTTCGCCAATCATTCTGACTCAGAGTGCTTCCTAGTGGGGCACGCCTTGTTCAACCAAGATGGATGCCAGAGAGAAGGATTCTGGGAGGTGGTCAGACCTGTGGTGTCTCTTTTTAACCTTTGCTGAACTCTTCCAGTTGGTGGAGGCTTATTGGTTCTGTGTTCCTTACCAGGATCTCCTGTCATAAAACAGTTTATGCAAATGGTTACTATGGTGCCTGGCCAGGGTGGAAGGTTTCAATCAGTGTGCTTCCCCTAACACAGTCACACAGTCGGACACAACTGAGTGACTGTGACTGAACAACAACAAGACAGGAAAAAAGACATAAAGACATACTGAAAATACAAATGTTAATGATATGGTGGACTCATCCAGGCAATCTCCTTTAATTAGCAAAAGTAAAAGTCAACTTCTGAGACCTTTGGAGACCACTTAGAAATTTCTAGAATGGAAACAGTGTGAACACCCTTTCTGCTAGCAAGGCTATCAGTAGTTACAGCAAATGATTTAAAAATTCAGTTTTACTAGCGAAACAATACTCCTGTGTTTGGAAAGCTGTGGGTGGAGGTAGCGTGAGGGGAGAAGACCACCCCTGAGCCCACCAGGCCGCAGTCAGACTGAAAGTTAGCCCCCTGCACACTGGCCCAGCTTCTAGGAGGCCTCTCCACACTGGATGGATGGTGCCCGAAACAAGAGGGAAAAGTGATGCTGAGTGGAGTCCCTGTAGATCAAGGGCCTGCCCTGTGGCTTGTCCACCTCTTGATTACCCACGGTTGGGCGCCACACTGCCTGATGCCTCCTCCAGTGTTGGCTATTTCTAGTTGGGGAAAGACATATGAAGTGAAATTCTAACAGCCTAGGTGTCTTTACAACTAAAAAAGTTCTCTTGAAGAAGAAACCTAAAAGTTGTGGCACACTCATGGCCTTTGGAATAATCTCTCAAGCTAAAGCATGCCTGGTGTCTGTCTCCCCTGCCTCTGCCTGACCCAAACAAAATCAAAGTGATACAACCTTGTTATTCTATTTGGCCATTTTGTGTTTTAAGAAATCCATGGAAAGCATGTAAGAACATTTGTTGCCAAAGAACCACATCCTCTTACAAGTGTTCTCCCAGTGACTGGACCCCCATTCCCTCCATTTTCTCTAAAGGAGCCTTGAGTTCTAAGAAGGACCAGACAGCTCTCCAGCCCACGAGGTAACATAGAGGCAGACCGTCTCACTCCAAGAGGCAGCAATGTGCAGGGAGTGGAAAGGGGGTTTCCCTGGGCGACAGGAGACACTGAAGGGCTCAAGCAAGATGCTCTCTCCTCCTCTTCCTCTGCCTCCCATCCTTCTCACTCCCTCCCTCCCCCGTTCCTCCTTTTTCGGTGTGAGAACAGAGGATCTAATTTATCAGACCCCTTCCAGCAAAGCTGGAGTGGGCTTCCCTTCCCCCAGGGCCCCTAGTCTCCCAACCTCCTTCCCTCCCCAAATTCATCCCTGAAGCTCTGTGGCCACAGTCAGGCACATTCCGAAAAGGATCCTGTGTATTTCATTGTCAGGGAGTTCTCATTAGCTGGCTGCTGGAGTCCCTCTTTTCTCCAGCTCTTCCTTAAAGGCAGGAGTCTTGGCTTTGTCTCCTTCTAATTTGCCCTCTCCGCCCCCTCACACCCTAAACCCACCACCTCTGGCACCCCCGCTGAGAACAATGGATGGGGAAGAAAAAGCATTTCCGGGATTAATCTCATAAATCTTTCACTGGCTTCCCAGAAGATTCTCTCCCCTGGAGCAAGTGGGGTGTGGGGGAGCCTGAGAGGATCATTCCTGACTCATTAGCACGTTTCCGCAATGTGCCAGCTGGATCATCTAAAAATTATTCAGCTACCCAGGAGGGAAGGCTTTTTGCCAAGCTGCAGGCTGACTTGAAGAATTTAATGCAATCCTCAGGCCTGCCGTCCTAGGCGAGGCTGAGAAGGCCATTCAGAGAGCCATTTCCTGACCCCCAGGGGTGGTCAGTGCCCCCCTGGAGTGGATGGATTCCTGAAGATTCTGCTTTTGCCTGCAGAGTTTCCTAAAGAATAGTCTATTGTGTTGCCTTTATGCATCTCTGGGAAGAGAGAATTTATATACCTTCTTGTTCTGTCCCAGAGCCCTGGGAAATATTCTTACCTTTCCGTTATCAGATGCCCCAATTTCAATCAGGCTGATAACACAAGCCTGGAGCATTTCCGTTCACTGTTTATTCTCTAAACAGCTTTGCTCTGTTCTGCTTTGGCCCTTCCCATACCTAAAAGGGCCTCCCCAGTGGCTCAGATGGTAAAGAACCTGCCTGCAATGTGGGAGACCCAGGTTCGATCCCTGGGTCCAGAAGATCCCCTGAGGAGGGCATTGCTACTCACGCCAGTATTCTCGCCTGGAGAATTCCATGGACAGAGTAGCCTGGTGGGCTACGGTCCAGGGGGTCGCAAAGAGTCAGACACAGCTGAACAACTAACACTTTCAGTCCTTGCTGAGGGCTTTACATACATACATACAGTTTATGCAATCTGACAACGTCACAAAGTAAGTACTCAAAAGTCTATTTATAAATGAGGAAACTAAGTTTGAGGAAAATTAGTGTTGTAGCCACGGATTCCAGGAAACACTCACTCAGAAGGACAATGCAGATAGTGGAATGCAGTTTATTACACCGGCGGGCCCAAGGCAGAGTCTCATCTTAGCCAAGGACCCCGACCAGTTTTTGTGACAACCTTATATACGCTAAGCGTACATGCCCAAACCCACCTCCCCCAATTCTCTGAAACTAGTCTGAACAAAGGAAAAAAAAGGTACAGTCAAAGTTAGCCCATGATTCATGTACCTTAAACCCACGATTCATATGCTTTTAAGCTTAGGTAGTTAAGTAGACAATTATTAATAGGAGTATGGTCATACNCGTACATGCCCAAACCCACCTCCCCAAATTCTCTGAAACTAGTCTGAACAAAGGAAAAAAAAGGTACAGTCAAAGTTAGCCCATGATTCATGTACCTTAAACCCACGATTCATATGCTTTTAAGCTTAGGTAGTTAAGTAGACAATTATTAATAGGAGTATGGTCATACACCAATAAGCACAATAGAATTTATGATTCTGTTGGGTTACACAGATAATTAGGGTATTCTTTTAGGTGATATAGAGTCTAGGTTTTGGAGAAGGCAATGGCACCCCACTCCAGTATTCTTGCCTGGAGAATCCCAGGGACGGAGGAGCCTGGTGGACTGCCGTCTATGGGGTTGCACAGAGTCGGACATGACTAAGGCGACTTAGCAGCAGCAGCAGCAGAGTCTAGGTACAAGCCCTGGGGCTCTTCGATGGCGGGAGGGAGGGGTCTGGATTTCCAGTTGGTGCGTCGTTTCCATAGATACTGGGCATGTAGCTCAAAGTCCACAGTCTAGCCCAAGATGGAGTCTTGCTTTCCAGATGGAGCCTGTTGTTTCCTCCTTCATTAGGACTGTCACTCAAAGCACACACCTACAAAGCGGATGCAAGGCATGGGAACCCTGCTCCATCTGGTTCACAGGCACAGTTCATGGCCACTTCACTAGGACACAACTTTGGAAAGAAGGACATAGCTCAAGGACACAACATAAACCAATTAGAATCNATGGAGCCTGTTGTTTCCTCCTTCATTAGGACTGTCACTCAAAGCACACACCTACAAAGCGGATGCAAGGCATGGGAACCCTGCTCCATCTGGTTCACAGGCACAGTTCATGGCCACTTCACTAGGACACAACTTTGGAAAGAAGGACATAGCTCAAGGACACAACATAAACCAATTAGAATCAAATGAGACCAAGACGGCAGACAAGACTAGGCCCTGATCTTCAATCGGCAAGCGAAATGACACACCCAGAGGTGCCATGACAACTTCAAAGCGCTGTCAAAAGACTCAGGAGTGGGTGGTGGCCCAAATCCTGGAAATCTCTACCCCTTCCCCCAAATAGTTGGAATAATCCTCCCGCTCCACATCTCAAGGCCACACTCACCCTCGGCGATGGCCCACCCTCTGTCTGTGGAGTGTGCTTCTCTTTGAATCTGAATAAATCCATTTCTGACCGATCACTTTGTCTCTCCCTGAATTACTTCTCTAGATTCCTGTGATGTATTTAGATTTGGGGGAGGAAGGTTTGATTTATGGATATTCTTCAGAATGTGGTTTCATTTTGAAATATTCTAAGATTTGGAATACTTCTATGTGAAGTATTTCTTCAAATACTGAATCTGTCTTATTCTTCTCNGTTATGGAGTGGCAGGCTTTTGGAAATTACCTACATTCTGAGCAGGGAAAGCATCTAAAGTTTAAGTCCAGAGAGTCAGGGGAAGGCCTTCCTCAGCGAAAGTGAAGGCATGCCTCAGAATATGTAGCACGGCCAATCAGGGCAAACTCTTCTGAACATGCAGTTGTTGACTCAGCCTGCTCAGCCCTCTTGGTCTGATGTCACTATTGTATCTTTCTATTATAACTGGAGACTGTATCATGAGACTCATAGCATTCAGTCTTTTTCAAAATTTTAAAAAATGTGAGACTTGTATGGTACTAGAAGTATTTACTTTATGTGTGTGGTTAATGTCAGGGGAATTGGGTGAAATGTCATTCAGTCACTAAGTTGCATGCCAACTCTTGGCAATCCCATGGACTACAGCATGCCAGGCTTCCCTGTTCTTCACTATGTCCAGGAATTTGCCAAAATTCATGCCAATTGAGTCAGTGATGCTGTCTAACCATGTCAATCTCTGTTGCTCCCTTCTCTTTTTGCCTTTATTCTTTCCTAGCATCAGGGTCTTTTCCAATGAGTTGGCTCTTCACATCAAGTGGCCAAAGAATTGGAGCTTCCACTTCAGCACCGGTCCTTCCAATGAATGGGTTGATTTCCTTAAAGATTGACTGGTTTGATCTCCTTGCAGTGCAAAGAACTCTCAAGAGGCTTCTCCAGCACCACAGTTCGATAACATCAATTCTTCAGTGCTCAGATGTCTTTGTGGTCCCACTTTTGCATCCATACATGACTACTGGAAAAACCATAAATTTGACTATATAGACCTTTGTCAGCAAAGTGATGTCTCTGCTTTTTAATACATGGTATTGGTTTATCATAGCTTATTCTTTTTTTAATATAAATTTATTTATTTTAATTGGAGGCTGATTACTTTACAATATTGTATTGCTTTTGCCATACATCAACATGAATCTGCCATGGGTGTACACGTGTTCCCCGTCCTGAACCCCCTTCCCACCTCCCTCCCTGTACCACCCCTCTGGGTCATCCCAATGCACCAGCCCCGAGCATCCTGTATCATGCATCGAAGCTGGACTGGAGATTCATTTCACATATGATATTAAACATGTTTCAATGCCATTCTCCCAAATCATCCCACCCTTGCCATCTCCCACAGAGTCCAAAAGACTGTTCTATACATCTGAGTCTCTTTTGCTGTCTCGCATACAGGGTTATCGTTACCCTCTTTCTAAATTCCATATATATGCATTAGTATACTGTATTGGTGTTTTACTTTCTGGCTCACTTCACTCTGTATAATAGGCTCCAGTTTCATCCACCTCATTAGAACTGATTCAAATGTATTCTTTGTAAATTATATTGAGAAGTCTAAGTGTTTAGGCTTTTATCAGTTGATAAACCATCTTCAGAGACATCTCCCTGGTTCTCTCGCTTCTTAGCCTTGCTTGACATCCACATTTAGTCACATTTCTGGGAAGCAGAGACACAAAACAGAAATGTGGCTTCTTTAGGAAAAGTCTGAAAAGACAGATGTTGCAACAGAGTTAAACACATTGTGTATCTTCTGAAAATGGTGATTTTCCTGTGTGTGAAAACCTACCCTGAGGACTCAGAAACATGTTAGAGCTGACAGAGTCATAGTCACGTATGACATAGTTGTGGTCATATGCAGGACATCACATAACGTAGGCATTGGGGGAGGTGTTATTACCCCCAATTTACATGGATTTGGCTAATACTCAGATAGTTTTGGCTAAAATTGCAGAGCAGATAGGTAGGGATTGGGTTTCACACCTATTCAATTTGGGAAAGCTCTTTGACATAAAGCCTGGGTACTTTTTCGAAAGGCTGCTTCTGTGCTGGACTCAGGTGGATGAGTTTGCCCACAAGCCTTTAAAGAGCCATTTCTTAGTTTGCTATAGCCCTTTGAATCTTGTGGACATGAGCCCTGTTGGTTTTAAAAGCCAGATGTGTTGGGGGCTTATCTCTTGGGTAAGGTCTTAAAAGTTGGGATGCTTGAAGTGGGATACAAGGCCTTCACTGCTCAAGGAGAAGTTATGGCTTGTGAGTTCCCTCCTGATTGGGGGTGTGTTCTGGGGTTGGGGTTCATGTAGAGGTTGTGTCTGAGCCTTGGAGGTATTAATATCGCCAACTATCATTGTGAATTTTATATTGATTTCTTTAAATCTGAGATAGGACAAAAAAATTCAGATGGGAAAATGGCATTCAGGAGATGTTAAGTCACGTGTTAAAAGTTAAGTATCTACCAGGTGGCAAAGTTAACCTTTAAACAAGGCAAATTGACCCTTTAGCCCTTGCTTTTAGGCATCATAGTATACTGTCTGTTGTCTGTCTTACCCTATTCACAGGGTGGAAATACTTTTCAACATGCTTTGTTAACATAAGGTAGTAGTCAAGTTGCTAGGTTAGCTCCAACTTGTCTCTGTTGCTTAAGAAAAACGAGACAAAACCAGACAAGTTCACACTTAATACTAGCTTTTCCCCTAAATTGATAACACAGTACTGCACTCTATATGTAGTAGTTGTTGTTTTTCAGTTGCTCAATAGTGTCTGATTCTTTGTGACACCATAGACTGAAGCATGCCAGGCTTCCCTGTCCTTTACTATCTCCTGGAGCTTGCTCAAACTCATATCCATTGAGTCGGTGATGCCATGTAACCATCTTGTCCTCTGTCATCCCCTTCTACTCTTGCCTTCAATCTTTCCCAGCATCAGGTTCTTTTCTTTTTTCTTTTTTTTTCTTTGCAGGTTCTTTTCTAACGAGTCAGCTCTTCATATCAGGTGGCCAAAGTTTTGGAGCTTCAGCTTTAGCATCAGTCCTTCCAATGAATATTCAGGATTGATTTTCTTTAGGATTGACTTTCTTTAGGATTGACTTGTTTGATCTCCTTGCTGTCCAAGGGACTCTCAAGAGTCTTCTCCAAAACCACAGTTCAAAAGCACCAATTCTTTGGCATTCAGCCTTCTTTATGATTCAACTCTTGCATCCATACATGACTACTGGAAAAACCATAACTTTAACTATATGGACCTTTGTTGGCAAAGTGTCTCTGGGCCTGTACTTGACCCCAAATGTTTTTAACATTTGTTTCATGGTGTTATTTTCAGGCAAAAAAGTCCCCATTATCTAAAACCCTACACATGCGATTTTCTGTTATTTCTCAAGAATTTTGGCACATCTGAATGTTTTCATCCACTTTGCATGGGACAGAATCCCACAATGCAGAAAACACTGTAGATTTTGAAAGTACTTCCAGTGAAGCCTCAGTGGGTGGTAAAATATTTTCTTACATGGACTTTTCCCCCAATTAAATAATATCTGTAGAAAATGAAGAGAGAATGGAAACCCAGCAGCAAAGCTGGAGGATAGTTCCAGAGCCTTCCTGTTATGCAGACAGCAGGGGCCCAGGAGCAAAAGGAGCGGGAAGGTAAGGGATTTTGGACGCAAGAGCCAAAGTGCAGCTCTTAGTGTTTGCAGCTCTGGTCACTACGTAACCTGAGTAGCCTCTGCCCCGGCTGGCTAAGGCAGAGGGATGATGGCAGTGCGAGGAGGCGCTGCACTTTGTAAGTAGAAGGTGCAACAGAAAGTGTTCTCTCAATGCTAATTTTAGGCCGACTGCTTCCTTAATGCAGGCAGAATCACCTGGGTGGCCTTCTGAGGAAAGGGTCGAGGGTTTGTATGCTCAGACCACCCTAGATGACTGTCCTTGCGTACGTCCCGTGCTGGACCAGTGCCGGCTCCATCTGCACCCTACTCACAGAACTCATCATCCTACAAACTTGCCCCAGGGCCAGCTGATGATTGTTTCCAATAGTTCTTCAAAAGGGCGGTAAGGGGCGTGCCCCTCTGCTGGTTTCCGGGGTAACTGATGAGCAGACCTGATGTCATTTCCTGCTATAACTGGTTACCTAGCCTCCAGAGGGCAGACTGCCGCCATGTCCTGTTGCGTCTGCTGCACATAGTGATGAGTTGCTCCAGGACCTTGCTTCAGACATGTACGTTCTCCCTACCTGTGAGACCACTAGTGTTTCTGTTGCCGACTCAGGACTTTTCCTTTAGTCTTTACGCTGGTCAAGTAAAGGCCTGGTAGGCCTGCAGGATAGAAGCCTTGTAGACCTGTGGGGTAGAGGTCTTGTGGGCCTATGGGGTAGAGGCCTGGTGGGCCTGCGGGGTAGAGGCCTGGTGGGCCTGCGGGGTAGAGGCCTGGTAGGCCTGTGGGGTAGAGATCTTGTAAGCCTGTGGGGTAGAGGCCTGGTGGGCCTGTGGGGTAGAGACCTTGTGGGGCTGTGGGGTAGAGACCTTGTGGGGCTGTGGGGTAGAGGCCTGGTGGGGCTGTGGGGTAGAGGCCTGGTGGGCCCGTGGGGTAGAGACCTTGTGGGGCTGTGGGGTAGAGGCCTGGTGGGCCTGTGGGGTAGAGACCTTGTGGGGCTGTGGGGTAGAGNACAGTCAAGCTAAGCCAGTTGTCCACATTTTTATATTTGATAAGAAGCACGGCCAGACTGCAACTATGTTGTGTCTGACTCTAAAGTCCATTGGTTGCTGTAAGACGCAGTGATCTTGAGGTTGTCCCAGGAAAGTCTAGATGAAGGATCATTACTGGAGGAAGGAAAATGGTAACAGGCCACTTTCTTCCATATTCAGAAAGGGACAGGCAGGCAAAAAAGTATGTCTATAGAAGATATTTCCCTGTGAAAATCCTAGTGAGAATAAAGCTAGAACACCCAAATTGTTATTTTGAAGTGACCTGATAGAGATATGTCCATAGCTTGCAAACCCAACAGAGAAATGTATCTTGAAGTGGTATTTATCCCAAGAACCAGAAGTACTTAGACTTAAACATTATCCACTTCAGAAAATTGCAGGGCTAAACAGCTAGACCTTGAGGACATTATGCTAAGTGAGATAAATCAGATGGAGAAAGGAGAATACTTTGTATCACTTAAATGTGGAGGGTATAGAAGCCAAACTCAGAGACAGAAAGTAAAATGGGTGTTACCAGGGGATGGAGGGTTGGTGCCCGCTTTGGACACTGACGTTTGTAGGACAGACACTGTATAAAGGTACAGACTTGCAACAGGTAGTAAATAAGTCCTGGAGATCTAACGCACAGCGTAACGAATATAGACAACAATATTGTTTTATAATTGTCAAGACTAGATCTTATTTCAACCACTAAAAAAAAATGATAATTATGTGACGTCATAGAGGTGTTAATTATTATACTACGACATACAAATGGATCGAATAAACAAGCCGTACACCTTGAATTTATGCAACATTATGTCAAGTATATTTCAATCAAAAAATAAAGAAAAAAATGACTGAAGAAACTGACCTCAAGGAAAATGAAGTCATGACTGAGGGAGCATCATTCAAAAGGTCCAGAGGCTAACTCTAAGGATGGAAACGGATGGCTGAATTTAAATTGGTAAAAGAACCAGCTAGCCTGAGGTCTCTCCCTGCTGATGCCAGGAACCTATTAAGTCACTGAGAATCTGCCCAAACCTTACATAGCAGAATAGAGCCTAGAAATGAAGTCTATACAAATAGGTGAGCAATCGCACCTGAAATCTGCGTTTAGCAAAAACTGTAGAGGGAAATCCTAAAGGGATGCCCCTTGTCGTCACCCTGTATATTTTACAAGAAATCACCATCAGGAATCCCCTGGCAGTTCGGGGGTCAGGACTTGGTGCTTTCACTACTGAGGCCCAAGTTCCATTCCTGATTGGGGAACTAAGATCCGCAAGCAGAGCAGGACTGAAAAACAAAAAAGAAAGAAAGAAATCACCAGGCACTGTGCTAGGCACTCTAGACAAAAGGGCAAGAGAAAGCAGAGTTGTTCCCCTCAGAGAACACCTAGTCTAGTGGGGAAGGAGATGTGGGCTCAATCCCTGAGCTGAGAAGATCCCCCGAAGAAGGAAGCCCACCCCAGTATTCTTGCCTGGGAAATCCCAAGGACAGGAGTCTGGCAGGCTGCAGTCCGTGGGGTCACAAACAGTCAGACTGACTTAGTGACTAAACAACAACAAAATTGAGATTCAGAGTGGTGAAGCCTAAGGTTGCATGGGGTTGGGATTTTTATCTAAGGTCAAAGTCAGCTCTCTGCCCTCTTGCACTGCTGAAAAGAAGGACCTAAGTTGAGTTTTGACATTGAATTAAGACATGTTCAGTCTTGCTGCTTTATAGCAGGAGTGCTCAGCTGTGAACCTCAGCGAACTGTCTTAAAGACCCCCTTACAGCCTGTGTCATCACCCTCCACCAGGTTGTGAATATGAGCAATTCCTTGGAACTTTCTTATTCTGAGTCCTCCTTGAATGGGGATGCTTTTAGAACCTGCTTTTGATTATTCCCTTGTCCGTTTACTTAATTTGCTTATTATCCTGTTTATTTAATCATTCCTGTAATTATTTTGAGCCAGAGAATGACCAAAATTCTTAGCACGGCAGATCCCTTATGACCTGACCCCTTTCATCCCTTCTCTAGTTCCCAACCTAGAACACACTTTTCTTTCTTCAAGACCATATCTTCCCATTTAATTGCCTTAGGAAAGTTTTCCGCATCTCCTTCAGGCACTGCCTCCTTTATTTTCTCACCTTTATTGAAGCTCTTATCATCTCATAGGGTATTTGTGCCTCACCAGGTAAACCTTGAGTTTCTCCAAGTAAGAACTGTGTCATATTCTTCTAGACAATTCTAGCACTTAAGAGCAGGCACACAGTAATGAGGTAGGCCCTTGATAACTACTCAGTGGATGGGGCCTCCCTGGTGGTTTAGTAGTTAAGAATCCACCTGCCAATGCAGGGGTCACAGGTTCGATCCCTGGTTCAAGTCTTGGCAACTAAGCCGGAGAGCTACAACTGAGCCCACATACTTCCAAGAAGAGTAGTCCCCGATCACAGCAATTAGAGAAAGACTGAGTGCAGCAATGAAGACCCAGCACACCCAAAAATAAAAATCAATAAATCTTTAAAAAATATATCCAGTGGATGAAAGCAAAAGTGAGTAAATGAATGATTAAATACCCCTTGATCCAGGCCTCTAGCATTCCAGGAAGGTTCATCTTCAAAAGTCCTGGTAAGTTATTTCTCTTAAGCAGCTCAGAAACTAGCATCTGGAATATCAGCTCTTGAAGGTTTCCTAAATAACCTCCTCCAACAATTTTATTTTACAGATGACGAACTGAGATTTGCAGAAAAGAGACTTGTCCAAGGTCACTTCTGCGTTACTCTCCACTTATCCCTCTAATCACTCGCGGTTACAGGTGCTTCTGTCTTCTAACTTTGAGCTCAGATGTAATCTATACAGTCCGTGGAATTCTCCAGGCCAGAATACTGGAGTGGGTAGCCTTTCTCTTCTCCAGAGGATCTTCCCAACTCAGGGATCAAACCCAGGTCTCCTGCATTGCAGCAGATTCTTTACCAGCTGAGGCACAAGGGAAGCCCAAGAGATTTTTTTTTTTTAATTAAAATTAATGACTGATCTACAAAGAAGCCTGTTAGTGTCACAATCATCCGGGGACCTGGAGAGACACTCTGGCGGGTGGAGAGTGACAGAGGCAATGAGGTCATCTGGTGTCTGTATTTATCAATAGGGATCTTAATTCATTCCCTCCAGGAAAACTCTCAGCATTTCATGGGGAATTTTAAAAGCTTGTTGTTTACAATAAGATCCATCCCTGTGGCTTCAGCTGGGCCTATTGTTCTTGCTGCTCAATGAAAGTACAAAGTGAGATTCAAGTAAATGTGGGCTGATATTGAACAAGTGTACGTATGGCATTGGTAACATAGAATTATCCCAGTCATTGGGAGGGCAACTAATCTCAACTGTGTATTGTAGCCAGGAACTGAAAGTTATTACGGTGTTGAATACTTCACAAGAGGTTTTCTCTGAAGAGAATTACATAAAAGTGTAATTCTCTTGCGGATCATCCAAGAAGCAGCTAGACTTCACAGGCCTTCCCAGGGCTGCCTGGCTATTGCTCTCCCCTTTGGATTTGCAGAACCCAAATCTTCTCCCATATTGTATCCCCATGGTCTCGGACACAGTTCAGTTCAGCTGCCACTCAGTTGTGTCCAACTCTTTGCCACCCCATGGACTGCAGCACGCCAGGCCTCCCTGTCCATCACCAGCTCCCAGAGCTTACTCAAATTCATGTCCATTGTGTCGGTGATGCCATCCAACCATCTCCTCCTCTGTCGTCCCCTTCTCTTCCTGCCTTCAATCTTCCCCCAGCATCAGGGTCTTTTCCAGTGAGTCAGTTCTTCGCATGAGGTGGCCAAAGGATTGGAGCTCCAGCTTCAACATCAGTCCTTCCAATGAATATGCAGGACCGATCTCCTTTAGGATGGATTGGTTGGATCTCCTTGCAGTCCAAGGGACTCTCAAGAGTCTTCTCCAACATCACAGTTCAAAAGCATCAATTCTTCAGCTCTTAGCTTTCTTTATAGTCCAACCCTCACATCCATACATGACCACTGGAAAAACCGTAACCTTGACTAGATAGACCTTTGTTGGCAAAGTAATGTCTCTGCTTTTTAATATGCTGTCTAGGTTGGTCATAGTTTTTCTTCCAAGGAGCAAGTGTCTTTTAATTTCATGGCTGCAGTCACCTTCTGCAGTGATTTTGGAGCCCACAAAAATAAAGTCTGCCATCATTTCCATGGACACAGCTGGAATAATAAATCAAGAAATAAAAGAATGAGTGTTTGCCTACTATAGTCATTAAGTTTAGGTTTAGCTATACAGAACTGAAACCAAGATAAGAGGTTTGAATAACACAGAGGTTTCTTTCTCTTTTACACAAAAGAGAGGTAAGAAAACCAAATGGACATGAGGGCTCCCCAGTAACCAGGGATCCAGCTCATTTTATCTTTGTGCCTCCTCCTTCTATACTCAAGGTTGTCTCAAGAGCAAAGGTGGCTGCCATGACACCAACCATCAAGATGACGACGAAGGCACAAGGAAGGGGGGGGATCGCCACACCTATTCAGGTAGAACTTTCACTTTTTTGGCCTTGCCCTGCAGCTTCCAGGATCTTAGTTCCCAAACCAGGAACCAAACCCAGACCCCTGACAATAAATGAATGCACTGAGTCCAAACTACTGGCATTCTCAGGGAATTCCTTAGAGCTCCAACTATCACCTATCATCTCCAGAACTCTTTTGATCTTATAAAACTTAAACTATGAAACTATGCATGTTTCAGAGACTCTGACTCTCCATTCTCCCCTCCTCCTAGCCCCTAGCAATCACCATTCTACTTTCTTTATGAATTTGACTACTCTAGGTTCCTTATGTAAGTGGAATCATACAATATCTATCCTTTGGTAACTGGAATATTTCACTTAGCTTAATGTCCTCAAGTTCCATCCACTCATGTTGTAGCATGTGTCAGAATTTCCATCCTTTTTAAGGTTGAATAATATTTCACTGTAAGTACAATATATACCACATTTTGCTTATCTATTTGTGTCAGTGAACATTCAGATTCTTCCTGCTTTTTGGTTATTGTAAAGTATTGCTATGAACACTACTAAATACATCAAGTAGATCACTTTTAAAGAGCTTGCCAAAAAGTCCCAGCCAGCTTCCGCTTATTTTTTACTGGCCAACCTTGACAGCAAGGGAGTAGCCTTTTAACCTGGCACATTGATCATCCCAAATGATACATTTCCCCAATAAAAAGAGAAAGAGACAATACTGAGTAGATAACTAGCAGACCATGCCCTTCTGCCTGACTGAGTCTCATCAAAACGCCCACTTATATTGTTTTAATGTGCAACATAGCACTGCTGTGTGTTACATACAAAAGCTGTTAAGAAGATAAATCCTAAGAGTTCTCATCACAAGGAAAAAATTTTTTTTCTATTTCTTTAATGTGGTATCTACATGAGATGGCAGATAGTCACTAAACTTTTTGTCATTTCATAATGTATATAAGTCAAATCATGATGCTGTACGTCTTAGGCCTGTACAGTCTCTATGTCCACTATATCTCAATAAAATTGGAAGAAAATAGTGCCCGCTGATCCCCAAATAATCCTGTCTACTTCCATGTCTGAACTTTCCTCCAAGACAGTTTGTGCCATAAATGACTGTGTTTCCAGAACGTTTCTTCCTATAATAGACAGACATGTTCAGGCCTGAATAATAATTCTCCTGTATGGCCTTCAGAGCCTTTTCATGTATCTACTCGCTCATCTCCAGACCCACATTTGCAACGACGAATTTAACATCTTCCCACTTGGAAATTTCCTGGCGTTTTAGTTCAACAGATCAGAAAGGGCAATTATCCTCCCATTGCTCCCCACCCACTGAGCAGCTCTTCCTTCTGATTTCCTAATTTCAAATGCAATAGGTTTGCTTTACGTAACCTCAGAGTCTTCAGTATGATCGTTTGTACTGTGAAGCCCCAAAAGAGAGGAATAGCTTAGAACACTTTTCAAATGTATTTGTTCACGGAAGCCTTTTCTTCTTTCATGGAACAATTCTAGGGATAAGAGAGCTAACCAGCATATTATGGGAGAATAAAGAAAGGGAAAGTTGCTCAGTCATGTCCTACTCTTTGTGACCCCATGGGCTATTCAGTCCATGGAATTCTCGAGGCCAGAATACTGGAGTGGGTAGACTTCCCCTTCTCCAGAGGATCTTCCCAACCAGGGATCGATCCACGGTCTCCCAGATTGCAGGTGGATTCTTTACCAACTGAGCCACAAGGGAAGCTCAAGAATACAAGAGTGGGTAGCCTATCCCTTCTCCAGGGGATCTTCTTGACCCAGGAATCGAACCAGGGTCTTTATTATGGGAGAACAGGCACCAAACCTGGAAACTCAGACTTCATCAAGCCCCTCTCACCTTTGGCACTTGCCAAAGCACCTGCATTTTACCTCCACAAAATCCTCCTCTTTCCTTTCCTTCCCTTCTTTCTTGTTAAATTAATTCAATAAGGAAGTCCTGAGACGAAGGTGGTTTTGCTTTCCTGGTGGCTCAGCTGGTAAAGAACCTGCCTGCAATGTGGGAGACCTGGGTTTATCCCTGGGTTGGGAAGATCCCCTGGAGAAAGGAAAGGCCACCTACTCCAGTATTCTTCCTAGGAGAATCCCATGGACATAGAGGCCTAGCGGGCTACAGTCTATGGGGTTGCAAAGAGTCAAACAACTGAGCGACTAAACCCAGCCCAATATCTTAATGGCCCCTGGAAGTAAACTAGAATCCAAGCCTTAAGCACCTGGAGATTAGGAAATAAAAACCTAAGGAGAATCAATCAGAAACAGGTAGGCTTTATCTTGCAGCAGTCAATAATGTCCTTACTTTGCTTTGCCTTTCCTGTATAAGTCTCTCCTCCAGCCCCTGCTGGTGGCCGACTGCTCCTAGCCACTTCTAGTTTGTGGCTGTACACTTTAATCAATTTTTACTCAAATACACTCTTAAAATTTTTCTTATGCCTCAGTTTATTTTTTTAAAGCTCTCTTACATTTTTTTCTCTCTCTTTTTAAAATTATTTATTTGACTGTGTCAGGCCTTAGTTAGCAAGTGGGATCTTCCTTGCAGTCTGCAGGGTCTTTTTAGTTGTAGACTGCAGGATTCAGTTCCCCGACCAGGGATTGAATGCCAGGCCCCCTGCACTGGGAGTCGAGGGAGGCGGTGTGCTTTCCTGGTGGCTCAGAGATAAAGAATCTGCCTACAATGCAGGAGACCTGGGTTGAATCCCTGGGTCAGGAAGATGCCTTGGAGAAGGGAATGGCAACCCACTCCAGTATTCATGCCTGGAAAATTCCATGGGCAGAGGAGCCTGGTGGGGTCGAGTCCATGGCATTGTAGAGTCAGACCAGACTGAGTGACTAACACTTTACTTTCACTTTTCTGCACTGGGAGCATGGGGTCCAACCAGTGGACCATCAAGAAAGTGCCCCATCCTTTCCTAAGGCTACCATTCCATGTTATCTAGGGTGACTTCTCCTGTCTCCCCCCACCCTACCCTCACCCATATTCTTTCCCTCCTCAAACTGTGTACCAGTACCCGTGGGGGGCTCTAGGCAACAAAGGAAGTGTGGTCCTCCGTCCTGTGCTTAGCATTGCACAAGACATTGTTCGGGCAGTAATCACAGAGTAAGAGTAAAATGGCAAGTGTGTTGGGCACTGCTAAGGAGAGTAGCGTGGTGCAGTGCGGTTCTCTGGGAGGGTCCCTGGGCGGAACAGAGAGCTAAGGGTTACATACGAATTAGTTAGGCAGATGGAAAGGAAGAGCTCTCAAGGACAATCAGAACCTCTTGTGCTAGGCAGAGCTGTAGCAGAGACAGTCTGGTGAGGAAGGCTGAAAGCTGGCCCAGCATCTGCAGGCCATCGTGATGGCCGTGGTCTACGTGGGCAAAGGGCAGCCAGGGAGATAGGTGGGGCCTTGAAGGGCTTGTTAAGAATTTTTATCTTTTACCTTGAAACCTGAGGGTGATTTATCTCTGTTTCCATCTTGAAAAGTTAACTTTGTCTGCTGTGTGGAGGACATGGGACTATAGAGTGGCAGGATGGATTCACAGAGACCAGACAGATTACTGCAAGTGTGCCCATGAATGACGGTGGTGGTGACTTAGGCCGGAGGAGATATGATGGCCCTGGAGAAATGAGGATGGATTCAAGTGATACTTAAAACAGTGACTCATTAGGACATTGTACTGGATTATACTAAGTTATTTGGATGGGTTTCTTTCCTTGAAGACTGTGTTTTATTTATTTCTTGGTTCCTCATACCTAACTGCAGACGTTGCATTTGGTAGGAGATGGTTATTAAATTTGCAGAACTGATTTGCATACAGAGAGTAAAGGTTTGAGGAAATCCAAACCAAAAAGTGCATTTTGATGCAAAAAGAAGGGGCAGGTCCCACCCTGCTGTACAGTTCCTGAGGAAGGCATATTGAGTTGGGTACCCCAGGGGTACATGTCAGGGCCCAGCGTGGAGACACAAAAGGCAACTCTGTCTCTCCCATACCTCTACCTGATAGCACAGGCGTGGAACCACTTTGCCAAAAAAGTGGAATCACACGATCACTTTCCTAATGGATTAGGAAGTTAGATGGACCCCTATCAAGACATGTAGTTCCAACTACTGAAGGAAGAGAGACTTGAGTACTTATTTCAAATTAACATTTTGCAATAAAGAGCTGTTGCTGGACCACTTCAATTCCTATGGGAATTATTATTTTTAGATGTTAGAATAAACAAATGAACTGAGACTTCTCTGGTGGTCCAATGGCTCACACTCAGTGCTCCCAGGCAGAGGGCACAGGGTTTGATCCCCACTCGGGGAGCTAGATCCCACATGTTACAACCAGGAGCACTGCAGCTAAGACCCAGCACAGCCAAATAAATAAATAATCTTTTTAGTCTAAAAAAAAAAAAGAACCCACAATGGCCCAAGAGTTGGCTTTTTTGTTTGTTTTTGTTTTTATGAATTACTGCAGCTCAGAATACTCAGTGCGAACCACCAAAAAGTAGTTATTGTGATCAAGAGTGCTTGTGAAGACCGGAAGTAAAAAACCATTTCACTCCAGCCATAAACAGAGTTAACTTCTGTCAGAGATGCTGAAGAAAGTTCTAGACTCAGAGGTCAATTCTTGCCTCTTTTGTTTCACTCCTGACGCGACTCCATGCCAGAAACAAAGGCCTCCTTGTCCTCTCTCGTCTCCCTCTTCACTCTAAGAAATGCTAGCATTCTCCCTAAACCTTTCTCACTGACCCCACGCCATAATTACAATCCAAACTGAAACTTTCCCAGTGTTCAGCGGCTCTCACCTAAGGGACAGACTTAGAAATGGAAAAATGTTTTCTTTGAAACACAGCAGCGCTGTCAACATCTGTGATGGTTTGTAAGTGATTAGACTGTACAGGAACAGGGGTGGTTTAAGGGAATTGTAAAACAGTCACTGGTCATGGGTAACTGGAGGAAAAGAGGGTGCCTGAGGGGAATTGCTCAGTCAGGGCTTCTCTTTCTTTTCCTTTTTTTTTTTTTTTTTTTTTTTTGTTCCTGCCCTTAGTTGCTGGCTGAGTCTGAAAAGGTCATAGATCTAATTATACCTGTGGACACCACATAATAGAAGCATTAACATGGGGCCCGGTGACCCTCCAGAGAGCTCCTCCTGCCCCCCACCTGAAAGTTCCCAAACCAGTCACATCAAAAAGCCCATGAAATGGGGATGACATTAAGGAATTACAAAGGGATTTTTTTTTTTTTTAGATGTGATCATGATATTGTGGGTATGTTCAAGAAAGAGAAAGAGAGAGAGGTGAACACGGAAATATTAACAGATGAAAAAATAAAATGTCTGGGATCACCCATAAGATGATCCCATTGCGGGTAGGGGAAGGGTGGAGAATAAAGGAAGCACGTGGGCCTTGTATTGATCGATGCTGCCGCTGGGTGGTGGGACCTTGAGGGTCGGCACATAATACTCGCCTTGTGTGTGTGTTGGGGATTTTCTGTGATAAAAAGGTTTTAAAATACTGCAGGCAGCTTCTTCTTTCTCAGAGACACCAAGCAAGCCAGTCTTTTGACACCCAGAAACCTCCACCTTGGCCAGGACACCAGTCTAAATGTGTTGGTTTTATTGCATGCTCTTTGTGTTTCGAAAACATTACATGTTGAACTCTTTGCCTCCAGAGACAAGCAAACCTACAAAGGAGGTAAACACCCTCTCTCTCTCTCACTACGCCAAAATATGCATCATGTCAACATTTTTTGCTCACTTCTAATCATGGGTGCCCCATGCCTGCCAGATTTTAGCCAACCAGTTCATTTCAGAAAAGTTTAAGTTCTACACTGTTGCCATCAGGCACAAGGCCCTTGGGTAATGCACTCCTGAGAAGTGGTTAGAAAGTCTATGTTGAAAATATCATCTCTTCAGAAGCTGTATCCACAGCCTCACCAGTGAACGTCCCCTGCTGGGGGTTTTAGAATCCCTCAGCGCCTGGAGGTCTCCCTTAGACGGCTCGGTTCTCAGCCCCTCTGTCTACCTTCACAGCAAGAAACTGAAACCGTTCTTCTGGAGTTTCCCCCCAGCCCCTGGTCTCTCCTTCCTTGGCAGAGCACTGTCCAAGCAGGGCACCTGTCCCGTGTTGACTCAGGTGTTCTCACCAAGCAAATCAAGCAAGGTCGACAATGATCAACGCAGCCACTCCCGTGTGCCCAGCAGTGTCCAGTGTCCTAAAATAAAGAGGAGAGAGAAAAGAAGGGCGAGATGGGGGTAGGCAGGGAGTGAGGGAGGGAGGCAGCGGGGGAGGAGACAGGCAAAGGAAAGGGAGAGAGACACCGAGGAAGGGCAAGGAGGGAGGAAAGGAAGAAAGAGGGAGAGACAGCTTCTGAATTAGCCATCTTCTGTGACTTTCAGACACTAACACAGGACTTCAAGAGGGAAAGAACTAAGCCTGATGTTCATAATCGTGCCTTTACTTTTTCTCTTTTCATCGTCCATCACTTGGGTTCCAAAGGCTAGTTCTGCAGCTGCATCATCTGGGCCCAGATCATGTGATGGAGGCAGCATCCAACTTGATGATTCAATTGACTCACCGGGTGACTAGATAGTTTTAAAAGTCCTCTGTGTCAGCACAGCTCGTTTGTCTGTATCACAGCAGCTCTACAGATGCTTCAAATCACCCTCAAAGGCTCTCCCAAATGGATTGGACGCCATGATTTGTCAAAAAAAAATAGAATACTATCTGGTAGACTTCTTCCCAAACAGTGGGTCCAGATGTGAGCTTGAAAAATGTCCCTTGTGCTTGTTTCATTTTAAAGCATGTGGTTAAGACTTTGGCATGATTTATTTGTTGGGTGGACATGTGGTGGAGCAGAGGGAAGGGGGAAGAAGTTACACGGCGATTTAAAACGTACCAGATTTTGTTTGGCGCTCCTTGGTGGGAACTTGAAATCGAATACAGTAGCAAAGTCATGCGTCAAGGGCAACTTGCTCTGATGTCCAAGAGAAGCTCCTTAAAAATCTATAAGTCATCCAAGTAAGAAACACGTGACATTTTCATTCCTCCATTCTTCGTGTCTTGGGGATATAAGATGCAAAGAATGAGATCTTGGATTGTAAATCATAGTGACTGGTTGTTAAATCTGAGACAAGGCTCACAGGTTAGTCTTTGCATTCAACATTATTCGTTTCTACCTCTCTCTTTTCCCACCCCTGTCACCTCCTGGATGCCTCAGACCCAGTTGGCTTGTTATCCACCTTCATTTATCTTGGAATGAATGACGTAATGGGAACTTGTTAAGGCTTGAAGGAATTGTAAAGACATGGTCAGCTGAAAGATTAAATGTCCTACCCCCATTTTGAGGGACTTGTGATAAAACTTAATGATAAATGAGGGAAAGGGGAGAAATTGAATTAAACCAGCAAGTTGCTTTTTCATCCTGAAACCATACAATCGACTCTAATCCAGTTCTTTGGGACTGTGACTTCACAGTGAGCAGCTGCTTGGAATATCTTTCGTAATCTGGTGACTCATCCGAGGATGTAAACGCCAGCTTATGTCCTCTCCTGCACCTAAAAGAAGTCACAATTGTAAAGAGTCTAGGTCATAGAAAGAAAATAAAGAAATTACTTTAGGGAGCTTCCCTGGTCCAAAGAGTAAGACTCCACGCTTCCAAGGCAGGGGACCCAGGTTCCATCCTTGGTCAGAGAACTAGATCCCATACACCACAGCTAAGTCCCAATAAAGCCAAGTAAATAAATAAATAATTTAAAAAAAAAAAAAAGTTGCTTTAGAGGTAGGGGAAGGATGGACTGGGAGGTTGGGATTAGCAGATGTGAAATATTACATATAGAATAGACAGACAACAAGGTCCTCCTGTATAGCACAGGGAACTATATTCAATATCTTGATGGAAAACCATAATGGAAAAGGATATAAAAAAGGATATATGTATATGTATAACTGAATCACTTTGCTGTATAGCAGAAATTAACACATTGTAAATCAACATATTTCATATTTTCTAAGTTAAAAAAAGTTGCTTTACTTTATGTAACAGCAGCTTAAATGTGGCCTTGAGTCCCATTTAGAGAAGTGTGTGTGTGTGTGTGTGTGTGTGTGTGTGTATGCACACGCACATATTAGGGAAATACAGGAGAGGAGTAAGAAGTTGGATCACTCTGGCCATTTCCAGTATCTGCACCTGGAACCTTTCTGTCATTCAGTCATTAAGTCACGACCAACTCTTTGTGACCCCAAGGATTGTAGCATGCTGGGCTTCCCTGTCCTTCACCACCTCCCAGAGTTTGCTCAAAATCATGTCCATTGAGTCAGTGATGCCATCCAACCATCTCATCCTCTGCCACCCCCTTCTCCTCCTGGCCTCAATCTTTCCCAGCATCAGGGTCTTTTCCAATGAGTCGGCTCTTCACATCAGGGAGACCTACCCAAGCTCAAAGCTTCCATGCAGTTCTGGAGAGGATGCTCCCGGGGGCTGCCAGTCCTGGATGTGGGGGTTCTCTGCTCCACACAGTCCCGCCTGCAGTAGAGCCCGGAACCCAGGAGGGGATATGGCAAGGTGACAGAGCATTATCTCCTTCCACAGTGTCAGAGGGTCCAGTGTTCTTACACCTCCCCAGGGACACAAGGAGGGCCAGGCTAACCCCATCTGAAAAGCCCTCTTTGCAGAAGGGGAAAAAAAAAGTTATTTCAGTCAAGAAACTTACACATTGATTTACAGTGGTTCTGGCAGGGAGCTGGCAGGAGANCAGAGGGTCCGGTGTTCTTACACCTCCCCAGGGACACAAGGAGGGCCAGGCTAACCCCATCTGAAAAGCCCTCTTTGCAGAAGGGGAAAAAAAAAGTTATTTCAGTCAAGAAACTTACACATTGATTTACAGTGGTTCTGGCAGGGAGCTGGCAGGAGAGGAAGTTTTTACAAATGGATAGTGGATGCTGTGGCCCTCGAAATGGCCTACAGCCATCAGTCATTGACAGCCTCCATGTCCCAGCGTGGCGTCCTCTTGAGCAGAAAGAAGCCTTGCAGAAACTGTCTTTTCACATGTGATTATCTAGGTCCTCTGAGAACAGTAAGAGGGCAAAGCGGATCAAAACAGTGGGTGGAAAGAAATGGAAATAAATTAAAATACACACACAACTAAAGCACAAGCTGGGAGGTGAATGTGGAGTCACTCTTCTAGTCCAGCCCATAGCATCAGAGTGGTCAACAGCCCCCACGAGAGCCCACCGCTGATACCCCATTCTTCTCTTCAAGACCAGGGAGAAGACTCAGGCTAGAGGGCTTCCTATGCTCCAGGTCAAGGAGGAAAGCCTGCTCATCTACAAGTCATTCTTCTTTCTCTCCTTATCCTGAACCCTCTCCATGGCCTGTTTCCCAGGGTTACAAGAGCTTGGCCTGCAAGCTCAAATTCGGGTTTATTAATTTAGGGAAAAACATAATGGTCCAAAGGATTGGACTTCTCATGTCTGTGCCCCACAGATACTGAGCTTGGGTCTAGAGCCTGGGAGCCACAACTACTGAAGCCACAGCAACGAAAAGCCCACACACCACAGCTAGAGAGGAACCCCCGCTTGCCGAAACTAGGAAACAGCCTGAGCAGCAGAGGAGACCCAGCACAGCCAAAAGTAAGCAAAAACTATTTAAACCTCATGGGGATGTTTAAACATCATGGGCATGCTGTTCCATTTCCAGCATGGTAACATAGTTAATAATATTATATTGTACTTTTAAACACTGCTAAGAGTAGACTTTAGAAGCTCTCATCACAAGAATAAAAAGATTGATAACTATGTATGGTGTTGAATGTTAACTAGACTAGACTTATGTGGTAATCATTTCAAAATGTATACAAATAGTCAAATTATTGTGTTGTACACTTGAAACTAATATAATGTTGTATGTCAATTAAACCTCAATTAAAAAAAAAATTTTTTTAGTTGACCTCTGCATAGGGTCTCCATGCCTCCCAGGAGCCAGGGGGCACAACCCTGCCTGCCATCACCTGGACTGCTTGAGTCCTGAGAATATGCTACCTGCCGTGGTCCTACCCTTCCCGCATCCTCAGCCATCTCTGCCAAAGATGAGGAGAGCAAAACACTTTCTGTCCTTCTCCAAGATCAGGGTAGTTTCATTCGACAGAGCTTTGTTTCCAGAGAAACTATTCATTTGGGTATATCTGTAGATTGTTTGACATCTTTTCTGTTAAGTATCCATATGCTCCTGGGATAAAATTATTTACAGTACTGACGTATTCTTCAGGTGCAGATGAACACAAGTATATTCCCAAAGGGGGCTCAGGAGGAAACGGTTATGAAAACAGAAACCAGAATCTCTTTTATCACAAAGAAAGTAAACAGTCATCACCATGCCACACGTGTAACTTATGAAACCTTTCCCTTGGTTTCCTAAAATAAAATTCTTTATATTCAACTATCTAAAAATTCTACTTACAGATTTCACGTGTGTAAAGATATTCATTGTAGAAATCTTTTTAATAATTAAAAAATTTGAAGAAGTCTGANTTATCACCATGCCACACGTGTAACTTATGAAACCTTTCCCTTGGTTTCATAAAATAAAATTCTTTATACCCAACTATCTAAAAATTCTACTTACAAATTTCACGTGTGTAAAGATATTCATTGTAGAAATCTTTTTAATGATTAAAAAATTTGAAGAAGTCTGAGTAAATGATAATAAACTATTATGCTGCTGCTAAGTCATCTCAGTCGTGTTCAACTCTGTGCGACCCCATAGTCGGCAGCCCACCAGGCTCCCCCGTCCCTGGGATTCTCCAGGCAAGAACACTGAAGTGGGTTGCCATGTCCTTCTCCAATACATGAAAGTGAAGAGTGAAAGTGAAGTCGCTCAGTCGTGTCTGACTCTTAGCGACCCCATGGACTGCAGCCTACCAGGCTCCTCCATCCATGGGATTTTCCAGGCAAGAGTACTGGAGTGGGTCACCATTGCCTTCTCCAATAAACTATTATAGACCTGCATTTTATAATACTCTCTAAAACTTTAAAAAAATGATATAAATCTTCATGGAGTGACTTGGAAAGATGCCTAAAATATACTAAGAAAAAAAAAGTTACTTAACAAATATAACCCCGTTTGTGTTAAAATATGTACACACATATACCAAACAAAAAACAAAATATATTTTTCTACAACACGTAAGTGTAAATGAGTAGAGAAAAGGGGAAATGGGCGTCTGATTCATGGAGAGTTTTCATTTTCCTGTATTATTTGAGTATTTTACAACACAAATGTAGTTTTGCATTAGGAACATATTTACATATGAATTTTTAAAGGAAATATTAGGAAATATAACGAAATACTTTACCTCCGTTGGATGAAAAGAAGTTGCAGAGCCAAAATGCCATTTACAGCAGGAGAATTCTCTTGGCATTTACCAGCCCTTTCAGCCAAACCGTTTTGTTTGGCATAAAAGTAAAAACCTGTGACAAAGATCCAAGAGAACAGGAGAATCATATATTTTAATAAAATTAGGTTTAACCATCTGGTTAGATTAAAGGTAACGCATCACCTGTTGAGAGCCACAAATCATGTATTAAAGTTGAATCTGCCCACCACGCAGGCAAAGATTAATTTGCCAAGCCCAGCAGAGATCCAACCCCAATCACTGCCCTCCCACCAACAATGTCTTTACTGAATAGTTTTCCAGCTCTCTTCTGTTTATAAAATGGAAGCAGAGAGCATAAGTCACATCTCACACAGCAGGGTGGCCAACATGCAGTAGGGAAGATGAGCAATTCACATAAGGGTTTCATAAATCCTCAACTGTTCATTCAGTATCCTGTTGTGGAATATAATAAAAGGATGATTGGAGCTGTAAACACAGAGCTAACTGTTGTTGGATTATAACGTTTATGTTAATCAGCCTTTTTTTTTTTTTTTTTTTAGCTATTCAGCTGCAAAATTTCATCTACTTTCAAAGATAACTCTTCCTGATAAGCAAAATGTTGACGAGACATTTTGCATCAAGATCACACACACACACACACACACACACACAAATCACACACAATTTGAAGGCATTAATTCAAGCCTTACCATCCTCTCCCCCCCAAAATAAAGAAAGCAGGGAGTGAAGAACCATCACTTCCATAGTGAGTAGTGTAATTTTGAAACTCATTCTCCCAGGATGCTATCAAGAAAAGTTTGAATAAATTCTAGAGACACAATGGGCATAATTGCTTTCATTATTTCCAAGGCATCTTAACAACTATTGTTGATGATACAACAACCCTATGGAATAGGCAAGCAGAAATAAGAGTTCCCATGACACAGGTGCTGAAATCGGGATAGATTTGAGTCCAAGATCAGACAGCTAGTTAGCAACAGTGCCAGGGTTAGAATCCAGGTGTGTTGACCCCCAAACAAGGTCTTGGAAAATTGCTTAAGTAAAATATCAATTTCCTAGTTGGCAAAGACTATTAAGTCTCTAAAAATGACAAGATAAGTCATTTAGTCAAGTCTTAGAGAAATGACCTTCAACTTAGGGCAGGCCCTGAGCTCCTCTTAAAAAGGATAGAAATGGCCCCTGTCTGGGCCACACTCTTGCTGTTTTGCATATCAGTCCTGTGCAGCTTCTAGTGGTTTTAAATGTTTACACCAAACACTTGTCACAGCCCATGATGTTTCCAACCAAATCATTTTAAGATCAGGAAGCGTGGGATCAGAAACACATTGGAAGGTGGCTACCCCGTGCTTTCTGGCCTTAAGACACTTGCACTGCCCGCGGGCTCCCCAACAAGGCACAGTGTAAGTAGCAAGGGACCTTATCGATCAGTCCTTCAAACTTTTCCAACAAGATGACAGCCCACACCCCCATTAGTAAAGCTCCCAGACCTTAGAAATGACAGCTTCCTGGCTTCAGAGATGACTGGAGTTATCTGGGGATGTCTCCCTTCACAGTACTCAGCAGACTCTCTCCTTCCCTGGAGAAGGACTCATGCAGAGAGGACTCAGGGCTGTTTTTGCAGGATCAATGACCCAAATATATGGGCGTAAAACTCCCCTAGAGAATTAGATTCATGAGACCTGAAGCTTCCCAGGAATCTGAAAGAAATGCTGTTTCCGTTTTCATGGCCCGCTAGAGCTGGCTGAAAGGTCAGAAATAAAAGGTTATTATCCACCCAGGGATTTTCTTGGGAGGAGAAGAGCAGGGAGACTATAGTGTCTGGGTCCCTTCAACTCGGGGATCATAAAGGACCTTGTGGAGGCCACTGACTCTGGAGCAAATCAAAGCAGGGAAATGACTGGAAAATCTATTCTGCATTTTACTGGACTTTTATTGAAGAATGTTACTAGGGGATGCTCTGCTTCCAGAAAGAAAAAGTTATATGGGCTTGTCTTGAGTTTCATGCTCAAATTCTTATTCCTTTAATAATTTCTGCACTGAAGGAATTCCCTGACAGTTTAGCAGGTAGAACTCTGTTCTCTCACAGCCAAGGGCCCAGATTCCATCTCTGGTCAGGAAACTAAAATCCCACAAGCTTTGCAGCTCCCCCCAAAAAAGGATACCTAATAATTTCTGCATTGGGACTTCCTGAGATCCACACAGCTCAGTTCCTGGTCTCCAAATCAGCAAAGAATTGGGTCTCTGGGGACTTCTCTTGTTATCTCCTAAAAAGTACCCCCTTGCCTTGCAACCAGGAAACAGAGCAAACATAAAATTTTCCTTAGCTTTGATCAAGACAAAACGCCAGTCATCTGAAACTGCATTTGACAGAGTCCCCTCTGTCCACTAGGAAGTGAACTAGTAAACTGGCTCATGAAATTGGAGAAAAGGACAAAAGAAAAAGTTCACTGATCAAAAAGCCATCGTAGCCATTAAGACTAAATGTCTCCAGACACGACACTGAACACCCTTTTGGAAAGATTAGCCTTGTGGAAAGTGCTGGTGTAGACTTCCTCAGCGCGTCTGAAACATTCTCCAGCTCAGAGCAATCAAGAGGCCATGAAAATGTCACTTTCCCTCAGAACCGACAGCAACCTGGGAAAGCCCTGTTCCTGGCCGCTGATTACACACAGCCGGCGCCCTTAACATGCAGCTTCACAGGCTTCTTGGAGTCTGACACAGGTTGAGCTTGTTTTTCTGGTCCCCTGGGGCAAAAATGAAGCACCAGCAAACAGTCATTTCACATTTTAAAATGTCCTTTTTTCTCCCAAACTTCTCCCCTGCCACAATCACCGTGCAATACCTGAGCTCATTATTAGGAGAGGAACACGAAACAGACATGTCAGCAGTCGGTGCCTCCCAGGCAAACAATGGGCCGTTGGTCATGGACGGTTGGCCACCAATGACTGGACCGAGACCAGTGAACAACTTTACACAGGCCTCTGAGCAACCATTAAGTGGGGAGAATGAGGGGCTGAGTTAGGCTTGGATTAAATGACTTGCTACGGCCTCTCAGGTCACCATCCACCTCAGTCTTACTCCCTGGGTCTTTTGATGGTTTCTGATTGGTGCAACATGTCCAAATTCCAGCTTTTCCCTTGGGTGTGTTACAAAGTAGAATGGGACAAAAGGCAAATACACTGTTTGCATAGCAGTATATCCAGGATAACAGTCATTATCAGTCAATAACAGTAGGGGTGTCATTCCTACAATGGCACAACTAGGAAACTTTAGGAGATAAAGCCACCAACGTCTATGTTTACAGCACTCCTTTCATTCCTCGGAGTCTAAAACGAAGTGGGGTTTTGCTCCTCCAGCTCTGGTCTCTATGCTTTTGGTGCAGAATGAGAGAAATTTTAAGAATAGAGACGGAGATGTAGAGAATGAACTTGTGGACACAGCAGGGGAAGGAGAGGGCGGGGCAAATTGGGAATGTGCATTGACATATACACACTGCCATGTGCAAATGAGAGCTAGTGGGAAGCCGCTATGTAGCACAGGAGACTCAGCTCGGTGCTCTGCGGTGACCTAGAGGGGCAGGATGAGGCTGGGGCAGGAGGGAGATCAAGAGAGAGGAGATATATATACACATATAGCTGATTCTGTTGATGGGGGCCCCGGGGGGTGGGGGGCGGGCTGTGTTCCCTCCTTGTTATTCGACCTGAGGCCAAACTACAGTGGAGTTAACGAAGATAATGTTGACCTCCTTCAAAAGGTCCCATGCACACACTGCTGCACTCAGGGCCCCAAACCCTGCAGCAGGCCACCACTGACCCACGCCTCTGCCGGAGACTCCTGGACCCTCACGGGCAAGTCTGGGTCNTGAGGCCAAACTATGGTGGAGGTAATGAAGATAAGGTCCCATGTCTGCACCCCTGCACTGAGTGCCCCCAACCCTGCAGCTGGCCACTGCTGACCCACACCTCTGCCAAAGACTTCTGGACACTCATGGGCAAGTCTGGGTCGGTCACTTTTGTGGTCACTGTTCCTTTCTCCTGGGTCCTGGTGTGCATGAGGTTTTGTTTGTGCCCTCCAAGAGTCTGTTTCCCCAGTCCTGTGTAAGTTCTGGCAGCTCTGTGGTGGAGTTAACGGTGACCTCCTCCAAGAAGGCTTATGACATACCCAGGTCTGCTGCACCCAGAGCCCCTGCCTCTGTGGCAGGCCACTGCTGACCTTCACCTCCTTAGGAGACACCCAAACACAGTTCTGTCTGTCTTTGGGGGTCTCTGGGTCTTGGTGAGGACAGGTATGTTTAAGCGCTCTGAGCGTTTCTGGTGGACATGGGGTTTGATTCTAAACGTGATTCTGCCTCTCCTACCATCTTGCTGGGGCTTTTCCTTTGTCCCTGGATGTGGGGTATCTCAAAGTTACTCCAGCACCGCTGCTTAGTTTTACTGGGCATGGCTCCGCCCATCAAAACAAGACCCAGTTTCCCCCTCAGTCAGTCTCTCCCATCAGGAAACTTACATAAACCTCTTATCCTTATCCATCAGAGAGCAGACAGAATGAAAACCACAGTCACAGAAAACTAACCAATCTGATCACATGGATCACANCCAGCACCGCTGCTTAGTTTTACTGGGCATGGCTCCGCCCATCAAAACAAGACCCAGTTTCCCCCTCAGTCAGTCTCTCCCATCAGGAAACTTACATAAACCTCTTATCCTTATCCATCAGAGAGCAGACAGAATGAAAACCACAGTCACAGAAAACTAACCAATCTGATCACATGGATCACAGCCTTGCCTAACTCAATGAAACTGTGAGCCATGCCATGTAGGGCCACCCAAGACAGATGGATCATGGTGGAGAGTTCTGACAAAACGTGGTCCACTGGAGAAGGGAATACCAAACCACTTGAGTATTCTTGCCTTGGGAACCCCATAAACATTATGAAAAAGCAGAAAGATATGACACTAAAAGATGAACTCCCCAGGTCGATAGGTGCCCAGTATGCTACTGGAGATCAGTGGAGATATAACTCCAGAAAGAATGAAGAGATAGAGCCAAAACAAACAAACAAAAAAACCACCCAGTTGTGGATGTGACTGGTGATGGTTAAAGTCTGATGCTGTAAAGAGCAATGTTGCATAGCAACCTGGAATGTTAGGTCCATGAATCAAGGCAAATTGGAAGTGGTCAAACAGGCAATGGCAAAAGTGAACATCAACATTTTAGGAATCAGCGAACTAAAATGGACTGGAATTGGTGCATTTAACTCAGATGACCATTATATCTACTACTATGGGCAGGAATCCCTTAGAAGAAACGAAGTAGCCAACATAGTCAATAAAAGAGTCTGAAATGCAGTAGTTGGGTGCAATCTCAAAAATGACAGAATGGCCTCTGTTCATTTCCAAGGCAAAGAGAGGAAAACAATAGAATGGGAAAGGCTAGAGATTTCTTCAAGTAAATTAGAGATACCAAGGAAGCATTTCATGTAAAGATGGGAACAATAAAGGACAGAAACAGTTTGGACCTAACAGAAGCAGAAGATATTAAGAAGAGGTGGCAAGAATATACAGAAAAACTATACAGAAAAGATCTTCACGACCCAGATAATCACAATGATGTGATCATTCACCTAGGGCCGGACATCCTGGAATGTGAAGTCATGGGCCTTAGGATGCATCACAATGAACAAAGCTAGAGGAGGTGATGGAATTCTAGCTGACATTTCCAATCCTAAAAGATGATGCTGTGAAAGTGCTGCTCTCAATATGCCAGCAAATTTGGAAAACTCAGCAGTGGCCACAGGACTGGGAAAGGTCAGTTTTCATTCCAATCCCAAAGAAAGGCAATGCCAAAGGATGCTCAAACTACCACACAATTGCACTTATCGCACACACTAGCAAAGAGATGTTCAAAATTCTCCAAGCCAGGCTTCAACAGTACATGAACCATGAACGTCCATATATTTAAGCTGAATTTAGAAAAGGCAGAGGAACCAGAGATCAAATTGCTAGCATCTGCTGGATCATCAAAAAAGCAGGAGAGTTCCAGAAAAACATCTACTTCTGCTTTATTGACTATGCCAAAGCCTTTGACTGTGTGGATCACAATAAACTGTGGAAAATTCTGAAAGAGATGGGAATACCAGACCACTGTACCTGCCTCCTGAGAAATCTATATGCAGGTCAGGAAGCAAGAGTTAGAACTGGACATGGAACAACAGACTGGTTCCAAATCAGGAAGGAGTACCTCAAAGCCGTTTTGTTGTCACCCTGCTTATTTAACTCATATGCAGAGTACATCATGAGAAACACTGGGCTGGATGAAGCACAGCTGGAATCAAGATTACCAAGAGAACTATCAATAACCTCAGATATGCAGACGACACCACCANCATGGAACAACAGACTGGTTCCAAATCAGGAAGGAGTACCTCAAAGCCGTTTTGTTGTCACCCTGCTTATTTAACTCATATGCAGAGTACATTATGAGAAACACTGGGCTGGATGAAGCACAGCTGGAATCAAGATTACCAAGAGAACTATCAATAACCTCAGATATGCAGACGACACCACCATTATGGCAGAAAGCAAAAAACTAAAGAGCCTCTTGATGAAAGTGAAAGAGGAGAGTGAAAAAGTTGGCTTAAAACTTAACATCAGAAAATGAAGATCATGGCATCCGGTCCCATCACTTCATGGCAGATATATGGAGAAACAATGGAAACTGAGAGACCTTATTTTGAAGGGCTCCAAAATCACTGCAGATGGTGACTGCAGCCATGAAATGAAATGACACTTGCTCCCTGGAAGAAAAACTATGACCAACCTAGACAGCATATTAAAAAGCAGAGACATTACTTTGCTGACAAAAGTCCATCTAGTCAAAGATATGTTTTTTCCAGTAGTCATGTATGGGTGTGAGAGTTGGACCATAAAGAAGGCTGAGCGCCAAAGAACTGATGTTTTTGAACTGTGTTGTTGGAGAAGAATCTTCAGAGTCCCTTGGACTGCAAGGAGATCCAACTAATCCATCCTAAAGGAAATCAGTCCTGAATATTCATTGGAAGGACTGATGCTGATGCCGAAACTCCAATCCTTTGGCCACATGATGGGAAGAACAGATTCACTGGAAAAGACCCTGATGCTGGGAAAGATTAAAGGCGGGAGGAAAAGGGGACAACAGAGGATGAGATGGTTGGATGACATCACAGACTCTATGGACATGAGTTTGAGTAAGCTCTGGGAGTTGGTGATGGACAGGGAGGCCTGGCGTGTTGCAGTCCATGGGGTCGCAAAGAGTCAGACATGACTCAGTGGCTGAACTGAACTGAACTGATAGCTGATTCACTTTGTTGTACAGCAGAAACTAACACAACATTGTAAAGCAATTATCCTCCAATTAAAAATAAATTAATAAAATAAAGAATGAAGGAATCAGATGGAGAGCCAGAGAGGAGACAGAAAAGACGGATACAGGAAGTAAAGAGGGGAGGAGAGGGGCTGGACACACTGAGTATAGGAGAGCTTTTGCTTGTTGGTGTTTGGGGTTATTTTGGGGGTTAAGAATCAAGACTGCAAAAGAGAGAAGGAGGAGNTAAATTAATAAAATAAAGAATGAAGGAATCAGATGGAGAGCCAGAGAGGAGACAGAAAAGACGGATACAGGAAGTAAAGAGGGGAGGAGAGGGGCTGGACACACTGAGTATAGGAGAGCTTTTGCTTGTTGGTGTTTGGGGTTATTTTGGGGGTTAAGAATCAAGACTGCAAAAGAGAGAAGGAGGAGGACCACTCCTTTCTCCAAAGTCCTCTTGGAATGGGAAGACAAGATGCTGAAGATAATTTGGTATAAATTAAGGGCGTAATTTTCCTCTGTCTTTTTGTGGTTTCTCCAGACATAAGTTAGAAATAAAGTCACTATTAGTTACATTTTTTTTTCAGTTACACAATTATTTGTTTAAACCACCCAGAGACAGGGGCACATGAGGCCCCGCTTGTAATCAANAGGACCACTCCTTTCTCCAAAGTCCTCTTGGAATGGGAAGACAAGATGCTGAAGATAATTTGGTATAAATTGAGGGCGTAATTTTCCTCTGTCTTTTTGTGGTTTCTCCAGACACAAGTTAGAAATAAAGTCACTATTAGTTACATTTTTTTTTTTCAGTTACACAATTATTTGTTTAAACCACCCAGAGACAGGGGCACGTGAGGCCCCGCTTGTAATCACGTTATCACTGAAACCAGCAGTGTAAAAACAGAGCTCAAATAGGATTTTATAATCATGGCTGCTCAGAGCCCCTTTCAGTACTGAAACCCATTTTTGCCAACATAGCCCTTTCTTATCTATTGATAAAGATGACACCTACCCAACTGCTAGCCCTTGATGTACTTGAAAGATAAACGTATCCCGGGATAACACTGACCATAGCACTACACTGATAAAAACATTCAATCAACCAGATATCTGCCCTTGAGTAAACGGATCTAGATGATGAACTGGAATTTTCTTTTCGTCTGGATGTTTGCTCTGAGGAAGACGTGGTCATTGACATCTCAAGCATTCAAACCTTCATAGGTTTGATGCAAGGCATGCTGCCATCTCAGCAGAGAATAAGCCAAAAATAAAAGGACTAAGAAAGATGGATGATGGAATGGGTCTCTTGGGAGAAAAGATGGTCCACAGTCCAAATCTTGTATTCAGCAAGCACTGTGAACTCAGGCTCAGGGCCACACCTGGAGCACCTGACATACGGAGCGAATCATTTCTAACACCTTCCCTCTCTTCAAAGGGCTTCCCTAGTGGCTCAGCTGGTAACGAATCCACCTGCAGTGCAGGAGACCTGGGTTGGGAAGATCCCCTGGAGAAGGGAAAGGCTACCCACTCCAGTATTCCGGCCTGGAGAATTACATGGACTGCACAGTCGATGCAGTCACGAAGAGTCGGACATGACTGAGTGACTTTCACTCCCTCTCTTCGATACAACAAAATTATTCCTAGTGGGATTTCCCTGGTTGTCCAGTGGTTAAGACTCTGAGCTTCCAATGCAAAGGGCGCTGGTTTGATCCCCGGTCAGGGAACTAAGATCTCACATGCTGCACAGCCCAAAATAAATAAATAAATAAACAAACTCTGATGCCTTTGGTAATAATTGCACAGCTCTGGGCTTCCCCAGTGGCTCAGCAGTAGAGAATCTGCCTGCAATACAGGAGGCGCAGAAGACACACGTTTGATCCCTCGGTTGGGAAGAGGAGGGCATGGCAACCCTTTCCAGTACCCTTGCCTGGAGAATCCATGGACAGAGGTACAGTCCATGGGGTTGCACAGAGTCAGACACATCTGAAGTGATTTAGCACCCACACACACACAACTCTGTAAATATACCAAAATCGTTGAATTGTGAGACTGAAGCAAATGAATTGTATGGTATGTAAACTATAACAATAAAAAGTTTTAAGTTATCACAATAAGATTAAGAGACAAAATCATTCCTAGNACAGAGTCAGACACATCTGAAGTGATTTAGCACCCACACACACACAACTCTGTAAATATACCAAAATCGTTGAATTGTGAGACTGAAGCAAATGAATTGTATGGTATGTAAACTATAACAATAAAAAGTTTTAAGTTATCACAATAAGATTAAAAGACAAAATCATTCCTAGTAAGGCATGAAGTAAGCCTGAGAAGAATCATGGCCAGAAAGGAAACAAAGACAGTGAAAATGTTTTTTTTACTGACCTGCCTGTGTACAATTGTGCCTGTAAAAAATAATAATAGTAGTAAACAATACAATACTTCAAGTATATAAAAGGGAAAAGCTAATGCGATAATACTTTTCAATTTACATTACTGTATTTTTTGAAAAAAAAAAAGAAAAACTTATACATAGTGATCTGTTCCAGTAATGAATCTGGCCACTCACAGTCTGTTCCACTGTTTAAAATATTAGACACAAGCCAAAGCTTCAAGTGATAGTGTTTCTTCACACTGATAATCACTGTGCCATTATTTTCATTTTGAATCTCCTCTTTAAATGCAGGAATAACTGGTCCTGAAGGGGTTGGAGACACTACTTGGTGCCCTGAGCTAGCTCAAATGATTCTAAATTGTTACAAACTTAGGAAACATACCAACCTCTGATTCTGCCGATGTTGGAGGACTTCTGTAAACTAGTAGTCCTCATAATTTAACTCCATGTTTTCATGAAATACAAAGGATGATAAAATATGTAAGATCTTTATGAGGGGATAAATGAAGAAGGACATGCCAACCCACTCCAGTATTCTTGCTGGGGAAGTCCCATGGACAGAAGAGCTTGGCAAGCTACAGTCCAGGGAGTTGCCAAGAGTCAGACACAACTTAGCAGACTAACCAGGCATGGAAAATAAAACAGACTTTTGGGGCAACCCAAAACTACAGTTGCATTCAAATATGTATTATAACTGTATTAAATTACAACACGTTCAGTTCCATCGCTCAGCCATGTCCGACTGCAACCCCATGGACTGCAACATGCCAGGTCTCTCTGTCCATCACCAACTCCAGCTTGTGCTTCATCCAGCCTAGCATTTCATATGATATCCTCTGCATATAAGTTAAATAAGCAGGGTGACAATATACAGCCTTGACATACTCCTTTGCCAGTTTGGGACCAGTCTGTTGTTCCATGTCATGTTCTAACTGTTGCTTCTTGACTTCCATACAGGTTTCTCAAGAGGCAGATCAGGTGATCTAGTATTCCCATCTCTTGAAGAATTTTCCACAGTTTGTTGTGATCTACACACTCAAAGACTTTGGCATAGTCAATAAAGCAGTAGATGCTTTTCTGGAACTCTCTTGCTTTTTTGATGATCCAATGGATGCTGGCAATTTGATCTCTGGTTCCTCTGCCTTTTCTAAATCCAGCTTGAACATTTGGAAGTTCACAATTCATGTAAGCCTGGCTTGGAGAATTTTGAGCATCTCTTTGCTAGTGTGTGACATGAGTGCANTGACCATGTTCACATTTTCTGATTTCCAATTTGCTTTGATACCACAAATATTATCTTGCCTGAGAATATTACACAGTAAGGGGGAATTAAGTCAGGATATCACTAGACATTGATTCTCTGTCATTATTCATTTAACATTATGTGCCTGACAGAGGTACCCCAGGACTAAACAGAAGTGTGCTTGTCTGCAGGTTTTCCTCCAGCCTCCTCACCTTACTTACCAGGGGGCAAGAGAAAGCCAGCTCACCCAGAAGTGACATGTAAGGGCCCAATGCCCAGAGACCACTAAGATCAAAGTTACCACTACAACCCTTTCGGACTTTTTTATTGGAAGCCTGGAAACTTGGAAGAAAAACACAGCATCATTAAGAACCGGGTTGCCTGTTTGAATCCTAGTTTGAATAATTGGCTACTACCCTCAGGCACATTCTTAATCTCTCAGAACCTCAGTTTCTCTGTCTGTAAGTTGGGGATAATCATGGTAGTTTATGATGCGGTTGTGAGGAGTCTCTGATAAAATGTGTATAAAGCAGTTAAAGCAGTGCCTAGAGTATACCAAATGCTCAATAAGCATTAGTGTGAAGACCTCAGCTGCACACATGAACAAGTTTGCTGCTAAAAAGGTCAAGACTGTAAACACAATAAAATGGAGAAGAGATAGTCTTTCCAACAAACGGTGCTGAACCAACTAGACATCCAAGCAGAAAACAATGAATCAGATCCAGACCTCACACTCTTAACAAAAGTTAACTCCAAATGAATCATAGACCTAATGTAAAACGCAAACTTGTAAACCTTCTAGAAGATAACATAGGAGAAAACTTTGATGCGTTTGGTACAGCGGTAACTTTTGGATATGAAATCAAAACCACAATCTAAAAGAAAGTTCTTAATCTGGGCTTCATTAAAATGAAAGCGTCTGCTCTGAAAAAGACATTGTCAAGAGAAAGAAAAGACGAACCACAGGCTGAAAGGAAATACTTCCAAAAGACATATCTGATAAAGGATTGTTATCCAAAACACACAAAGAACTGTTAAAACTCAACAATAAGAAGTCAAACAACCTGGTTAAAAAAATGGGCCCAATACCTTAGCAGATACATCACCAAGGAATGCATGGCAAGTAAGCACATGAAAAGATGTTCCATCTCCTACACCATCAGGAAAGTGCAAATTAGAATGACAAGGAGCTACCAGCACACTATTTGACTATTAGAATGGTCAAAACCCAGAACACTGACAGCACCAAACACTGCAAGGAGGTAGACCAGGAACTCTCGTTCATTGCTGGTGAGAACACAAAATGGGACAGCCACTTTGGAAGACAATTTGGCAATTTCTTACAAAACTAATCATGCTCTTACCCTATGATACAGCAATCTTTCTCCTTGGTATTTATACAACAAATTTGAAATTCTATGGCACAGAACAAGCAAGTAGCTGTGTATAGCAGCTTTGTTCATAACTGCTGCAACTTGGAAGCAACAAAGGTGTCCTTCAACAGGTAAATGGGTAAACTGTGGTACAAACGGAGTGTTATTCAGTGTTAAAGAGAAATGAGCTAACAAGCCAGGAAAAGGTATGGAGGAAACTTTAACGCATCTTATTAAGAGAAGCCAGTCGGAAAAGCCTGCATATTTTATGATCCCAACTGTACGTCATTCTGGAAAATGTAAAACAAAGCAACCTATGGAGAAGAAAATGGTAACCCACTCCAGGATTCTTGCCTCGAGAATCCCATGGACAGAGGATCCTGGCAGGCTNTTAACGCATCTTATTAAGAGAAGCCAGTCGGAAAAGCCTGCATATTTTATGATCCCAACTGTACGTCATTCTGGAAAATGTAAAACAAAGCAACCTATGGAGAAGAAAATGGTAACCCACTCCAGGATTCTTGCCTCGAGAATCCCATGGACAGAGG
The DNA here is from genome assembly GCA_006410615.1 of Neotragus moschatus. Taxonomy (NCBI): domain Eukaryota; kingdom Metazoa; phylum Chordata; class Mammalia; order Artiodactyla; family Bovidae; genus Neotragus; species Neotragus moschatus. Next base: position 1,462,532 of record SJYA01002616.1, on the reverse strand, counting down.
ATCCTGGCAGGCTACAGTCCACAGGGTCGCAAGTCAGCCACGACTTAGCATCTAAAGCAACCAACCACAGAGACAGTAAAAATATCAATGGTTACCAGAGGTTGGCGGGGAGGGAGGAACAAATAGGCAGAGCACAAAAACTTTTAGGGCAGAGAAAACACTCTGTATGATACTTGAATGGTGGATGTACAGACATTTGTCCAAACCCATAGGATGTGCAACGCTAAGGGTGAACACTAATGTAAACTGTGGACTTTGCGTCTTAATGAGGTGCCGATATCTGCTCAACATAATAAATGTACTACTCTGATGGGGGATCTTGATAATGGAGTAGGCTATGCATGCATGCAGGGCCAGGGAAATTTCTATTCCTTCCCCTCAATTTTGCTGTGAACCAAAAACAAGTTTAAAAGATGAAGTCTTAAAAAAAAAAAAACATGAGCTTCACCTTTGAGCTTGAAACCCCAAGCCCAGAGGCTTACTCATCCCTACCCTCTCTTGTAGTAGCTATACATATTCCTATATAAATCATTCTCAGAAAAGTCTCTGCAACAGAAATGTAGATGGAGTAGTGTTATCTTAGCATTTTGAGGAACTTAAAGGTGTTTGAAGCAATGGGGTCATTCTCCAGAAAAAGTATACTGCATAAATTTGCATGAAGTTTTGGAAAACTATGTATCTACCACTTCCACGGCCGTTTTCAACCTCCAAGAAGACTGTGGGACCTGAGCTCAAAGAAGGGATCAGAATTCGGGACATAAAATATTTGCTGCCCCAGAGGAAGGGGAAACTGGCCTCTCTTGCACTCCAAAGAAAGATTGTCACCCCATCTTTTGTACTTGGTTGATTCTTCCTGGAAACCAACCATGAAAGTATTTGGCTCACCTCAGCAATGAATTTGGTGGCTCCCAGGTTTGGAGCAAAGCCACACTATGATCACCAAACTCTAGCCCAGGGCATCTCTGAGGTCCTTCTCAGGGACTTGGACAGAGGAGAGAGAACCTCCAGTATGCCCTGCCTGCCCAGCACAGAAGACTTCGTCTACAGTCCTTGGACACTTTTGCTTTCATTNCACACTATGATCACCAAACTCTAGCCCAGGGCATCTCTGAGGTCCTTCTCAGGGACTTGGACCGAGGAGAGAGAACCTCCAGTATGCCCTGCCTGCCCAGCACAGAAGACTTCGTCTACAGTCCTTGGACACTTTTGCTTTCATTCTATCAATCAGGTTCTTATGAAACACGTACTCTGTCTCCAGCTTAAAACCAGGTACTATGGGAAATGGGGCATTTCCCAAAAATGTTTCCTAATCTCGGCTCCTAATCTCCTTGGGGGCTACAGAACAAACACATATTTTAAGAGGCAAGAAAAACCATGTAGGTCAGAATTTCATCATGGTCTAAGTCCAGAATATTTTCTAAAGGCCAGTGTGCTGTATGAGCTGAGGGCCCACAGAGCATAAAAGACTTTCAGGAAAAGGTGGGACTTGTGCCAAGCTTGTTTTATATGCCCTGTAACAACCGTTGTCCTTAAAGTACACTTTCTTCTACCCACCTCCACCTTAATCTACTAGAATCCACCTCTCAAATATTGTCTTAGCAACCCGTTTACTGATTAACCCTAATGAGCCAGGCAGGTCAGCATGAATGCTGCCGCTGAAACTCAGACCTTTGTTTCTGGGCCACTTCTATCCCTTCACAGAGTTTCAAGGTCAGGAGGGACTCCAGAGGTCACCTAGTCTAAACTCTCTCCTGTTGCTTAGGAAAGAGACCTCTGGGCTTACATTCTCTAAGCTTCCTAGGAGAGCAAAACCAGAAGGGGGAGTCTGGTCAATGATAGAAGCCTCATGCCCATGAAGAAGCAGGAGGTGTCAGTCAGGACACAAAGCACACCCAGACAACCTTACTGATGCACAAAGAACACAGTCAGCTTAAGGATTCAGACCATCACAGCACCCATTTGTGCGACTACGTCCAGCCCCTGAATTACCCATTCAAGCAACCAGTGTCCACCAGCCCAGCCACACTGTAGTCGTCAAGCACACATCTCAGAGTCGGTGTGGAGGTATGGTGCTTCGTACCCAAGCTCACTCTCGCCCGACTTAGAGCTCCTTGGGGAAAGGACTGAGCCTGCCTCTCTCTCGCATCTCCGGGGCTAGCACACCACCTGATACACAACAGGCAGCTGTGTGTGACTTTGGTGAATGGGACTGAAACACACAAACTAAACTGTACTTACTGAATGACACAGAATTTGTCAGTATGAGTGCAAGCAATACCAGGGACAGGGAACATGACAGTGGCTGGCAGGGAATGAAAGGTGACCTCACCTCCCCAACCACCTCAGGATCTCTTAATCCAGAGGGAGACAGTCACTCGTAAATCCCAGTGAGATGGAGATACTAATTCCATCTGGAAACAGTATTTCTAAAACCAGCCCGCACAGAGACCTCCACACGTGGCAGGCGCTGGGTAAATTCCTCATGTCGAATCCTCATACGGTCCTCTGAAGCAAGTTCTCATAGGATCACCACCTCAGAGATGGAGAAACTGAGTCTTAGAAAACTTGGGATCTTCAGTAAGTACAGAAATGGGATTTGGTTTTTTGGAAGAAGTAGAATGCAGTTGGGTTTTGAAGAATGGGGAAGACTTTTGTTATCGATACGTAGATAGAAAAAGAGGGGAGAAATATGAGAAGACACCATTAGATGGACAGGAGAGGCCAACACACAGCAATGTCCCAGCAGCCCAGCAGAGGCGGGGCTTCAGAGAGAGAACTGGAGGAGTTCTGACAGCAGCAAATCAGATAAGGGCTGAACTTTCCATTCAAGGTGGCAATTAGGAGGCAATTAGGAGATCAGAGTTGACATTAGCAGGAGCAGTAAATGAAAGAGCTGAAATGGAAGCCAGGTTGCAGTGGCCAGAACAGCAATGGGAGTCAGAGGCCCAAGAGGAGACCTGTTTGGGGGTCACTTGATGGAAGAAGCCCAGTTGGATGTGGAGAAGAACTGAGAAGGGTCCTTGGGACTTCCCTAGTGGTCCAGTGGTTAAGACTCCTCACTTCCACTGCAGGAGACACAGGGTCAGTCCCGGGTTGGGCAACGAAGACCCCACATGCTGTGCAATGTGGCCAAAAAAAAAAATAAGAAGGGATCTTTATGGTAGGAAAGTCTTGACCTTCTTCACAGGTAAAGCGGCAGGAGTCAGTCAAGAGGGAGAGGCTGAGGATGTATGAGAAAGAGGGAGGGTGCAGATGGAGGGAGATTTGCATTAGAACTGCGAATGTATAACAACCAAAACATCATGTACCTTAGTAACCATTATCTTCCATATCCCAGGCACAGATTTTCATGGGGAAAAAAAAAAAGTTTTCTATGGTTTTTCCTCTTAAAAAATGGCAAAACAAGACAACTCCCTCTTAGCAAGTGAGTATTCTCTGTCAGGCTTTGTACTAGGTAATTTGACACTTATGGGATCATTTAAAAGTCTCAGCAGCTCAGCTGGCTACAGGAGGTGGAGATGCCAGCCGGGTGACATCTGGTCCAGTTCTGTGAGACTGGAGTTTAGGGCATCAAAAATGCCTGTGCAGAAGGGCCCTGATGGAGCAGCCAGCCCACTGCCATCTGCCCACTGAATGGTCCAGAATGGCAAAGATACAATGACTAGTCCTTGGCAGGCCTCCATTGACCCTCTTCCCCATTGCTATTGTTCAATTGCTCAGTTGTGTCTGACTCTTTGTGATCCCATGGGTTTCCCTGTCCTTCACTATCTCCCATAGTTTTCTCAAACTCATGTCCATCGTGTCAGTGATGCCATCCAACCATCTCATCCTCTGTTGCCCCCATCTCCTCCTGCCCCTAATCTTTCTGAGTGAGCATCAGGGTCTTTTCCATTAGCAACTTCTAAGTCAGGCAACTTAATCAGAAAACATCATCTTCTTTTTTCTTCTTGTAGAGGAAAAGAAAATACCCTCAAGCATTTATAACTTGCTTATTCTGAATGCATCTTAAGCACCTATTAGATGCCAGGTTGCACCCATTTGCTTTTTCTGTATGACGATTCACCCCAGAACAACAAGCATGTATTATTTTTCATGATTCTGCATGCCCCAGTAAAAACCAAGGATTCTGATGGAGGGACAGTGGCGGCACAGAGATGGATATGGCCATTTCTTCCCGTGGAACTCAGGGAAGCCTCTGAAAAGAGAAGCACCTAATGGAGGTCTCAGCCCTCAGACAGAGGTAGGCAAAGAAGGTCGGGGAAAGGAGATTATTTGGGAGAAAGAGAAATAAAAGGCCAAGTCAGAGCAATGCGAAGCAACAGAGTGGGTTCGGGGAACTGTGCAGAAATCAGTGTGCCCAGGGTGAGGCAGGGGTGGTGGCAGGCGACAGGAGAGGCTGGGAGAGTCAGGTCCGGAAGCATGGTAAGCAATGCCAAGGCTCGCTTTGCTGAACTAAGGGGAAGACAATGGAGAAGAGCATTTTCTAAAGCTACGTTGGAACAGCTTGACAACTGGAGGCAAAAAGTCACCCAAGAGAGAGAATGAATCCCCAGAGAAAGAAAGAAGGCTGAGGCCCACGTTCCGGCCTGTAGTAGTGGATGGGCAGCAGTGCCCTTGGTCAGGGTCGGTGTGGGGAAAGGAGGGCAGGAGTAACGACGCTGAGTTTGCACTGCTTCTGCCATGTCCTGGAGTGGCTGTGCAGCGGGTGGGGCTGAACACTGGTTTGCACTCAGAAGGAGAGTTGGGGCTGGGGAATTCAATTTACAAGCTGTCATCATATGTAGTGCTTTGGGGATATGATAAAGAATAGTGACCTTAAACCCATATTTCATTCCAACTATTAAAAAAAAGGAAGAAAAGTAATTTCTTTTTTAAAAAAGAACAATCATTTTCAAATTCTTTCCTCTCCCAACAAAAGAATTAGCCAAGGGTTTGTTTCAATACCAAACAAAAACCGGGAAGAGATCGGCTTTCTACATGAATGCAATGGGTAATTCATGAAGCTCTGAAAAATACAGCTGCCGTTTCGCCAATAATTTCCTGTGCCCATGTAAACAGTACCATATTCTCTGAAGCTTTCTCCCCCTCTGAAAAGGTAAAGTGTGCCTTGCCACTAAGTAGGGGCAGAATAAATATCCAGTCTCCCTGTTCTTTCTGCTAAGAGCATGTTCTTTCAGAAAGTCTTCAGATGGTAGCCCACTTCGGTCACTGCTAAGCTGCAGATCTGGGTTACAAACATGTCCAAGTGATAAAGTGGTAAAGTGAAAGTTGCTCAGGCGTGTCTCACTCTTTGTGACCTCGTGGACTGGGGACTGCCAGGCTCCTCTGACCACGAAATTCTCCAGGCCAGAATAAATTCTCCAGGCCAGAATACTGGAGCGGGTGGCCTATCCCTTCTCCGGTGGATCTTTCCAAGCCAGGAATCAAACCAGGGTCTTCTGCATTGCAAGCGGATTCTTTACCAGCTCAGCTACCAGGGAAGCCCTGTAGAGTCACTGTTCTTACTCACAGAACTGAGGAAGACTGAGGAGCAAAGGAAGCTGGATCCCAGTAACAGATTTATCACCTCAGCATTGCCCCACATGGGAGGAACTATGTGCTCCTGTTGGAGGAATATTTTGCAACTCCACCAAAAAGAGAAACAGTCTGTTTGCAATCATATAAACTGGGGGAGTACTGGACACTAAATCCAGTGTGCAGTAGCGAACCACAGTAAGGAAGAGTCTTCCTTAACTTTATTTTGTCAGTGTTTCCCCAGATTCATTTGGTCAAGGAAACATGAGTTCTGCAGCGTTACCAAAAACTCCCACTTGGCTGTTCTACCAAGGCTCACAGGGATTGGCAACAGGAGGTGGCACCTTCTCCCATCCTCATAAACCCGGGGACTGGATCTCAGAAGTCTCTCCCAGTTTAAATTCTGAATTTGAGTGGTCCGAACAGTTGTTCCCCCCTCCCGCCAAACCTGCCCCAGCTCTGGGAGGGATCCCCGCTGAAGAGGAAATCCACCACTTCCTGTCCCAGCAGCCCCTCTGGTGAAGTGGGCCTTTGACCTGCTGAATTGGGGATCTGTTTGGGGGATTTTTTCCAGGACAGAGGAAAAACTCCTCTTAGAAAAGCCCCTTTGTCTTCAGCACTGCACCCTGAGGGAAAAGTTAAAGAACGAACACAGTCAGATTTTTGTAACCTTCTTTCCTACTTTATTCTGTATCTTAGGTCAACAGGAAGCACTGTTTGGGGGGAAAAAAAAAAAATGCAGTCAGGAAAAATAAAAATGTTTACGACAGCACTTTTTCTTTTAGGTATTATATTCCATTTTAAATCGGGAAATACAACATCTGTATCTGCTCTTAAGGATTCTCTTTTTATTTCCTCATCACCAGAGGTTTGTTTTTTTTTTTTGTTTTTTTTTTAAATGTCAGACACTATAAATTTGAATGCACCTTTGAACTAACTTTGTGTAAGATGAGACCAGGGGAGCCGACAGAAAGTACTTAAGTAAAAATGGGAAGATGGAGGGAATTGAGAAGAGGGTGTACGAGCCATCAGATTCAGCTATGACAAACAAAGAAATAAACAAATAAACTGACTTCATTAGGAGATTCTGGGCCCTGGAGAAGAAGGAAGAGAGACATAGAGGGAAAGGGGTTGAATCAGAAAATGGGTCTGCGATGGGGCACAGGGTGCTGCAAATACTTTATGAAGAGCTGACTTTTCATTTTCACTAAAAACATGCAAGAGAGACTGCAACGTTCTTATTGCATCACTTCTCCCTGTGTGTAATGGAAGCTGGGAACTCACCTTTAGTCTTTCTTCTTTAGCCTTTGACTTAATCCTTCAACCTACACTGTTTTCATCCATTCTGAGCTTGGACCCAAATGCTCCATCCCAGGCCCTCATGAAAGTTTCAACCCACTGGGGATCCCAGGTGCCATGGGGGAGGAAGGAAGGTTGACTGAGTTATTCAACTCAGGAAGACTGTCTCAAAGCAGATACAAATATGTAGGGTTAATCTCCATCAGTTAGTATTGCTGTTACCAAACCAAACTTGAGTCTACTTGCCCTCAAATAGTAAAGTCCATCTTCTGACATGAGGATGTGGTGAAGGAAATTTCTGTGTTTATACCCACTCAGGAGAAGGCAATGGCACCCCACTCTTGCCTGAAAAATCCCGTGGGCGGAGGAGCCTGGTAGGCTGCAGTCCATGGGGTCACGGAGAGTCGGACAGGACTTAGCGACTTCACTTTCACTTTTCACTTTCTTGCATTGGAGAAGGAAATGGCACCCCACTCCAGTGTTCTTGCCTGGAGAATCCCAGGGACGGGGGAGCCTGGTGGGCTGCTGTCTATGGGGTCACACCGAATTGGACACGACTGAAGCGACTTAGCAGCAACAGCATACCTACTCAACAGACACAAGTTTGAGTAAGCTCCAAGAGATGGTGAAGAACAGGGAAGCCTGGCGTGCTGCAGTACACGTCATGGGGTCCCAAGAGTCAGATACGGCTGAGTGATTGAACAACAGCAAAGCATTGCTTTGTTCATTGCTCAAAACACCCAAACTCCCAGAAGGATTTCAGCAAAGTATTTTTAGAGGCCAGGTGAGGGAGAAGGGTTGCAGGGTGTGTGATTACCTCAAGCGCAATTCTTTAATTGGTTGGTGGTGACGTAATAGAGCAGCGGGGCTTTTCTGGCGGCTCGGTGGTAAAGAATTCGCCTGCAATGCAGGAAACGTGGAGGCACAGGTTCAGTCCCTGCATCAGGAAGATCCCCTGGAGGAGGAAATTGCAACCCACTGCAGTATTCTTGCCTGGGAAATCCCATGGACAGTGGAGCCTGGCGGGCTGCAGTTCTTGGAGTCTCGAAGAGTCAGACAGGACTGAACACGTATGCATGTAACAGAGCGGCATCACAGGGGTATCATAGGCCAGCACCCCGGCTGCTCAGACGGTAAAGCGTCTGCCTGCAATGCAGGAGACCCGGGTTCGATTCCTGGGTCGGGAAGATCCCCTGGAGAAGGAATTGGTAATCCACTCCAGCACTCTTGCCTGGAGAATCCCATGGACAGAGGAGCCTGATAGGCTACAGTCCATGGGATCGCAAAGAGTCAGACACGACTGAGTGACTTCACTTCATTATCACAAGGATTAATATTATCAGTCCTTAGGCTTCAGAAGGCCTGGGGACTGTATGCTCATGGTCATCAAGTAGTTAACATCTTCCATTTGGCGGGAGTGTTAGCATCTATAGAAAAACTCAGGAAATGTGCATGAGATACTCTTACCTAATAGGTACTACAGCAGAGGGCACAGGGAAGGGGTCTGTCCTGGGAAGGCCTCATAGGGTCCTGCTTGGTTACCTTGCTCTCGGCTGCAAGTAACCATCAAGGTGGCTTAAATAGGAAGAAACCTAGAGGGAGGCAGTTGTTGGTTTGGGTCCAGTACCTGACTGAGTTCAGGTTGATGTCTGCAATTTTTATAGGCTTTCCCTTATGGTCATAAGCTGATTACTGTGCTCTGGACATCACATCTACCTTCAATCATTCTCTTAGCATCTATGAAGAAGGAAGGAAGCCTGGTGATATCTTTCCCTTTTACCAGGAAAGAGAAATGTTTCCAGAAGCCCCTAGCAAGCTTTGACATATAACTAACTCATTGGCCAAAACATGTGATATAGCTTCAAGGAAGGCTGGAAAGGGTGGGGTGAGTTTCCCAGCCTCTAAAATGGAGACTAAGTCAATTATACTCCAATAAAAATTAAAATAAATAATAAAGTAAGTCAACAAAATGGAAACAATAAGAAGATTGAGTAGATCTTTTGACTCAACCAATAATAAGCAACTGCTACCTAATTATTTTCCATTAATTTTATTATTACTACATGCTTGTTGCTGAAATTTGATCCAGGACCTTATCATGAAGCTAGTAAGGCCATGTTCTGCTCATCACTTGACCACTTCAAGTTGAGCTATGGTGTGAGTGAGCTGATAGTATGCAATAACTTTATTCCTACTTGAAATAAAAGCTTTTAAGTTGAATTTTTTTAGGACCACTCATTCTGTCTATAGGGTCGCACAGAGTCAGACACAACTGAAGCGACTTAGCAGCAGCAGCAACATATCTTCCAAAAACTCTCAAGTTTCTTTGGTTTACATCAAAGTCCTATCTAATTTGCTCCCAAGAGGAAATCTACCACAATAGTAAAGTTGTATATTTCCACAGGGATTTTCCCTAAACTGTTAATGAGTTGTGACTTCCTTATATGTACATGCAGACGAGACTGGTGCACTCCAAGCAGGTAGACAGAATTCGAACCAGATGGTTCAAGGAAAGGAAACCGGATTAGCCGATCATTTCAAACACCTCCATGTGTTGACTGAAATCCATAAGGGGAATGACAAAACATGTACGTTATTTTCTCAACAAAACGTGCACCATATTGAATGTTAAGCATTAAGTTGAGGGAGGGGTAAAGCAAGCTCTGGTTTTTCTTTCCTTGTCAACTAGAACCATAAGCCTAGTTTTGCCTGATTAATGTATCGGGCGGGGGGGAAGAGAGGGGGGGGAAGAAATGGCGGTTCATAAACTCATACCACTGAGGGTCCCCATGGTAATCCTATAGCACGGGCATTTGAATAAATCAGAGGTGGCAAGGGTGTGTCTAATTTCCATGAGTTCCTGTATGGAAAGCAAATCCCATTTTGCTTGATTTTCCAGTTTAAACAATAAACCATAAGAGTCTCTCATCCCCACCCTTAAGCCAATTTCACTGAAACAGAGACCAATGCAAATTAAGGCACTTTCCAGTATTCAGGCCCCCAACCTCCCACCCCTAGTTTAATTAAAGCCCAATTTGGTTGAGGAGTAAACTCGTATTTACACATCAGGAGAAAATCTGGTTCCAGTAATTAAAGGGATTTTCTAAATCTTGCCCCCATGTTAGAACACCCATTTTAATAGTTAATTAAAGACTCCTGAACCATCCTTTGAAGGAAGTTTGAAAAAGAAAAGATTAGGGACCTGCCACAAAGACATTACTGACAACAAGGAATGAAATTCTTTGTTAGTCCCTTTAAGGAAAACTAAGGTTTTCATTTACCTAAAATACTTTGGGTATGCAGACTTTTTTTTTTTT
>SJYA01002616.1:1216490-1451217 GCA_006410615.1 Neotragus moschatus | reverse complement strand
GGGGGGGGAAGAAATGGCGGTTCATAAACTCATACCACTGAGGGTCCCCATGGTAATCCTATAGCACGGGCATTTGAATAAATCAGAGGTGGCAAGGGTGTGTCTAATTTCCATGAGTTCCTATATGGAAAGCAAATCCCATTTTGCTTGATTTTCCAGTTTAAACAATAAACCATAAGAGTCTCTCATCCCCACCCTTAAGCCAATTTCACTGAAACAGGGACCAATGCAAATTAAGGCACTTTCCAGTATTCAGGCCCCCAACCTCCCACCCCTAGTTTAATTAAAGCCCAATTTGGTTGAGGAGTAAACTCGTATTTACACATCAGGAGAAAATCTGGTTCCAGTAATTAAAGGGATTTTCTAAATCTTGCCCCCATGTTAGAACACCCGTTTTAATAGTTAATTAAAGACTCCTGAACCATCCTTTGAAGGAAGTTTGTAAAAGAAAAGATTAGGGACCTGCCACAAAGACATTACTGACAACAAGGAATGAAATTCTTTGTTAGTCCCTTTAAGGAAAACTAAGGTTTTCATTTACCTAAAATACTTTGGGTATGCAGACTTTTTTTTTTTTTTAAACAAAAGGAAATACTTATTTGCCTTTGTAAATAAGTACAGTTTAAGGGTAACCCTGCAAATTTCACAGCTGTTACACAAATATAAGCCAGTTTACAAGTCACCTGCATATCACCCCCATCACAGTGAGGGGGTGCCTTCTTCCTTTGTATCCTAAGGCTGATGCCAAAATGGCAAATTCCATAGACAGGGGCCCCCCACATACAAGGAGATCAATACTCTCCCTTGGCAACTCCATGTACTATCTATATTTAAAATGGGGTGAAACTTATTTAGATGCATCTTGCAATCAACATTTAATCCTGCTCTGTGCTAGGTGCTGTTAGGTACACAGATAAGTACAGAGTAAGTCTCCTTGCTGCTCAGAGATTTGATCTTGATTAAGAAGACAAACCCTGGGACTTCCCTGATGGTCGTTAAGACTCTGCACTCCCAATGCAGGGGGCCTGAATTCAATCCCTGGTCAGGGAACTAGAGCCCACATGCTATAACTAGAGTATGCAGGCCACAGTGAACACTGACAATCCCGGTATCACAACTAAGATCCAGCATAGTCGGGTAGATAAATTAAAAGAAGATAAACATTTGTCCAGGTAACACTAATACAAGGCACACAGACAGGGAAGATGTACTGGCGATACAAGCAAAGGACATGATGACAGTAGGGCAAAGGAAGAGATACAAGGATGGGTAAACCCTCCTGGAAGGTGTTAAGCTCTTCCTTAATAGGTAGATCAAATTGCCAACATCAAAGAGATCTAATAGTCAGCATCCATTGGATCATAGAAAAAGCAAGAGAATTCCAGAAAAACATCTACTTCTGCTTTATTGACTATGATAAAGCATTTGACTGTGTGGATCACAACAAACTGTGGAAAATTCTTAAAGAGATGGGAATACCAAACCGCCTTTCCTGCCTCCTGAGAAATCTGTATGAAGGTCAAGAAGCAACAGTTAGAACTGGCCATGGAAAAACAGACTGGTTTCAAATTGAGAAAGGAGTACGTTAAGGATGTATATTGTCACCCTGCTTATTTAACTTATATGCAGAGTATATCATGCAAAATCATGGGCTGGATGAAGCACAAGCTGGAATCAAGATTGCCAGGAGAAATATCAATAACCTCAGACATGCAGATGACACCACCCTTATGGCAGAAAGTGAAGAGATGAGCCTCTTGATGAAAGTGAAAGAGGAGTGTGGAAAAGCTGGCTTAAAACTCCTCAACATTCAAAAAACTAAAATCATGGCATCCAGTCCCATCAGTTCATGGCAAATAGACGGGGAAACAGTGACAGACTTTATTTTCTTGGGCTCCAAAAATCACTGCAGATGGCGACGGCAGCCATGAAATTAAAAAAACACTTGCTCCTTGGAAGGAAAGTTATGACCAACCTAGACAGCATATTAAAAAAGCAGAGATATTACTTTGCCAACAAAGGTCCATCTAGTCGAATCTATGGTTTTTCCAGTAGTCATGTATGGATGTGAGAGATGGACCATAAAGAAAGCTGAGCGCTGAAGAGAGGGAGAGTCCCTTGGACAGCAAGGAGATCCAACCAGTCCATCCTAAAGGAGATCAGTCCTGAATATTCATTGGAAAGACTGATGCTGAAGCTGAAACTCCAATACTCTGGCCACCTGATTCAAAGAATGGACTCATTAGAAAAGACCCTCATGCTGGGAAAGATAGAAGACAGGAGGAGAAGGGCGACAGAGGATGAGATGGTTGGATGGCATCAGGGACTCGATGGACATGAGTTTGAGCAAGCTCCTGGAGCTGGTGATGGACAGGGAGGCATAGCGTTCTACAGTCCATGGAGTCACAAAGAGTCGGAAATGATGAGTGACTGAACTGAACTGAGCTAACAACAGGTACAAGAAGCCGGTATCTGGAGAATAATATTCCCAGACAGAGAGAACAAGGATATAGTGGCAAGAAAGAGCAATGCATGTTCAAGAAAGACCCTGGAGATCCCTGGGGCTGAAGTAAAGTTGGGGGAGGGGGGTGCTGTTAGGAGGGGAAGACAACATGAGCGTAGTGGGGACTGGGTTGTAGAGGGGCTTTCCCACTTGGCTAAGAAGTTGATTTCGTTCTAGAGAAAGGAGGGCCTGGAATGGAAGAATCGGGCCGTCTCTTGCCTAAGAGACTTAGGCAAGAGACCAGCCCAGGAGTGCTCACTCAAAGCAATGGCAACAGAACTCTGTGGCAAGGGGGCCTCAAATGGAGGTGCATCCCCGGGGATCCACAGACTTTCTGGGGGGATCTAAAATAAATGGGTTATTTGAAAGGAATCAACTTCTAGATCTTCAGCTTCTGTATGTTCCCTTTCCTAAAACTGCCTGATAAGTAGAATCACACCTGAAATGAAGGCTGTTCCCCTCACCTATGCCAAATCTTTTCGTGACGGGTTAATGATTCATCAAGATACCTTAAACGCATGGGCTTCCTGTCTCTTGTCCTCTCGGTCCTTTCTGTTAAGGATGAAACTTGAACTTTGAGGGAGGTTCTGAATTCAGAATAATCGATGCAACATAGATCAGTGACATTGATCATTCAAACACTTTTGGAATCATTCCTAGAGCTATCAACTTTTTAAAGATAAAACCCACAAACTAAAAAATAAAAATTAAAAAAAAAGAAAAAGATAAAACCCTCAGGTAAAAATTCAGTTTGAATTCTTTCTGATTCAAATGGCATTTCAGGAAGTCATTTAATATCTATTTTGTCAAGAACTATGCATCATCAACTATGTATTCTAATTACAATCAGTTCTCATCTGATTTCAGATTATAACTATAATATAATTAACATTTTCAATCTCCCTTAACAGAGCGAACTTCTTTAAATCCAGGATGAAAACTGATAGATGTTAATTTGAATGTTTATAAAAGAGTACATAGTTATGGAAAAACCTTTGGGGAGTGCCCCCAGCAAATAAGTTTTAAGAAACTGGATTTCCTTGGGATGTCAGTACATGTTGAGAAGGAAGTAATGTGAGGAGAGGTGGATCTCTGTGGTAAATTAAGTTTGAGAGGTGCTGAGTTACAGTGGCACGGGTCTCAGCCTTTTAATAAACTAATCATGTTAGAGCCTCTCCAGAGAGTTTTTCCCAAGCTTTGACAACACGAGAGGGGCAGCACCAAGGGGGAACTTGAGAGCATTTTACACTTCACCCCCATAATCTCCATCTCTCCAGCGCCACCCCCCAGCTACCCCTCCCCATAACACATAAACTAAGTTACTATGTATCTTCAGGCAATAGGGGGCTGAAGCCTGTTCTCATGGGCTCACACCAGCAACTTGGGCATAACTGGGGACCAAAATGTGTTCTGAGAAGAAAGTTCTGGAGCAGTAGGTCAAATACACCCTGAACACAGTTACATCATGCAAGAGAAGTACAGAGTTGAAACAACTGCAAAGATAATGCCAGACCTCAAAAATGTCTATGTACTTCTCTTATACTATCCATATGTGCCATCCGGATATTTTTCTACTGAATTATCTGCAAACTTGCTTCAGTTCTTAACATCACTCATATGAATGTGTGCAGCCTGTGTTCACAGAATACTTAGATCACTTCCAATATAGGCCTTCTTACTGACACATCCCCGATACCACAAAGTGTGTGGAAAGAAGCCAGAGGCATGGACCAGTAGCTGAGATAAGCCATGATAAAGGACATCTTCCTATATCATCAATGATATAGGATCATTGATCCTCCGGATCAAATCTTGTACCCTGGGTGTATTTCACATGGTCTTTCCAGGATGCTTACAAATATTGCCTTTACTTTTCTTGAACAAGATTCAAAAAGTTTACTTGGTTGTCCATCTAATGCCCCTAAACGTCTCCAATTTAGTGAATGCGGTGGATAAAAAGATATCTTTTCAATCCCAAGATTAGCAAAAATTTCTTATTTGATATCAATTCAACAAGATGGCCTATTGATTGAACCTTCGACTTCTCAACAGAGTCTTTTGCCTTTGTGTCCGACAATGATATATGTCATTGTGCAAAGTGGAAAGGCCATCTGGCCAGAGCTGCCCTGTGAGATAAGGAAGAATGCTGGCATTCTTAGCACAGGGATGCTCAGTATTGACCTATGTTGGATGTTGTGAACAGGAAAGCTTCTCCAGCAAAAAGTGCCCTTTAGATGCAAGCGCTGTATCTCCCTGTCACATCTGTGCTGTTTCTGCACAATGACAAGTGGTCCTGACATAGCCTCCCCTTGCCCCCAGAATCCCCAAAGAGCAGCACAGAGGGTGGTTCTCCAGCACAGAGCAAGTAACACAGAATTTCAGAAAGGAGATGAAGGCCATTTTCAAATCCCAGTTACGAAATAAACAAGCCACAGGGGCGTAACATACAGCGTAAGGAATATGGCCAAGAATATGGTAATCACTTTGGGAACAGATGGTTACTAGACTTATTGTGGTGACCACTTCATAACATAGGCAAACGTCAAAGCACTATGTAGTACGCCTGAAACGAATAGGATGTCAGCTACTTTTCAGTTTTAAAAAAGTGCAATTGTCTGTCCCTGAACTCTCTTTCCTTACAATACATTATTAGATTATTTTGTAATCACTTATTTTCCAAGCCATCTGTTTTGTCTGCTTGACCAAGAGTGTGTGCTATGTGGTCTTACTTATCTCCATGTCCTCAAAGCCAGTACAGAGACTGACCCAAGCTGGGCACTCAGTAAATATTTGTTAAGTGAATCAATGGAAAGTTGAATGAATGAATAATGCAAGAGGAAAGGAATTCGAGATTTGAAGCCCTGTTTTCTGGAGGAAGCAGTCTGTTAAACCTAAGAACCATCCTCGCATCTTTTGGTCAAACTGGTTATCATGCCCTGTCTGCACCATCCTGTGACAGGTGACAACTGACATTTCTAGGTCTCAGAAACTTGTTCTGCTCTATATTCTCTGAGTAGGTGGACTAAAGTTTATAGCCAAATCAGTACCAGGTTTTCCTAGGCTTAGCTGTACTTTTTTTGCCTTTGACATTTAACCTCCCTTTTTTTCATATACTAAATATTATTTCGTATCATCTGATGCTCTTGNTGGTCAAACTGGTTATCATGCCCTGTCTGCACCATCCTGTGACAGGTGACAACTGACATTTCTAGGTCTCAGAAACTTGTTCTGCTCTATATTCTCTGAGTAGGTGGACTAAAGTTTATAGCCAAATCAGTACCGGGTTTTCCTAGGCTTAGCTGTACTTTTTTTGCCTTTGACATTTAACCTCCCTTTTTTTCATATACTAAATATTATTTCGTATCATCTGATGCTCTTGACTCCTCAAATGTACATTTCTCCCCTATTTGTCTTTCTGTCACCTGTTGAATACACCAATACGTCCTGTCTCTTCAGCCTGATATTGCTCTAATCTAATCTTTTCTTTGGAAAAAAGAAAAAAANTTTAGAACATTATCATGATGCGATCCTTGGAGTATAGAATGGAGTTTATGCCAACATATGCTTGTTCAAAATTCCTAAGATGACCACCTTCTGAGTTAGAATTGGCAAGATGATTGATTATTCATTAAAAAAAAAAACTCTTAGCCATCTCAGCAACAATGAACTAATGTTTTCAGTAGATCAATAAATGTTCGCTTTAATCCCAAGGAGAAACCCAGCACACCAGAAAAGTCATCAGCAAAAACAGAAAGACCCATGTCAGCTGTTTGTGGCAGCCCCTCGAAGAGGGGACAGACCAGAACAATAAGAAATGTGTGCCATGTGTTGGGAGAGGAGCGGTAATGGAAAATACTCATAAACAAATGACTAACACTTGCCTGTATGTTATTCAGGTGCGCAGATAAAATTCATCCATCTCCTTGCATGGACTCTTCTGGATGCAAGTTACTCTGAGGCTCAGGCAGTCATTTCCAGGGTCTTGTAACTCCTTATGCAGCCCAAGCCATCATGGGTGTCAGCAGTTTCGCAGCATAAGCACTTTAAGATTAAATCTTAACATCCAAATTCGCATAAAACACTCTGTGCAAAATAAGTCACATCAGAGGCTTTCCTTTTCAGTTTCCAAATTGTCCATTGCTATTGTCTTGTACTTCACAGTTCAGTTCAGGTGCCCAGTTGTCTCTTCACAACTCCATGGTCTGCAGCACACCAGGCTTCCCCGTCCATCACCAACTCCCGGAACCTGCTCAAATTCATGTCCATCGAGTCAGCGATACCACTCACGTCCACTGAGTAGGTGATGCCATCCAACCATGTCATCCTCTGTCGTCCCCTTCTCCTGCCTTCAATCTTTCCCAGCATCAGGGACTTTTCCAATGAGTCAGTTCTACACATCAAGTGACCAAAGTATTGGAGTTTCAGGACTGATTTCCTTTAGGATGGACTCGTTGGATCTCCTTGTTCTCCAAGGGACTCTAAAGAGTCTTCTCCAACATCACACACAGTTCAAAAGCATCAGTTCTTCAGCGCTCACCTCTTTTTATGGTCCAACTCTCATATCCATACATGACTACTGGAAAAAACATAGCTTTGACTAAGCAAGCCTTTGTCAGTAAAGTAATGTCTCTGCTTTATAATATGATGTCTAGGTTTGTCATAGTTTTTCTTCCAAGAAGCAAGCATCTTTTAATTTCATGACTGTAGTCACCATCTGCAGTGATTTTGGAGCCCAAGAAAATAAAGTCTGTCACTGTTTCCATTGTTTTCCCATCTATTTGCCATGAAGTGATGGGACCGGATGCCATGATCTTCACTTCTTGAATGTTGAGTTTTAAGCCAGTTTTTTCAATCTCCTCTTACTTTCCTCCTTACTTTCCTCAAGAGGCCCTTTATTCCTCTTCACTTTCTGCCATTAAAGTGGTATCATCTGCATATCTGAGGTTTTTGCTCTTTCTCCCAACAATCTTGATTCCAGCTTGTGTTTCATCCAGCCCAGCATTTCACATGATGTACTCTGCGTATAAGTTAAATAAACAGGGTGATGATATACAGCCTTAATGTCCTTCCCCAATGTCAGCCTAGAAACCTCTTCCCTTCTCTCTAATTCCATATCCTTGGTGCTTGGCCTGACACTCCTTCAGGCAGGCTACGTCCGCTGTGTTTGCTAGGATGGACATTTGATGTAGGAGGAAAGGAATACGGCATCTGACCTGTAAGGGTCAAATCAAGCGCACGGAGAAAACAATCATTTCCTTTGCTTGTATTTAAGTGGGTAGGATAGATTTATTTCTCCTGAAGTTCAGTTTTCCCACAGCAACAATCAGGGGAGCAGCCACAGTGGGCTAAGTATAGGGAGCCCAAGATACAGACAGCCCTGCCTGGATGCTAGCCATCAAGAAACCAGACNGCGCACGGAGAAAACAATCATTTCCTTTGCTTGTATTTAAGTGGGTAGGATAGATTTATTTCTCCTGAAGTTCAGTTTTCCCACAGCAACAATCAGGGGAGCAGCCACAGTGGGCTAAGTATAGGGAGCCCAAGATACAGACAGCCCTGCCTGGATGCTAGCCATCAAGAAACCAGACTGCACCTTTGACAACCTGTTTGGAGCTCAAACACTTGAGGGAGACATCCCCAAGCCTTGTGGGAAAGCCTGGGAGGCCGGCACTCAAGGCCATGGGATTCCTGGTGTGGTTTTGACCTTGACCACATGTGCATGTAGCCATGGAGGCTCTTTAATTTGGACAGCTTTGCTGATACAGGGCTTTCCTGGTGGCTCAGGTAGTAAAGAATCCACCTGCAATGTAGGAGACCTAGGTTCAATCCCTAGGTTGGTAAGATCCCCTGGAGGAGGGCATGGCAACCCACTTCAGTATTCTTGCCTGGAGAATCCCCAGGGACAGAGGAGCCTGGCAGGCTATAGTCCAAGGGGCTGCAAAGAGTTCAACACGACTGAGCGACTAGGCACAGCACAGCATTGCTGAAATAGGGACCGATCAGACGTTGCCACATCTCTCTTGCTTTAAAAAACCTTGAGAAGAGAAAAGAGATGTATTTAAGCTAGAAGCAGAGGATTGACCAGCTCGGTTCTCAGGGGAAAGGAATCTATGGGGTAATATGGAAGTCTGTGGGAGTATTTTTGATTGTTGCACGGATTGGGAGGCACCATTAGCATTTAATGGGTGGAACCAGAGGCAGTCAGTACCGTACTAAGTGTGGGATTTGGTCCACATGACAGAAATTTTTCCATATCCCTCCCTAAGTAAATATGAATGTCTAGTTATATAAGCAAAAACCTTGAAAAAATTATCTGAGTCTAAGGTCTAACTCCATTTACCATATAAACACAATGTATTTTTTCTCAGATTTAATATACATTGAATTTTTTGAAAATGTACCATTGTGTGCAAATACTTGGAATTTTATCAAGAATTGATCACCCTTTCAGTAAATCTCTGGTGACACTGTATTAGTCTGCCTGTGTAACTGTTGCATTCAAGTACAGATACAAATATCTTACCTGGCCCTTCTTTCAAAATGCCAAGTATTAAAAGTGCTGACAATACTCAGATGAGTGTTGCTTTCTCATAAGTCCAAATTAATTTGTAAGAAATGGCTGTGTCTAGGGACTTCCCTGGTAGTCCAGTTGCTAAGACTCTGTACTCCTGATACAGGGGGCTGAGTTCAATCCCTGGTCGGAGAACTAGATCCCACATGCCACAACCAATCGGGGGCATTTTAAAAATAATTTTATTTACTTATTCGTTTGGCTGTGTTGGGTCTTCACTGCTGATGGGCTTTTCTCTAGTTGTGAGCAGGAACCACTCCCTACTTGCAGGCTTCTCATTGCTGTGGCTTCTCTTGTCATGGAGCTCGGGCTCTGGGGCATGAGGGCTTCGGTATTTGCAGTACACGGGCTCAGTAGCTGCATTTCCCAGACTCTAAAGCACAGGCTCAATAGCTGTGGAGCACTGGCTTACTTGCTCCTTGGCGTGTGGGATCTTCTAAGACGAGGGATCAAACCCGTGTCTCCTGAATTGGCAGGTGGATTCTTTACTACTGAGCCACCAGAGAAGCCCTGGTACATCTTTTACGTTTAAACAATATATATTTAGAGACTTCCATGATGGTCCAATGGTTAAGACTTCACCTTCCAATGCAGGGAGTGTGGGTTTGATCCCTGGTTGAGGTCTTCCCTGATAGCTCAGTTGGTAAAGAATCCACCTGCAATGCAGGAGACCCTGGTTCAACTCCTGGGTTGGGAAGATCTGCTGGAGAAGGGTTAGCCTACCCACTCCAGTCTTCTTGGGCTTCCCTTGTGGCTCAGCTGTTAAAGAATCCACCTGCAATGCAGGAGACCTGGGTTTGATCCCTGAGTTGGGAAGATCCCCTGGAGAAAGGAAAGGCTACCCACTCCAATATTCTGGCCTAGAGAATTCCATGGACTGTATAGTCCATGGGATCGCACAGAGTCGGACACAACTGAGCAACTTTCACTTTCACTTCACTTTTCAGAGAGCTAAGATCCCACATGCCTCTCGGCCAAAAAACTAAACCATAAAACAGAAGCAATATTGTGACAAATTGAATAGAGACTTTAAAAATGGTCCACATCAAAAAATTTAAATATATATATGTTTATTTACTATAAATAAATTATAAATCATTTTTAATTTTATAAAGAAATTATTAAAATAAATATTTTGAAAGTAAAAGAAAGTAAAAAGATGAAGTTAACTTAAAAAAAAGAGTTGTGTCTAGATAATAGAATGAATATCTTTAATTTTATCATACCAAAAATTCATATACTTTTATTATAAGTTACATTCCTATTATTTTTTCCTTTCTCTTACAGGTTGTGCTGGACCCTGTGTGCCCCGGGCCAGTTCCCACTCCAGGGCCCTCTCAGCTGCTGGACTGTTGACTGCTGACAGCCCAGAGCTGAGCGCCACCACCCTCTCGCAGCCATCACTCGAGAGGGCTGCCTCTGCCAAGGTCCTGCCCCGTGACTCCTCCTCGGGGCTGCCTCCACCCGCTGAGCGGTCGCTGGCGGGTAATAAGGCTCTGATTTGGCACAGTTATGCAGGATCGCCCCAGCTCCAGAGCTCCCTGTGGGATCTGCTGAGCCATTTGTGGGATGGTGGTCAAGCACAGCCCAACCTCTGTCCCGCCCCAGCCCTGCTTCCTTCCCTCTCCCACTCGCTGATCCTGAGAGCGTGTTCCATGTGCTTCCTACTGCCTAATGCCAACTCCGGTTCTCTTTGCTGGGCAACCTGGACTGTAACGTAAGTACAGCATTATATCGGCATTTGGACATTGGGCGTCTTGTTATCTGGCAATCTGAACTGAGGATAGTAAAGGGGGAAATTAGAAAATATTTGTCACAGTGAAAAAGAAAAGAAGCATTGTATCTTGTGGGCATGAGAACCTCTGGACTAGGTGATCTCTGCAGGGTCCCTCCAACTCAAGACCCTCTCCTGGAGGGCAGGAATACTCCTTGCCCCAGGTGGGCAAGTAACCCAGACTCAGAATGATGCCTTCTGCAACTCCTTCCCATGTACTTGAATAAAACAAGTGTTCCTATACAGCATCACTTCACATCAGCATTTTCCCCCAGATTATCCACCTGCCAGGCCCTGTATACGTCAGTGCTTGCCCTTCCCATATTCTTAAAGCCTCGCCTGTGAACGGCCGGCTGCCTCTTTAGCTTTCTGAGAGATGCCAGGTGCCTAAGGAAGTAATAAACGGGCTCAATAGCACCAGGCACCTTGTCCTTCGAGACTTTTTTTTTTTGGATGAAATACAGGTTTAATTTCATTCTTAAATCACAGAATTGTAGTTCTCCTTAAACTGTCAACTGAAGAAGATTCACAGAGCTTGAGGAGAGTTGGAGTGTGCATGTGTGCGTGAGCGTGTGTGCACGTGTGTACCTGTGGATGCTCTGCAGGGCTGTGTGGGAGAGAGTACTTGCTGGCCTCAAGGGTGGTAGAGGAGGACAAGCCGAAAGCAAGACCAGCGAGCACCATGCTTCCTCCTCTGGTCTAGCCCTCTAAGTCAGGCTGCCCCAAGCCAGTGACTCGAAATCCCTGAAAAGAACTAAGTTTTTTCTCATGCCAGGGAGTTCAGTTCAGTTCATTCACTCAGTTGTGTCCGACTCTTTGCGACCCCATGGACTGCAGCATACCAGGCTTCCCTGTTCATCACGAACTCCCAGAGCTTACTCAAACTCATGTCCATCGAGTCAGTGATGCCATCCAACCATCTCATCCTCTCTCCGCCCCTTCTCCTCCCGCCTTCAATCTTTCCCAGCATCAGGGCCTTTCCCAATGAGTCAGCTCTTCGCATCAGGTGGTCAAAGGATTGGAGTTTCAGCTTCAACATCAGTCCTTCCAATGAATATTCAGGACTGATTTCCTTTAGGATGGACTGGTTGGATCTCCTTGCAGTCCAAGGAGTCTCTCAAGAGTCTTCTCCAACACCACTGTTCAAAAGCATCAATTCAAAATCATGCCAGGAATGTGTTCCTTTATAGTAAAGCCAGACTAAGGGTTATTTACCTGGCTCTGTGAGCTTAATCAAATTGACTGTTGACATAATTCTTCGGGATGCCACAGGATCATTGACTATCTTAGCTGTCAGACAATTCACACAGAAACGCAGATCAGAGTCTGAGAGTGTGACCCTGGCTCCTTGGGGCCAGCACACTGCCCCCAGGTTGGCTGGGCATTGGAGGCTGTCTCATCACCCAGTACCTCTTCCTTAACTCCTTCACCTGTCACCCTAGAATGCCAGTCAGAGTTTCCAACTCTGGCTCCTCCTGGGGTGTGGTGATAATTAAAGCAATAATGGTTTTCAAGCACAGAGACCTTCCAGATTAAAAGACACTACATAATGGAATACATTCTGCTTCCAGTGACATAGGCTGACATAATCGCAAGCTAGGAAAATGAGATTAAGCCAAGCGTCCCTGTTACAGCAGCAATACCATTTACCTTACTCTCATGACTTAGGGCCTGCCTCATATAAAATGAAGCCCTAGTGCCCAAGAGAGAAGACACCAGGTTGAGAAAGAAATGCTTTTATGCACTCAACTTCCACTTCACAGATCAACAAAGCTGTACAATTCTATTCCAGTCACTTAGTTCCAGGCTAAAAATTGAGTTAAGAAATAAATGGCATGTCTATTTGCTCATCACATCATTTGGACCTCAGAGAGAGCTTTTATTAAAATATTCATGTTTCTCAAGGATGGATCCAGAGATTATCATGGTAAATGAAGTAAGTCAGAAAGATAAAGACAAATATCACATGATATCATTTATATGTGGAATCTAAAATATGACACAAACATTTACAAAACAGAAACTAACTCGCAGACACAGAAAACAAACTTATGGTTACTCAAGGGGGAAGGGGGTGGGGGAAGATAAATTAGGAGTGTGGAATCAGCAGACACACACTACTACATATAAACTAGATGAACAACAAAGTCCTACTGTGTAACACAGGGAACTATATTCAATATCTTGTAATAAAGCATAATGGAAAAGAATATTGAAAAAGAATGTATATATGTATATAACCGAGTCATTTTGCTGTACAGAAGAAACTAACACAACATTGTGAGTCAACTATATTTCAATTAAAAATATATTAACGTTGCTATAAAAAGCAGGAAGACTATATAAGGTCTGCCAGTTAACTTAGGCAAATGCTTTGCACATGCATTTTCTTCTCTCACATATAAAACTGACATATTATACTATTGCACAGCTACTCTGCTGCCCAACACAGCAGCTCTTAGCTGAACATTTTACATCCTAGGACAATGTTGACTGACATAGAACCCAGCACATCACTGTTAGTGGTTCAGCAGTGCCAAGGCTACAACCACAATGGTGGTATCAAATGCACTGCAAAGAGTTCAACAAAAGTGATTTGGGGGTCTGAGATGTTGGCCAACAGACTGCACTTCTATGCAGTAATGCTTCTGAGAGATTGTATTAAGAAGCTCTGTTCCTAGCCAAGCCACTGAGAAAATATATTTTCTGATTCCATTCATTCAAATATATCTGAAATTCCAGGTCTTAAACTGGCAAAAGAACCCCAAAAAGCAGAAGTGAAGTAAGTGTTTATTGGGCTTTCCTCCTAGCTCAGCAGTAAAGAATCCACCTGCGCAATGCAGGAGACTCGGGTTCAATCCCTGGGACAGAAAGATTCCTTGGAGAAGGAAATGGCAACCCACTCCAATATTCTTGCCTGGGAAATCCCATGGGCAGAGGAATCTGGCAGGCTATAGTCCATAAGGTCACAAAGAGTCAAACATGAATCAGTGACTAAGCAATAACAGCAGTAGCAAGTGTTAATTAGGCAGCCTGGATTGAGGAGGCTAACAGAACGTGAAACAGAAAGGAGCACAAACTGTTTCCGGTTGGGTATATCTGCTGTTGAATGATATATAAAACTCGGCCAGCGTGCCTACTATATGTCTAAAGTCCTGATGCCCAAGCTGCTTCCAGAGGAAAAGAGAACAGATTAGAAAAATATCCATATGGAAACAGCTCAGTGACACGTTAACAGAAAAATGCAAGTTGCAGATTCAATTGTATGATTGCTCCTTCTTGCTCAAAGAATCCAAGCAAGCATGGTTCTGTGGGCTCAGCTGCATTTAGGCTACAAAATGTTAGAGGCCATCACAGGAAGTTCACCCAAGGATTACACCTCTTCCATGGAAAAGTATGTCCCAAATTTCATACAATTCTTGTTTATCAGCTTCTACACATGAGTCATACTTAAAGGCTTTCAAATAGTTGTTACACCATGGTTTCACTTGGCCCTACCTTGATTTTTATTTCTCAAAATGTGAATGGTTTATAAAAAGTTACTTCCCAGGAGCAAGCTAACACGCTCTCATCTTCATTCAGGCCTCTGGGACATGTCTGCAGACACTTCCTACTATAGGTGCCACATAAAGACCCAAACCTCACCTCCAGCAATATTTGTTTTCAAATTCCCTGGAAAATATTTCCATCTGGAACTATGATCATTAGATTAAATATAAAATTAAGCATTTATTTCTGTAAATAAATCTAGGTTTAGGCTACCTACTCTACAGGGAACAGGTTGAGTTCCTTAGACATTTTAATTTTGGTAAAAAGAAGTTTGAAATTATTTTTCTCAAGTTGCCACATGAAAACTTTTTTCCAGATTTTAAAAACTTATTCTTCATCATCTGTCATTTCTCCTTCAGTTAAAATCCTAGGTTGAGCTTGTGACAAGCTAAGTGTGTGGCTGTCACTGACTCTATTTTAGTTCTTAATACCACTTCTAGTGGGTGAAGGATGGCACCCTGACAAGGCTTAACTTCATCTCCTGCTGTTACCATCTCAACAGAAGGACTTAGTGGAAGTCATTCAATAACTCTCCCATTGCCAATAAGTTTACGATGTAGAAAGGGAGGCCCCAAACTTTATTCTTTCCTGTGACTAATATGGTTTCTCCTCCTCTTTTCTTAAAACTTCTAAGTGAATCACAGAGACAAGCGGAAGGCTGAAAACAATGTGTCAGCTTTTTAATGAGCTTTAATTGTCACCACAGAAAAGTAAGCACAGGCCGAGAGTCAGGATCCAAGGTTGACTATCAACCCCAGACAGGTAATCAGTCCTGATCCCACGAGATTGCGAAAGCTTTGTCTTTGGAGTAGAGAGAGAAAATCTGAATGGACAACAGAAAGGGAGCTTTCAGCTTTTCGATGGGCCCAGCTGAGACCACTTGCAGTCACCCCCTGCCCTTTGGGGTTTGCCCTGGATGCCCTCAGGCAGGATGGGGGTGCCCCACCCAATGCCTGCGCCTCCCCTTCTGCCTGGCTGGCTGATGGCATCGAGACACTGGCATCCATTAGTGGTGGCTTCTAAGGGGCTGTCTTTTGATCATCTTCCAATTCTACACCCCAGCAACAGAAAACTGACCTTGAAGAAAGATATTTACTAGGGTGTCAGGATGTTTAATAAACTGAAGGTGACCAGGGTGGGCTTCCTGCTGCTTCCAAAGCTGTTAAGACCTTTGCAGGTATGTTCAATCATCGTGCTCTTCCTGATAGCCATTTCAGAGGAAAAAAAAAAACAGAGGAGAAATAACTGTGGAACTCAGTACACTCAACATCGATTTCAAAAGCATGCTCAAAGGTCTCCACTGGAAAATCTTGAATAGATGCAATAGTCATGCTTTTAAAACTGATCAGAAAGGGATGGGCCACAGTGCTATTACGGAACCACGTTATTGTAAAAATGCACATAATATGGCTCCCAAATCTTTTTATTCAAAACCACTGGATGAGAGGAGCGGTTTCTTTTCAAAGACGCCAAGGCTGCTGCTTCCTCAGAGAATAAGCTGTGATAGCTGGTAGCACATCAGCAAATAGCCCATCTGAGCTAAGAGAAAATAATGGTTTGGTTTTGTTAACATGGGGAAGTGCCATTACTTTTAAGGCTTTGTTGTAGACTGCCCCTGGATGATTGCTGCTGCTATTAACCAGAATGTTCTAAATGGATATTAGCTCATTTATGGGGCAGAGGGAGGAAGAGCATTTGCCCAGGTGACTTGTAACAAAACGAACAAACAGATGTTAGGCATCCTGAAATTACCACCAAGTTTTCATGAGTTGTTAGATGCTGAGGCGCTCTGGAAATCCTGCCGAAAATTGCAGCTTAGTTGTGAGCAGAGCAATCATATCACTCTGCTCAGGCAGATTGCTGCCAAATGTTAGGACGTTTTCGAAACCATTTAGTCATCTCCCCTGAATATAAAAATGAAAGTGAAAAAAAAAAAAAACTATCCCTCTGAAAGTGTGATACTGAGAGCTGGGCCACGCGGATGATCTCATCCCTATTGGAAACCTTCCCTTACCTGCTCCTACACCTGCCTGGCCCGCATGAAATCACAGGGTCAAGGGGTGAGATAACAGGTAGGTGGCGATTTCAATCTCAGTCTTCAGCAGTGACCCTCCTGGGTTAGTCGGGTCCTCACGTGGCTCAGACGGTAAAGAATCTCCTACAGTGCAAGAGACATAAGAGACTCAGTTTCCATCCCCGGGTGGGGAAGATCCCTTGGAAGAAGAAAAGGCAACCCCCTCCATTATTCTTGCCTGGAGAATTCCATGGACGGGCCATAGTCCATGGGGTCACAAAGAGTTGGACATGACTGAGTGACTAACACTTTCTGAGAAGCAGACATCAAGACAGGATGAGCCCAGCAAGAGATGTTCAGGAGAAAGGCCTGAAGAATATGAGGAAATGACCAGAGAAAGTGGAGGGAGATTCAGACCGCATCCCAGGTCAGACCCTCCTGAAGCAAGGCAGGAAGGAGAGAAAGCGCTTTTCTAAATACTGATGTTTCTTTGGCTGGCGAGACACCTGCCAGGCATCAACAGCTCCATCGTCCACTCATCTCTCATTCCTTTCTCTTCTTTGGAGGGACAGCTTGGCATGTGGGATTTTAGTTTCCTGACCAGGGACTGAAACTGCACCTCCTGCATTGGAAGTGTGGAGTCATAAACACTAGATCCAGGAAAGCTCCCCCGCTTCCCTCTCTTGTAGGCTCTGTCCCATATGGTGGGTTATAGGTACCATGTACGTTCATCACAGAACGACGCTGTTCCAGGTCCACCTGTGAACGTGGCTGTCCGTGCATGAGCCAAACCTGCGGAGGTGAGCAGCTCTTCACCTCTCTCCACTTCCCCTGTTTCTGCTCCCCACTGAGGCTGCTGCTTGGCCCCTGGTCTCCAGGTGCGGTACCCACTACCCTTTCCCACCTGGAGGGCGGCGCCTTTCTTCTCTTGTTTTGAAAGAGCCACTACACCCTTCCTCGGAGATGCAAAGGGAAGGGCGATGCCCAGCCCTTGCTCTCAGAGGCAGGAAGGGATCTGCTGAAGACAGCTCACCACCCAGCCTGAGTAACTCACTGAATGTGCAGCGTTTAGGGCACAAGCAGTGTCAGCCCAGAGGCCTTGGGAATCCCTTCCCGAGGGTGACTCTCTGCCTTTGGACACGGTTCCTGGAGAGCAAGAAAAGCTGGGAGTGCCATTCAGAGATTGTACAGGCAGTCATCCCCCAAGACCCATCTTCCTCACAGCCTCCTCTCTGGTCTGCTGGCAGCAAAGGACACCCAACATGTTACCCGCCTCCATCACGCCTCTGTGCTCCACCCCATTCTCCACCCCTCAGGGATTCCCAAGGTGCCTCTTCACAGTTCAAGCTGTCTGCCCCAGCCCCAGCCAGCAAGACCAAACTGTGTCATCCCAGAGACAGACACCCTGCTTCCCCCACCTATCTTTAATCAGGGCTACCAGAACTTTTGAAAGACCCATTGATTTCCCAAATGGCTTGTTTTATCTCTGAACATTTCTATATTTCAACGTGGGATTATTATCCNAGTTCAAGCTGTCTGCCCCAGCCCCAGCCAGCAAGACCAAACTGTGTCATCCCAGAGACAGACACCCTGCTTCCCCCACCTATCTTTAATCAGGGCTACCAGAACTTTTGAAAGACCCATTGATTTCCCAAATGGCTTGTTTTATCTCTGAACATTTCTATATTTCAACCTGGGATTATTATCCCTTTCTTCTCTGATTAGTTAAAAAGAAAATGTTCCCAGCCAATAGACCAGTGAATGACGAATTTCTAGTCACACAAGCATTTGCATTTTGGACTTCCCTGGTGGCTCAGCTGATAAAGAATCCACCTGCAATGTGAGAGACCTGGGTTCGATCCCTGGGTTGGAAAGATCCCCTGGAGAAGGGAAAGGCTACCCATTCCAGTATTCTGGCCTGGAGAATTCCATGGACTCTATAGTGCATGGGGTCACAAAGAATCGGACGAGACTGAGCAACTTTCACAGAGAAGCCTGGCATGCTGCAGTCCATTGGGTTGCAAAGAGTCAGACACGACCTAGTGGCTGAAAATCAACTGCCATCTATGAAGCTGACTTTCTGCTCTAGAAAAATACCTGAACACGGAAATAAGAGTATATTACAGTCCTTAAATTTCAAACACAAAGTCTTATGAAGGAAAAAAAAAACATGTGCAGAAATAAAAATCTCTGGATCAGCACTTATAGAGTGAATGCAGATATTCTATGTATAGGTATTTGCCAAAATACCGACTGTCATTAATTTGTGAGTCAGTCGGCTCTGACAGTGAATTGTAAGTTCGCAGCCTGGAGTGTAGGATGTACCCTCCTGGCAGCAATGTTATGATTGGTGGCTCGTTCCCCATCATGACTCCACGTCTTAAGCCTCCACTAGGAGGGCCTGATCCGGGTCCTGGGTCAGTGAATGCAGGGATGGGAGAGTTTTCTCTTTCCAGTACATGGAATCCACCGTGGTAACAATTAAAAAAAAGATATATATATATATACACACTATATAACTTATTTAGGTTTAACAACTTATTTGACATCCTTTAAAGACTCTTTTTGTTTCTTTTTTTTTTTTTTTGACATTTAATAAACCTTTTTTTAGGGCAGTTTTAGGTTCCCAGCAGAACTGACAGCAAAGGACAGGGTTACACCAGCAACAATACCCCCCGTCCAGCAACACACAACCTCCACCTCTCTCCAAGTCCCCACCAGAGCCGTCCATTTGTTGCAGCCTGGGTCTGTTGGGCACTTACACCGACACATTATCACCTTAGGATTCACTCTGGGTATATAATCTACGGATCTGGACAAACACATACAGGCGTTTCAGCGATTATAGAACCATACAGAGTAGCTTACGGGCCCTAAAAATCTCCCATGCTCTGCCCTCTCATCCCTCCCTCCCACCTACAGTAACATTTTTGAACTAAAATCGTGCCTTTCTCGTTTGTTCTCCCACCTGCTGCTACAACACCCACAGGGCTCCTGACTCCCAGTGTTCCCCTGGGGGTGCCTTCCAGTCTGAGCCCAACTTGGGCAGAACGCCCCCCCAAGGGTTCCCTGACGCAGCTGATCAGCGCCCCCACCCCCACCCCCACCCATGCCCCAGAGTGGCCTGGATCATTTGAACAGGCAAATACTAACAGTCCCCCAGACGGAGCTGAGGGATTTCCGTTTTAACAGGGCGCTGGCTGACCGCCTCTGTCTCTTGAATAGGTGCAACCTCAGTAAGCATCTGGAAGGAATGTGAGGTGGACCCCCCAGGCACGTCTGCCCCAGAATCCTTCTACTTTTTCTTCTTTCTCCCTTCCTTCCCTTTAGAGCAGACCCCTGATAGCAGAATTCCTAGATCTCTTCTCTCCAAATGGTTCTCCTAGCAGCAACGGACTTGGCCAGAATGTGTGGGGGTGGCTGAGTGGTACCCTGGTGTCTGCAGTTTAGCGCTTGCGGACAGATTAGTTAGATCCTGAGAGAGAGAGACGTTTTAGCTTTCACTTTGCAGATGTCCAATTTGTATCTACTGATTTCATCTTCTTTGTACGTACAGTATCAGCAAGTGCTCTCAGCCCTTCTAGGATATTCAATAAACACCCCCAGCAACGTCTAAAAACTGGGTGTAAAATCACTTTTTGTAACAAAAGAAATCATCCAACAACCCAAGAAAAGGATTAGTAGAAGACTTGGCTGCCCCTCCAACTGCTTTTCCTCGACGCCGTCCCCCCGTCTTTGCCCATATAAAGATTATGGTTGCCAAGGAAACGGGACCAGAGAAAGAGAAAGACAGAAACTTTGTCTCATTTGGTCTTCCCAAACTCACAAAGCAAGCTGGGCTGTAAGCAGAGCTGGATGAGATTATGGTAGATTTATAATTTACTTAGTCAAATTGCTTTTAATTCCTAGTCAAGCTTCAATGTACACTTTATTTTTCCTCTGAAAGTTAGGCTTGCACTTAGTGGTCCAAGGTCTGACAAATAACAGAGCTTTACAATTCATTGTCTGTGATTAAACTCAAATGCAGGACAGATGGCTTGTCTGAGTATCTGTCAGACAGGCAAAGCACTTAAAATTCGTGACAAGCAAGACCAGGAATTAACTGCTAAGTTTTTGCATTTATTCATACACTCATGTGCACCATGAATATGGCTGTAAAACTCACTTAAGTGTTCTCACTTTATTCACAATATTCCCAAACAAAGCAACTGCTCTGCTTTTGGCAAACCAGATGCCCTAATCTCAACCTCATTAACTTAAAATCCATTTTTCTCCTACGATATGTGTTGGGTACGTTTCATCTTACTGTGACACGCGGGATGCAAATAACATCCTCTGAAAGCCCAGCTTGCCCAGAACCCAAAATGTTAGTTCTCACTTCATTTTTATGAACACTTTTATTGAAATATTTAACTTTTTATTGAACAAACATTTGTCTATCAAAATAAACAAAAACCAACAAAATGAGAACAGGCAAAGGCTATTTATTCAGAGCTTGCTATATCGCAGGGGAGTCAGTTACTGTCAGTTGGTTTTGGCAGAGACTCAAAGGCGGGCACAGAGTGGGAAGGCTTTATAGTGGAAAAAAGGGAAGGTTTCAGATATGCCCTGGTTGGAGGCTGGTGACCTAGGGAAGTTGGAGGCAGGCTAACTAGAAGCAGGCGTGCTATGTGATAGTTGCTGCTGCTGCTGCTAAGTCACTTCAGTCGTGTCCGACTCTGTGCGACCCCATAGACGGCAGCCCACCAGGCTCCCCCTTCCCTGGGATTCTCCAGGCAAGAACACTGGAGTGGGTTGCCATTGCCTTCTCTAATGCATGAAAGTAAAAATTGAAAGTGAAGTCACTCAGTCTTGTCCAACTCTTCGCGACCCCATGGACTGCAGCCTACCAAGCTCCTCCGTCCATGGGATTCTCCAGGCAAGAGTACTGGAGTCGGGTGCCATCACCTTCTCTGATATGATAGTTAGGAGGGGATATTTGATTGTTTTCCGGTTAGTCCTAAATTGGGAGCAACAACAAAAATTAGAAAAGCTGGAAGTTATTAATCAAGTCCTGGCTGTTTGGGGCCAAATGTTGCACAGGTTATTGTTTGGCTTCTTAGACCAGTTGCTAGAGATAGTAATCTGACTTCCTGCAAGTCTGACTTGTAGATTGCAGGCTGACATTCTGGGCTGGTTACCGGAGATAATACAGTTGGTTTCCTGGTCTGGTTGCTGCAGGTTTTAGTGGTTTAGAATTCTATTTTTATTATGCACTGGCCATTGTCCATTTGTATGTTCAATGTTTAAGCAATTAACATTATATGAACGAAAAGTACACAGAGTCGCAGCTCAATGAGTTACCAAGTATAACAACCACCCAGGGCCCCCGTTTATTTTAAAATTTGCCTCAATCAGAATTTCAGAAACCTGTCATCAAGGAACATTGTGAGATTTTCTAGTAGATTCTTTCTCTTTGCTTCTTTAGTCCTGGTGACCAGGGTGGGACTCACCACTTGCAAGCTTCTCAGCCCTTCTCACAAAGTTACGCCTTCCCAGACACAATAGATATGGGCAGTCCTGGGTTTCCCACAGTCAGGCTCAGCCCTGTGACTCACCATCCTCCACATTCCTGGACAGGTTCATAGAGTATGCCTTGAAATCCAGGCCTCACCACTTCCTTGGCAAGTTAATCTCTCAAAATCTGTTTCTTCATCTACGAAACGGGGGTAATAACAGTGCCGGTTCTCAGGACCTCCCTGGCAGTCCAGTGGTTAAGACTCTGAGCTCCCACTGCAGGGGGCATAGGTTCGAGTCTGGGTAGGGGAACTAAGATCCCACATGCCTTGTGGGTGCAGCCAAAAAAAAAAAAAAAGTGCCTCTTAATTGCTCTAAGGATCAATTAAGGCGTTGGACATGTCAACACAATCCATCACACAGAATAAGCACTCAGAGTCTGATTTATTGGATGTTTAAAATGTTTAAAAATGACAGCTGAGCATTAGTGAGAACCTCCGATGTCCCAGGCCCTGAGCTTGTTGCTTAAACGTAGGATATGAATAAACATTCCTAGCTGACTCATTAGAAAAGGCCCTGATGCTGGGAAAGATTGAAGGAAAAAGAAGGGGGCAGCAGAGGATGAGATGGTTAGATAGCATCACCGACTCAAAGGACATGAATCTGAGCAAACTCCAGGAGATAGTGGAGGGCAGAGGAGCCTGGCGTGCTGTAGTCCATGAGGTCGCAACAAGTCAGACACCACTTAGTGACTGAACAAGAGCAACAAAAATTAATCATCCTTATTTTACAGAGGAAGGAATTGAGGCTTAGAGATGTTAAGAAACCTCTCTGCACTTACCTGCATTTGTTAAGAGAATTAAGAGATGAAGGAAAGCATGTCCTTAGTGCAGCCCCAGTGCATCATAGTCACTCCATCAATGGGGCTATTGTTTAAAATGACCCTTGGATTGTCCACTGTGGCAGACCCTAGGCAGCAATTGCTTAGCAACATCTGCTCTCCTTTTCACCCTCAGCAGCAAAAATATCACTTTTTTGTATGGAGTGGCATCATGCCTTATAAGAGGAGTACATAAAAGTACTCTTCTTATCAGGATCTCTTACTTCTTTAGGAGGTTGTGAGACCCAATTCTGGCCAGTGAGAGGTGTTTACGTTTCTGAGGTGGGTCTTTTTGGAAAACTTATTATTGTCTCAAGAAAAAGGAAATTTCATCTGACAAATACTTCTTCCCCTTTGCCCCCATCTCTGCCGCCTAGAATGCACACGCAGTTCTGTGAGGTGCAGCTGCCATGGGCTTTTCTGGTAGCCCAGCTGGTGAGGAATCCACCTACAAGGCAGGAGACCCCGGTTCGATCCCTGGGTTGGGAAGATTCCCTGGAGGAGAACATGGCAACCCACTCCAATATCCTTGCCAGGAGAGTCCCATGGGCAGAGAAGCCTGGCAGGCTACAGTCCAAGATTTGGACAGGACTGAGGGACGCACAGCACAGCACAGTTGCCAGCCTGTAAGCGTAAGGACCAGAGGCCTGTGTCCCGGATGCTGAGGCAGAGGAGCCCCCTGGAACTTCCCTGGTGATCCAGAGCCTGGGACTCTTCCCTCCCAGTGCAGGGGGCCCGGCTTTGATTCCTCGACAGGGAAGTAGATCCCACATGCTGAAACTAAAAGGATCCCACCCACGTCCTCAACTGAGGATCCCACCTGCCGCGGTTGGACTTCACACAGCCAAACAAAATAAATAATTCTTTTAAGAAGAACCCCAGACCCCTGATGGCCTTGTAGGCATACTGTCCAAGCCCTGGATTGCTAGCCTCCAAAAGTTTTCACCACTATGGTTAAACCACCATGGCCAGATTTCAGTTGAGGTTATACACATTTGAAGGCAATCCAGACTAATGCAACCACCATTAGGGTGATCAGGACAACTGAATGAAATGAAATTTACAAATGAATGAAAATTAGGAATCTTCAGTATCTTCTTTAATCTGTTTACACATCGCTACTGAGATGATAAAGAAATCCGGAGAATGAGAAGTCGGTCCAAATCATGAACACTTCTCCAGCCTTCTGAGGACTGGCATCAAGGCATCTCAGTCCCACGGCCACCAACTCTCCCCTCCCACCACGTCACACGGTGTCATAGATGATGTCACCCGCAGGGCTTCCATGGGACCGGAGGACTCTTGTCTCTTGTTCTCAAGGCTTGGCTCTGGACCAGCCTCACTCAGCATGGGCCTGAATGACGCTTCTGTAAAACCTGAGGCATCTGCTCTGACATCTTGGTCCAAGTCCAAGGGCAGTAATTGCATTCTGCCTACTTGTGTCTCTCCCAGACTTCTAATTAGGCAGTATTTATGGTCTATCCAAGAAAGATTATGCCCAATGTTGCTCTGCCCATTAAAACAACAAGGGGTCCACCTTAAGTGATAAAGGAGCATCTCCATGAGACACAAAGCCATCCTGAAGTGGGGGGAAGAGGCTTTACAATGAGCCGGCTGGGATGGTGGCTTTCAACTGGAAAGAAGCTAAGTGTACCAGAGGGGTTAAACTTGTGATGTTTCATGCCACTTCAAAGAAATAATATGCATACATTTCTACTTACTTTAAATGACTCTAAGGCAGTGTCAGATGAAAACAGGATTTACCTCCAGCCTCTTTTCTCACAAAACATATCCCACGAGGAGTACAAAAACTAAATTCCTTCTATATATTAAGCATGTTGTCTTATCACTGCATAGTACATGACTTTATATTCTAAGCTATCAGTGAGCCGAACTGAGGTATACTTTGGGTTTGCTTAAATATTCTAAAAGGCCAAAACTTTAAATTACTTAATGTGCCAAATTGCTCTAATAAATGGATGTAACCAAATGGTGAAATAGAGGACACCCAGAAAAATTTGAAATGATCCTCTTGAATTCAACTAGAAAAAGCACAATTTTTCAACGCCTAAAATTATATTCAGTAATGACCCATACACACAATGAAGAGAAAATCTCTAATAATTTATTTGACCTTCAGTTTCACATTGTGAAAAAAAAAATAACAGTTTTACAAAACCTCAAAAATGTAGTAGCAAACAAGTACATATGAACACGAACACTTTACTTCTTCAACTTACACAGTTTTGTACGTTAACCACATACTCAAAATAGTCAAGAGAGGGATATTATTCAGCTCTAATCATTCTTATTCAGACAGGTGTCAAGCCCAGAGAAAAGGGGTCTACACAATTATACCAGAAGTGGAAGGCTGCCCTTTGTTATCCGTTTCCACAGCAACCAGTCCACAGAATAAGAAGAACCTTCTCTGTCTTATGCCAAGGTTTTTGTGTGCGCTGCGCTGTGAATTGTATTTGCTTCAAAGTGTAGGACATTTCACAGGGTGAGAATGGTCAAGTAGTGAGCCCAAATGCCTCTGTCAATTCAAAGAGCAGGAGTCCAGAAAGTTCCCTGCAGGCTGCGGGGCCACCCTGACCACCGCTCCCTCTGGTTCACACACTGCAATTAATAGAGGATTCAAGGACAGACCACAACTTCGAAACAGCTGCAGAAAATTCACCCTGCTCTCAAAAGCCATGTAGCGACACCCACATCTTGCCAGGTTTGCATCATAAACTACGGAGCTGTAACTGCTACAATATACTGCCAGGGTACAATCAGACATTTGCACTGCTTAGAACACATCTAAGAGCGAGGGACTGACTGCTAGAAAGTATTGAGACCCTCCCTTTGATTTCAATGGCTCATTTATTTTGGTCCAACTATAGCCCACTTATTCACGGCACGGACGGACATGTACAATTAGTCTAATGAATTCAGGTGGAGAGAAATGTGAGGGATTTATTTGTCTTTAGACAACGCAAACACACAATGTCAAAGGTTACTGGTCTTAAACCCTATTTTCTAAGATACAATATTATGAGAACCGCAATGGAAGCAGTGTGAGTTGCAAATGCTGGGCTTCCCTGGACACTTGCGAGGAAGCACCTACGAGTCTACCACTAATACCTATCACGGCACATGTTTAGCAAACAAGCACTGGAACTAGCAAAGAATGTATTCACAACCCACTCCCAGCTCTCCAGGGAGGCCTCTCAGCGGGGGCCTCTGCTTACAGTTCTTTGGTGTTTGGGGGGCCATACATGTCACTTTTGTGCACCAAAGAGTTCTTTTAGAGACTTACCTAAGAGGGGACACTGAACTGTACACTGTACCCCTCTGAATACCACCTTGGAGAACTTTTAGCACTTGCTAAACGCTACAGCAGGAATAGAGAGCAACCAGTTTTGGTCAAGCAAATCTGATGAGTGAATTAATTTCTGTCGGTGAGAGTTCTGTTTTTTCTTGTTAACTGGGGTTATGGCCAAGCATTCTCACAGGGTAATAAATAGATAAATAAATAAACTTTGGACAATGCTTTTACCTGTGCCCTATATACAGAACTAGTCCATAGAATTTCCAGGATTTCAGGATATCACACAAAGGGGAAATAACAAAAAACTGCCAAGTGATTTGGTCCTTTCCAAACTTCAGTAGCTGAGACAGAAGCAAGTAAATCGAACAGGGATGGGAAGGACAGAAAGAAGGCTTCCCTTGCCCCAGGAGCCACCGGCATGACCAGAGCCCATGACACCCCAAAGTGGACTTAAGCTTAAGAAAAAAATGACCTTCATGCTTTCCCTACCTCTAGGATGTAACTTTAAGTTTCTATTTTGTAATCTTTCCCTGTCTTGACATTTCCAAAATCTGCCCCCCCAACCCTGCCCAACCCACCCTCCAGTTATACCCCTAATTGTAACGCCAAAGTTTTCACTTTTGTGCAGCGGAGCACATCACAACAGTCACAAAATTGTGCAAAACGTACAACCATTCACACGCGCCCATACACGTGAAGACAACTATAGGCACTGTTTCAGCATGCAGGATTCAAACAATAAATAGCTAAATCTACAACACATTTCTTACCAGCCAAGGGAAAGTTTAAAGTCACTTATAAATAGAAAAGAACGTCTAGCAAACAGCTACCAACAATGTCCCCATTGTTCAGAAGCGTTTCTGGGGAGCACAGCCCTGGGAGATTAGCGTGGAGTCCAGTGGTCCTCACTTCTGCAGCCAGCCCAGCCACCTCCCCTCCTGGCCCCACAGTCGGGCTTTCAAATCTCCAACAGCAGCTGGTGTGGAGGCTTCAAGCTTGCTTCTCAGAGAGAGGTGACAACCATTTCAAATTTTACACATAAGTGGTGGAACCCATGGAAAATCAAGTGCTGAATATGGTACAGCAAGGAAAAAGGGCTGGCTTTTCTCTCCCTTTGAGAAGCTGATTAATGCTGACATTAATCCACAATTACAAGACAAGGACTAGATCACAGGTTCGTTCATTCATATTTAAACCATGTGCTACTTGCACTGAAAATCCCACCCCCTCCCCCACCCCCTTCCTTCATGTCCAGTTAGAAGCATTTACAAGGTGCGGTGGATTGGATGCGAGTCTTGTAGCAACTTCTTTTCCGTTTTCTTGTCTTTCATTTGATTTGGCCTCTCTAAAAGAAATCGCGTCTTGTCTCATCGAGGGATGGAGTCAGCTAAAATAGAAGAGAAGGAAGATTTTTTGTTAGTCTCAAATCTAAAAAAAAAAAAAATTAAACTCAGGACAGAGCTGGTCAATATTGCTCCTAAAGGTCTTAATTATACATTTGGTAGGCAATGTGTAAAGATGTTTAAAATGCCAGACTTAAATGAGCACACTTGTGCATTTGTGCATGCAGACACTCCAGCAAAAACAATGGTATCCACAGAAAAGATCCTCACTTCCTGGTTAACCATACATACATGCAAATCAAACCTATACACCTAGGTGCTATTACATCTTCTGCTTCTGATATGTGTAATTCCTCTCCATGGTTAAACAGCGCCACTGTAAAGTGATCACCAGAGGGTCACAAGAGATTCCTTTGCCAGCTCATCCCCACCCTCTTTGGCCCATTTACCATAAAGGATTCCAAATTAAATTTATTCACCATATAGAAAGCAGACATATTAATCCTCTTATTTAAATGCATCTCTGCTATTCATTATGGCAGAAATCAGTCTCACTTCTTTTCACATGACAGCACCCCAGGCCTCAGCAGCCAAGGCTGGAGTTTATTCTCCAAGTTCATCAGTCCACACTTAGGAGACTCAGGCTGTGGCATGCAGCCTTCAGCATTATCATCTATAGGACTGACCGACCGTCAATCATAAATTCAAAGTGCTGTAAGCACAAGCTTGCAGGTTTCATGGGAGCTGGTGGTTTCTCACACCACCCATCCTTCACACTTGGCTAAGTCTAATTTTACATAAGGAGAGTTCGCAGAGGGCTTTTGTCTTTGAAAAGCTCCCCCTCTCTGGTCTTGGAGCACATTTCCAGCCCTAGCATAGGAATCTGCAGCCCCAGTGCTGAAATTCCAAGTAGAGACAAAGGGAATTCAGGAGCAGCCACTCATCACTCCCGGAGTCCTTCTTTCTCTCCTGCGTTCAGAAGTCTGATTCATTCCATTAGCTGTTTCTTCCATTTCAAAACAGTGATTCAAGCTTTCAAGACATTCCTTAGACTACGGTGTCATCCCCCACCCCCACCTCCTTGGAACCTATACATCAACATGAGGCAAAAAGAATGTATCTTGTAATAATATGAAATTTCAAGATGTTGCATACTCAAACAGAAAAACAAACCAAAAAAAAAAAAAAAAAACCACCCAAAACAAAAACTCCTCTAGAAAGGGGAGCAGGGAACAAAGCGAACCAAAATCCAAGTGTTGTCAAGCTGGGGCCACAGAGCACCATGAACATGCAGTGAAATCAAAGGCATTTCCTTTCTGTCCCTCCCAGCACTGCCACAGCAACAACAAAGAGTTAAAACCACCTTGGTGGATAAGCTTTCAGGCAGAGGGAAACTTTGTGTTAACACTGTATTAATTCAGGTAGCACCTCCATTTGGAAGGCAAAGCCAGGTCCCGGAAGCGCTTGCAGCTCACGACTGATACCTACATAGTACTTCTTTTAAGTCACTCCATCCGGCTTAAGTGTTTTAACACGATCTTGTGTGCAGTAAACTTTAAAAATTTAAACCAACATTCTCCCCGTCGGAAACTGCAAGAGTGGCTTTGATCAGGCCCACACCATCTTTTAAAAAGGCAAATCCAGCCCCCTCAAATTTGCTTGTCCTGTGCTTGACTCTGGCTAATAGCACCAAGAGTGGAGAGGATGTTTCAAATATAACCCAACACTTTTTTTGCTCCATTTCCCAGGGGCCGGACATGTGTGATTAAATAGGTTCAAAGACCCAGGAGAGGGTGAATTCAAGTGTTTGCGAACATACTCACTCTGCGCTGAGAAAGAAGGGTACCAAAAACGAAGTATAGAGTTAACAAGCAGGTAACAGTCATAGAAACCTCATTTTCTCACAACACATAAAGCGAATTCCACTTTGAGGTAAGGTCTAAATTGAAGGGAGGAAAGAAAACTAATAAGAGTATTGAATACTTAATATGTTACAGACATGGACTAGGTATTTTTACCCCTTTCTTTGCTTTTTTCTCATTTATCAATTCATCCAAGTCTAAACTGGGACAGATCTCAAGGAAAGCACAATTCGAATCACTCATTTAACAAAGGGGAAGTCTGAAGTGCAGCGAGGTCCAGACTCCACAGCTGAAGGCTAGAACCAGACACACGTGGTCGCTCTCTTTCTGCCTCCAGCTTCTTATCTTGCTCCAATGATGCCAAGCCAATTACAACTTGGAAGTATCATCACTGTCACTGGCAATTTTTAAGGCTCTCCTATGCAAATATAGTCAATTCTGGACTAACACCCAATTTAGCATGCTGTTAATTGATGCTTCTGCCTAGAAGGTTCTTTAAACTTGCTTTAGAGTTGAGTAATGCATTTATATCGCAAATGAAAAACCCCTTTCAGAGCATTTGTTTATTCAGGATTACTGAGATGCCAGCCAGGCTGCAAAAACCAGTTTGGTTTTTGGAACAGTTACCCTATTCGCTCCCCAGAGGACAGTCCTGCACCCCTGACCGTGTCTCAGTACAGGTAAACATTACGTTACTGAGAACTGTACCAACGGTAACAGGCGGGAGGAGATGAAGAAGAAATGAAAGAAACAGAAAGATTACATGTGAAAGGGAGGCCGATTTTACTGGTGTTTCTAAACAAGCTGTAAGAGATGAGTAAAGAGAAGACAAATGAAGAGTCCAAACCCCCTCTTTGCTGGACGGTCCCCTTGAAAGGCGTGAGACATACTAAACACAGAAGCAAACCTTTCCAAGTAATGAGTTCATTTTCACAAGCAGCTTCTCCAAAGCAGATTCTTAAACTTCATCCTCTTATTATTAGGAACGAGCCCTCTAGTCACCAAAACAAATCAACCCATTCCATGTGCTCTGTGCTACGCTTATACATGCTTAAGTGACTTCCGGGCCAATCCTGAGAGTGCTTTACAAGCCAGCAAGGCAGCCATTAGCTCCCTGAACCCTGAACTGCAAAGGCCTATTAATTATTTGAACCAAGAGTATGATATACTCTTAAGTACACAAGACAACCATTATGTACTCAGATATATGACACAGAAGCACAACTTTTGTTCACCCTGACAATGGGGTCAGCCTGAATGATTAACTCTGAAAAGCTGCAGGGAGGGCGGTTTGGATGGCTCTGTGTCCACGCATCAGACAAGCTCACACAACGCAGGTGCAAACTTTTTCCAAGGACAGACCCAGATTTCACGAAAGTTAGTGAATCCCCTAAAGAGGGCAGTTTGGGGATGGGGGCGGGGGGGGAGGGGACATTTTAAATAAGCTAATAAATAATTTTGGACAGAATACACTGGGAATAATTTTCAGCATTCGGTTTTTGAAACCCTACTTCATTCCAAAAAGGGTTTGAGGAAGCTCAATCTAAATATCAACAATTATTTCCTGGGGAGATACCAGTGTGAAGTGTACTAAGTGCCCATTTGGCATGAGCTGAAGTGCTTACGCTTTATAGCCAGACTGCCTGGGTTGAGTTCCTGACCAACCTTTCCACCTGCTAAGCCCTATGACCTCAGGCAACTTACTTAACCCCTCTGTACATCAGGTGTTTTCATCTATAAAGTGCTCCTGTAATAACACCCCACAGGGTTGTTGTGGGGACCAAATGAAAAGATCCATGTGAAACACACAGCCCAGCAGCCAGCAAATGGGGAAGGCTCAGCAGACATCAGCTGGCATTATTAACATAGGTCAGGGTTCCCAACCAGGTCATAATTAGAACCACTGGAGAACCTTCTAAAAATGCTAATGCCTGGGACCCATCCAGACCCAACAAAC
Source organism: Neotragus moschatus (assembly GCA_006410615.1). NCBI lineage: Eukaryota > Metazoa > Chordata > Mammalia > Artiodactyla > Bovidae > Neotragus > Neotragus moschatus. The sequence goes on along the minus strand of SJYA01002616.1, from coordinate 1,419,952 downwards.
CCAGCCTCTGGGGTGTGCAGATTTTGGAAAGCTCCTTGGGAGAGTCTGAGGCTCAGTAGAGGCTGAGAACCACTTGCTGATGATCTGGGGCGGGGGAGGGGGGGGGGTTGCAGCTGTGGTCAACACAAGTGCTTAAGCTTTGGGGTGCAAGTGCTTTTATTGGTATAGTTTGTGTGGTACCTCTATGGGATGGGCTGTATGGAGCCTGTCTTATTCCATGTACGAGCTTAAACAGCTCACTCAACTATACAGATACTTACAGCTAAGCTGACTTACCTCACGCTCACTCTCTCCAGGATGCAAGGCATTTAAGAAGGCAGATGTTTCCAGGTGCTGACAAACGCAGTAGGGATCAGTGAGTACGGGACTGTGGTGATGCTGTTCCACGCATCCAACGTTGGGTCGTAGCAGTCCAGAGTTTTGCATCGTTGAATGCCAAAGTACCCTCCAACCACGTAGAGTTTGTTTCCGGAGGCCACGGCGTGGCAGCTCATGCGCTTTGCCGTCACGTCTCCCACCTTGGTCCACTGGTAAGTCTCGCTGTTGAACTTATATGCAGAGCAGGCGGAGAACTCAGTATCTCCTCCCATAATAAAAATCTGGTTGCCCAGCACAGCTGCTGCCGTGTAACGCCAGGGCTGCGGACAGGTGGCTGGGACCGTCCACCTGTTTTCACACTGATCGTAACACTGAACTTTGGGGAGCTTGTCGTGACTGACGCTGGTACCACCAAAAGCAAATAGCTTGAGCTTGGCACTCACCACTGCGGCGTTGCTGACCCCTTCTCGGAGGGGAGCCACCATGGTCCATTTGTTGGTTGTGGGGTCGTAATGTTCCACTTGCTTCAGAGAGACTGAGGGGGAGGCTGGGAGGCAGCCAGTGGCGGCAGTGTGCCCACCGACCACATACAGGCAGTGCTTGAGTTCAGCAGAGCCGTGGCCAAACCTGGCCACCAGCATGGGGGCCGCCTTGGACCACTCCTCATGCAGGGTGTCATACACCCAGACGTCTTTCGAGACTCCATTCTCAGACCCTCGCCCTCCAGTAATGTATACTTTGCAGCCAATTGCACATGCACTGAATTCTTTTCTTGGGCTTGGGATGTCAGCCTTGGGAATGATCTCTTTGGCCTTCTGGTCGACCAGATACAGTTTGTCACACATGAAAGTCTGTCCTCCCAAGAGGAAGAGGGCATGGCCGGTTTTCCGGGGCCGGGCACAGAGGCTGGTCACCACACCGTCGTTCTGCAGGATTTTCAGTTTGCACCTGATGGCCTCTTCCACGATCTCCTTGCTCTTCCTCTGCTTGGTGATGAGTTCTTCCATGGCCACGTTCTCCATGAGATAGATGGCCGGCAGCAGCGCCAGCCGCACCGTCTGCAACAGCTCTGGGAGGTAGCAGTAGCGCTTCTTCAGGTCGTAGCTGATCCAGTTAATTGCGGACTCGTACACAAGCCTTTCGTCTTCGGTCTCCAGCTCTTCACTGGACAAGAGCTGCACTACCATGTCCTGGGGCAGCTGCAGGAAATCTTCGTTCTTCCTGATGGTCTGGAAGTTGCTGAGACACATCCGCCAGGAGAGCTCGTACAGCTTGGTGCACTGGTGCGCGTCGGACAGCAGCAGCATGCCCAGGCAGTTGGTGGGGTGCAGGTTCTTTTCCAGGAACTCGGCACACGCATCCCGGATGTCTTGAAACTCCAGCATGTCGCCGGCTTCCAGGAGGGATTCTGCATTTTCTTCATTGATGATGACCCGGGAGGAGTAGGCATAGTCGAGGAGCAGCTCCAAGACTTCCGGGTGGATGGAATTGTCGAAGTTGACTTCACTGTCCTGGCTCTCTTTCAGGCCCCCGCTGAACATGGCTTCGAAGTAGCGGCTGCACGCAGCCAGCACCGCCCGGTGACAAGGGAAGGTCCTGTTGCCCGCGTGGAGAAGGACATCAGTGAAGAGGCGCTGCTGGCGTAACAGGTTCAGGTGAGTGAGGACACTGTCCGCGTACGAGGACTTGTGGAACAGGTAGATGTTGATGGAGCCACTGCTGGCCCTGGACTTGCGGTTCTCGTGCACACTGACAGACATTGTTTCCACTCCTGCAAAAAACCAGACACAACTCCTGAACAGAGGTGCTCCCAGTGTGCGGAACAGCCGAGCCAAAGCCACAGTCGAAACCAGAAGACAAAAGACACGAGGGGACAGAACGCTGCGCTGTGGGCCCCGCTCCTACTATTGTGAATAATGGCTGGCCAGGCCTATCCAAAGCCAGAGACAGTTACCGATAAGGAAAGGCACTTACACTACTGTCGAGCTATGTAAACTATACGTTGTTTAGGGAAAAAAGTCACTGCTCAAGAGCAGGTTCATCTTGGAAAACCTGATTGCCAGCTTTCAGGATGTTGAGAATGTAAGTCAGCAAAAGCCAAGAGGATCAAGGTCTCATTCTCACAGGTCCCTGCCCTGGTCCAGCTGATTCAAGGTTGGTCACTTGCAATGCCAGGCCTCCAGCTCTCGTAACGCCGGGATGGGCACAAGTTTTAATGCCCAATGCAACATAAAGCCATGTGTAAGACAAATACCTACTAATTAATTCCATTAAGAATTCCTTTGGTAATACCCACTGTCTTTACCAAAGTGTAGGTACGGTAAATGGGAACTGTAACACTAAAACCACAGGTGTAAGCCAACTTCTGAAATGACCAAACATTTACTTAACATTACAAATCATTTCTAACCAGACACCTCTACCACTTCAGTCCTAAAAGAGCCCCAGTATAAACATGACCATATACTGATCAGCAAGCTATCCTGGAAACACAGACTAGACCCTCAACTACCACCCACCTTTTCTGCTCTGGCCAGCTTCCAAAATGGGGATTTGTGCCCAGAAAAGAAAGACTAGTTTGAGTAGCAAACTCAGGAGTTCCGTTGTCCTGTTCTCCCTGCTTTAAATCAATTCTTAGAAAACCAACTGTAAGAACAAAGGGTGTATCCACTGCTCTCTCTCAATTCCACAGGGATCACCAGGACCATCCCTGGGTACCTGCAAATGCTGGCACCTGCATATAGGGAGATCAGAATGCAAATGGTACTTTATCTAAATCAAAACACACATACACACACACACACGTGCGTGTGTGTATGTGTGTTGCCAGCCACTGTTAACTTAGGGTCCCTCTAGAATTTATTTGCTGACTACAGTGCTTTCCTCAGTATCTAAATGGGAATTATAGCAGAACCGAATCGACTCTTTGGCTTTCCTCCGTAATCAAAGTGTAGGCTAAAGATATAGGACACGCCTATTACCTATCTTCAAAAATTGAATTGTTCTTCCTTTTGAACCCTACTCTTCTGTTAAGTCTAAGGAATAAAGGCTTCAGGAACCCGCCTGTCAGAAGATTCGTAGGGAAGCTGTTTATTCCAGGACAAGGAAGCTGTTTATTCCAGGACAGTGAACTGCATCGATACAGTATCCGTTCCACAAAGGGAACAGCCAGTCCTTCCCAGCCTTGTTTTCTTCAACCTGACCAGAGGAGGCAAGGCGGTTACAGAGAACAACACAGAGGCAGGTGCCTTTGACACACTGGTCTCATACTATTAGGAGTTGCAACTTGTTTTCTTTTGTTAGGCATGTAACTTTTCTTCGAGAGTAACCATGATTTACTGGAGAAGAAAATAAACAGAGTCCTAGGGCTCTGGTGTTAAGACTTTAGGAAGCACCCCTCAGTCTCCACAGTGACCTGAGCTGCGACAAATGGTGAAGAGGCCAGCATCACCCCCACCTCAAGCTAAGCCTCTAAGGTCTAGTCCATGTTACCCAAGGCCCATTGCTCCCAAGAGCAACCGACAGGACCCTATGTAAATGCACCAGGTTCTCCAATGTGTTCAAAACCTGAATTAGCATCCCTGCCGTTCAACTGCTGTAGTCACCATTTGCATGAGCACATTTAATCTTAAGTACTTTGAAGAAGAGTTTTAGCCTAAACCTCAAAAAATGGTATAAATACTGTTATGCCTTATATAGAAACTTGCAAGAATTGCAAATGAGTAGCTACGCTTTTTAATGTTTTCTTAGCTAATGGTTCCAAAGCAATCTCAAAAACTGCCTCCCTTGGATGGACCTAGAGATTATCATACAAAGTAAGTCAGATAAAGACAAACGTCATATGATATTGCATAAATGGAAAACCTTTTTTAAAAAAGATAGAAATGAACTTATTTACAAAACAGAAATAGACACACACATAGAAAACAAACTTATGGTTACCAAGAGGGGAAAGGAGGAATAAATTAGGAGTTTGGGATTAAAATATACACACTACCATATACAAAATAGACAGCCAACAAGGACCTACTGTATAGTATAGGACCTACTGTATAGCATATATACTCAAAGTCCTGCAATAGCCTATAAAGGAAAAGAATTCATAAACGTGTGTGTATTCTGAATACTTTGCTGTATACCTGAAACTAACAACATTGTAAATCAACTGTATTTCAATTAAAAAAAAAAAAAAAGCTGCCTTCTTTCTGGCTGAGAGTGAATGCAACTGACAGAAGAATGAGGTTCTTGCACAAGGTACAGAAGTACCAAAGTGCCTGCAGATTGAGCTGGAATCACACCCACCAGGCCCAGAAGGCATTTCCCTGAGCAATGTAAAACAACACTCATAGCCAGGCTTACACTTAACATAACAGTTTAGAAGACTGTGGGATATAGGATCTGCATCTCTTTACAGCCTGTGTTTATGCTCCTGGATTTCCCAAGTAGGTTCAAAAGCCAGCAGAAGAACCTAGCCTGTCATCTTGGATGCCACCCAGATGGAGAAGTGTGCCACAGTCAAAATCCAACAGTCTTGCAGGAATATCTGATTAAAAGGTACACTTGAAGACCCAAGGGAGACAACTTGCCTTTTGGTTTAAAAGTATGCAAACATGAACACATCAGCAGAAACCATGTATACAGCCTCTTAACACACCTTCAACACAGAATGAATCATCCTTCTGGCATTTTTTAAGCCCCCAGAGAAATAATATTTGCATGCCAAGTTAAGTGGCCAAAAAACGCACACATATACTTAACCTGCCTGTACAAAGAAGAAGGGGAAAAGGGCTGCTATTACCAGTGAACATCAAAAGGAATTCTGACTACAGTAACTTCAGTTCCCTTAATGCTCTTTAACCAGGATCTCGGCCTCCAAGACTTCGCAGCGCGTCACATTTATTTAAGTTTTGAACCTGATCTCCAGGCCATCAAAGGAGAAACTAGGCAGATTTTCTCAGGCAATTTACACTATTGATAACAAAGGAACAACACTATAAAGAGACTGTTAACAAGAAAAGCATTTTACCATAGAGTCCTCTATAGCACTTGTAACGCTCTTTAACACATGCCCGTGTGGGAGACACCAAATACACGCCAAGTTCAGTGGTTCATCTCCACCCCGCCTACCAATTCTTATCCTTCGAAACTAAGCATGCTAAGGCTAAACAACTTGAATGACAAAAAACTAATTTTTTAGAAAGCAGTTTGCATTCATTCCCCACAGACATCTGGCCGCAGTGAACATCCCCTCACTAGGGGTGTCTGTCCGTGACCCCAGTGCCGCGTAGGGTGCAAGGGGAACAAACAATCCCGCGCGTTCGGCATGGCCCTTCCCGCGGAGGGGAGTGGGCGGCGGGGGGCGGGGGCGGGGTGTCGATCGTATCCTGGCTGAGCTTCTCTCTCTCCCCAGCGGCTCGTCCGGGCGGCGCAGAGGAGGCCCCTCGGGCAGTGCCCGGCTCTGCCTGCCGGAGGAGCGCAGCGGCGGGCCAGACTCTCCGCCCGAGAACAGTTCCCCACCGCCACCTAAGTCGGAGCTCCGGGCTCCGCGGCGCGCGCGCGCACACACACACACACAGGCAGACCCTGACACCCGCGGCGCCCGCAACAGGTCCGCGGCGGTGGCGGAGACTTACAGCAGTGGCAGCCGGCCACAGTGCACAGCCAGTTAGTTGGGTCTGGCCTCGGTAACCTGGCGGGGAGGCGACGGAGCAGACGTCTCAGCCCCAGGGAGCAACAGCGACTGCCCTGGCGAAAGGAGCTCGCATGGGGCTCCGGCTCGCTGGCTGGTTACCGCGAACTAATCGCCGCGGTCTCACGATTCCCAGGTCCGGGACTCTGTGCCTGCCACCCGCGGAGCAGCTCCCGGAGGGCGCTCCGGAGTGAAGAGTGAGCCAGCGGCCGCAGGCGCCGCGGAAGGAGGCGGGCTGAACGCTCGGGGGAGGGAGCTGGAAAGAGCCGTGCGCGCCGGCGGCCGCCTGGCGTCTCCACTCGGTCTTTGCAGCGCCTCAGCCGCGCCGCCTCCTCTCCGGCTGCCCGAGCAGTCTGCGCCCGGCAGCCCAGCGCCCGGCTATAAGCGGCGAGACGGGGAGGGGAGGGGAGAGGAGGGGAGGGGAGAGGGCGCGTAGGCAAAAAGTGACACAGGGGAGGGAGGGAGGAAGCGCGTGAAAGCGGCCGGCGGAGGAGGAGGAGGAGGAAGGGGAGGAGAGCGTGTCGGGGGAGTTAATCGAGAGAGGAAGCGGGGGAGGGGGCTGTGGCAAGTAGAGAGAGAGAGACAAAGCGGATGCGAAATCTCAGCCACGAGCAGCTGCAACCTTCGGGAATCGCGAGTAAAACAAGTTTTCCTGGGTCGCTGTGTCTGTTTCTTGAGCAGAGTCCGGTGCTGAGGGACCCTTCTGGGGTGGTTGGGGACAGCGCGGCCCCCCAGGTGTGTGCTCCGCGTTGCGGGAGCCGACGTGAGGCTCAGCAAAGAGAGACAAGAGGCGAGACGGGTATTAGTGGTTCGCGCTCTGGGCGCACACAGCCTGCCTGCTGGGCGAGATACCTAGAAAGAGGACAGTGGCGAAGTATGAACACAATTTTGGACACTGTAGGCACTCCGCAGGTTGGGCAAAGCCGGGCTGTGGGGCTTCTCTGTAGGGCATGGGACCAGAAAGACTCGAGCCCCGGGCGCTTCCTGCCCCCACGTCCTACCCCCCACCCACCCCCGACCGCGGGTGCGGCACTCGCGGCCGGAATCTGCCCCACGCCGCCCTGGGCAGCAGCAGCCGAGCGCTGTCCGGCAGAACGCGCACCACGTGCTTTGCAGCCAATCGCCGTGGCCGCTTGATTCAAAACCGACTGCTCCAAGGAGTGGCCACACCGCCACCTCTCTGTAGTGATAAACCTTTAATCGCCCCCTCAGACCTGGCCCTTTCCTATCCTTTATCGCCAGGTTGTGTTAGGTAGGAGTTCAGCAGAGAAATGGTTCAGCCCATACATATTTGAAGCGCCGCGTACCACGAAAAGGAAAAGTGATTAGAAAGTCTCGAACGGCAATCACTATTTATGAAACCCATTTTTGATCTTTGTACCAAGGGCTTGTCTTTCCACTGGGAGCTGAAATTCCTGTTTTTCTTTTTATTGGCCATTTGGAATAAAGTATATGAATGAACTGTAGAGATTACCCGTCCGGCTCCCCGCCCTTTTTTTTTTACAGATTGGGAATCTGAGGTCCAGGGAGATCTGAAGTGAATTGTCCAGCTCGAGTGCACACGGCTACTTGCAATGGCCTAGCCCTATAGCTAGAGTGGAGACCCCCACTTCCCAGCTTTCTTTTAAATATTAGACGCAGAAATGGTTTAACAGGCAGAGGCTCCCCCTGGTGCGCCCAGAATCCAGAGACTAGAAATCAAGGCCCTCTCGATCCTTTAACCCCACTTTCCTTTAAGCACGGTCCCTCCGGGTATCCGCTCTGAGAAATTTCGCTCTTTGCAAACAAAGGAAGACAGTGCCCTCTGAAGTCCTTTGTTCGCATTAACTTGTCAGCTTCACCACGAGCGTTTATAGATCTGTTTCATATTCTAACTTATTATGCAGAGTCGCGGCTCCAGACTGCTCCACAAAGCCAGAGAGGCCAGATCGGTTACCAGTCAGNGAGAGAGGAAGCGGGGGAGGGGGCTGTGGCAAGTAGAGAGAGAGAGACAAAGCGGATGCGAAATCTCAGCCACGAGCAGCTGCAACCTTCGGGAATCGCGAGTAAAACAAGTTTTCCTGGGTCGCTGTGTCTGTTTCTTGAGCAGAGTCCGGTGCTGAGGGACCCTTCTGGGGTGGTTGGGGACAGCGCGGCCCCCCAGGTGTGTGCTCCGCGTTGCGGGAGCCGACGTGAGGCTCAGCAAAGAGAGACAAGAGGCGAGACGGGTATTAGTGGTTCGCGCTCTGGGCGCACACAGCCTGCCTGCTGGGCGAGATACCTAGAAAGAGGACAGTGGCGAAGTATGAACACAATTTTGGACACTGTAGGCACTCCGCAGGTTGGGCAAAGCCGGGCTGTGGGGCTTCTCTGTAGGGCATGGGACCAGAAAGACTCGAGCCCCGGGCGCTTCCTGCCCCCACGTCCTACCCCCCACCCACCCCCGACCGCGGGTGCGGCACTCGCGGCCGGAATCTGCCCCACGCCGCCCTGGGCAGCAGCAGCCGAGCGCTGTCCGGCAGAACGCGCACCACGTGCTTTGCAGCCAATCGCCGTGGCCGCTTGATTCAAAACCGACTGCTCCAAGGAGTGGCCACACCGCCACCTCTCTGTAGTGATAAACCTTTAATCGCCCCCTCAGACCTGGCCCTTTCCTATCCTTTATCGCCAGGTTGTGTTAGGTAGGAGTTCAGCAGAGAAATGGTTCAGCCCATACATATTTGAAGCGCCGCGTACCACGAAAAGGAAAAGTGATTAGAAAGTCTCGAACGGCAATCACTATTTATGAAACCCATTTTTGATCTTTGTACCAAGGGCTTGTCTTTCCACTGGGAGCTGAAATTCCTGTTTTTCTTTTTATTGGCCATTTGGAATAAAGTATATGAATGAACTGTAGAGATTACCCGTCCGGCTCCCCGCCCTTTTTTTTTTACAGATTGGGAATCTGAGGTCCAGGGAGATCTGAAGTGAATTGTCCAGCTCGAGTGCACACGGCTACTTGCAATGGCCTAGCCCTATAGCTAGAGTGGAGACCCCCACTTCCCAGCTTTCTTTTAAATATTAGACGCAGAAATGGTTTAACAGGCAGAGGCTCCCCCTGGTGCGCCCAGAATCCAGAGACTAGAAATCAAGGCCCTCTCGATCCTTTAACCCCACTTTCCTTTAAGCACGGTCCCTCCGGGTATCCGCTCTGAGAAATTTCGCTCTTTGCAAACAAAGGAAGACAGTGCCCTCTGAAGTCCTTTGTTCGCATTAACTTGTCAGCTTCACCACGAGCGTTTATAGATCTGTTTCATATTCTAACTTATTATGCAGAGTCGCGGCTCCAGACTGCTCCACAAAGCCAGAGAGGCCAGATCGGTTACCAGTCAGACCCACGTGCAGGGAGTCTACCAACTGCAAGGTAAAGAGACCGGGTACATTACCACCCGACCCCTGGTTCCTAAAGATGTGGATAAAAATAAGCGAAGACCAGAGAGAGAAGGGCACAGATATTGGAGATAGGTGCTGAAAAGCCGAGAGAGCTAAACGTGTTGTATTGCACAGATGTCTTTTAAAAAAACATGTTTTCTTAGCTTGCGGCAAGGTGTGGGGGAAGGTAATCAGTGCGGCCTCTGGAGGCACCTCCTCCTAGCACTTTATCTTTCTGGACTGTGGGTCAAAAACAAACAGGTTAGTTCTGAAGACCAAATGTTAATATCTGCCTTGGAAGGTGGGACTGGGTTGGGGGCGGGTGTTCTGTGTAAGAGAGTATACACTTTTTCTCATTAAAGAGAAGTATTTCCTTCTTATTTCAGTTACTTACAGGTACGGGGACCTGTACCTAGATGACCCTGCCTAGGAATAACACATGTCCTCAGTTCATTTGGTTGGCTGGAGATTTTGCCACAGGAAGCTGCTGCGCTAAGAACAGGCCATCTGTTTCTGTTGCGTCTTTACCACTCAGAAAATGCAGAGTGTCCTTAAACAGGGGGTGGGGGGACAGCAAAGTTTACATGTCTTTGCAAATAGCTTTGCTCAGCAGGCAGGACTGAGATAAGAGAGAGCTCCATCTGGCCATTCTGTCATCCACCCATGCTGTTTTCCTGTATCTTTTCTACCTAACTTGGCCACCTTTCTACACTTGAAGAAGAGAGAAGGGGAAAAAAAGTTGTGGTCTGGAAGATCTTGAATGTATTCCGTGACTACATACATTCACATCCTCTGCCTTAGGGAGATAAGCAGCGTGGAGGAAGGGAAACGAAATTACTTATTCTATGGGTTATAAAAACTGGAAGATAAATGACCTACAAACCGTACACTGGTTTGTTTGAGCCGATGCATGGGAAGTTTTCAGGCCTATAGGCAGTTTCTAATGTTTACTTCACAGCTGAAAGTGATTTGGCAATTTAGGATCACAGCCGTTCAAACTGTTATTCCTCCAGCGTCTCTCAGCCAGTCCTAAAGGTAGTTCTTATCACTTCACTTACTAGGAGAAAAGATGAGCAAATCTTGTATTTATACAGGAAGAACTCTCTAGATAGACTTGTGATCAAACCGGATGATATAGACTTCGGAGATATGAGTCATAAACATCTTGGGAAACTCTACAGACATCCCTGTTGTCCAGTGGCCACCACCTCCCTCAAGATGTTAGGCCAGTCCCCTGAGCCCCTGGGAGCTGGTCTTCGTCTCTGCCTTGTGACACCAAACCAAGGTCTCGTTTTTAATGCTATTAGGAAGCTGTGCCCAAGGCTTTGGCCTTGTTATCTCCCTTAACAATGTTATTTTGTTAGGCTGCAAAATAAGCAGCATGGGGTTAAATGTATTAGCTGCCTTCAAACCTAATTTATCTTCATTCCATCCTAATTTACACTTGGGCTGAATTAATGAGAATGATTTAATTAACACCCTGCGACCATAGTACCAGGAACAGGACAGCTCAGGGGATTAGACCGAGCAGTGGGCTAAGCAGCTGCTATCCTGCCTCCTGTGGTCCCCTGAAAGCCCCACCCGCCAAAGTGCCCTCTTTGTTCTTTGCTCCTCTTTTTGAGTGTATGAAAGGAAGATGGCACTGCTTTCCTTCCTCGTGTGGGTTTTGAGATAGGCATGTGAAGTCAGCGTGGCCTGGAGCCGAGGCTGAGTGTCAATTCCTCCCTGAGTGTCAAATTCCCGATGCAAGTGAACACCCAGCCGGAGGTGACATGCCACACCTCCCACCCCTCCCCGGCCCAGCGTGGGTCACGTGAGCACAGGCATGCATGCGTCCTAGGCTCAGCACCTGTGGGAGGAAAGAGGGCACAGCAGAATGGGCAGGGAGAGAAGCTGAGCTGCGACACAGTCTCGGTCAGAGATGACGCCGTGGAGCTGTCCCCAGGCAGGCTGAGAAGGCCAGGCTGTAGTCAGCTGTATTACCAGTTGCTGAAGGCAGGCTGCCCAGGAAAGGGGCCATGGCACGGGCATGTTCCCCAGAGGCCATCTGAGGGCTGCTGCTAGCACCCCCAGGGCCAGGCAAGATGTCCTTCATTCTCCAAGGGGATGCTGAGGCGCTCAGTGCAGTGCCTGCTTTGACTCCTCAGCCTCACACACAGACACAAGCCTACAAACCTACGCAAGTGAGGCTTCAGATCCTACCAGCAATACTCTTTAATAAAAGGGAGAATTTTTTTGTTAATTTGACTATTGATTAAAAAGACAAGGATAGGAAAAAAAGTAAAGTAATCAATGCAAGAAGTCATCAGCATTGTTCAAGTCAGTTATTTGTCTCTCTGGGAAGAAACAAGAGGTCTAAACTGATAGTGGTCTAAATTTTGGTTTACCACTTGCTGCATTTATATCTTTTTAACTGTATTTGTATTAAACATGTCATGAGAAACTTTGAGAGTATTCTTAGAATTGGATCCAAATTGGCATGGTCATATTATAAGTTTTTACTTGTTTCCTAAAAGCTTCTGTTGGAGAAGAAATGGCAACCCACTCCTGTACTCTTGCCCAGAGAAATCCATGGACAGAGGAGCCTGGTGGGCTACAGTCCATGGGGTCATGAAGAGTTGGACACGACTGATGTGACTTAGCACTCGAAGCCACTATATGTGTGCCTACTTTACGTGTATTTTGTGAATTAAGTTGGATTATAGTGTGACTTTTTAATTTCCAATTCCAATTGCTCATTGCTGCTATATAGGAATACAGGGGGCTTGTGCATAATGACGTCTAATGGAAAGTCGTGTGTGGCTGTATTTGTGACCTTTCCGTGCTGAGCACCACCATGGGACTGCAGCCCTCTATTCAGGGTTAGAGCTGAGGAGTTCATTCTTTTATGAGACTGTCGCTTTCCACATCCCCAAGTGACATGGCAAGTGGTAGTTTGTTGACTGCTTACAGGACTGCCGAGGGACACGTCTGAGGCACTTCTGCTTGGTATATCTCCGTAAGGTCCCAGTCATTGGTAAATCAAGCCATTCAGACTTGTTACTTCTATTGCAGGGCCGTTTAAAGCAAAGATCTTCACAACCTGTGGTGGTTATGGATTTTAGGGTCAAGCTTTTAAAGCTGCATTTATTATTTTCTCTTTGATCACCAAAGCACTATATGGTAGAAGGTTGGGGAAAAAAACAGAAAAGAAAAGAAAAGATTAGAGATAATGACACTTAGCTTTTAAATTCTAGTCTTTCTGTATCCACATGGTATTTTATTTTTGGCAGCTAATTGGTTAAGGGCAGGGACTCTGGAACCAAGCTGGAATTCCTGCTTTGACATTTACTAGCGAGGTTTTTGGAGGCAAGTGTTGTCATACCTGGGTGCCTTAACTTCCCAGGTTGCAATATGAACTAATAACAGTACCTGACTCAGAGGGTGGTTTGGCTCCTTAATAAATTAGCATATGTAAAGTGAGCAGAACAGAGCCCGGCTAGTGGTAAGTGCTATATAATGGCTCCTTTTATGATTCTGTAGTCAACTGTTTGAGAATGATATTCCTACAACCCCATAGTTTTTTCCTAGGAAGACTTGAATCCTTATCAAAGCTGCTATTAATATTTCTACAACCTGCCCAATAGCACTGGATTAAAGGACATTTCCAGTCTTGAATTAATTTATTAATACATACGATTTTGGAGTGTTTATCTGAGATGGTGCTTCTCTCAAACCCAACTTGTGCAAGAAACACTCCAATTCATGGGAGTCAGCACTGCTTCCTTCCACCTCTTACTGACAGTTTCTTCTTTTTGTCCTGATCTTCTGTTGATGATGGAGAAACAATTCTTCACCTTCCATCATCTTAAAAACTAAGCAGATGAAAGGGGAAAGTATTTAAGAAATCATATATTTTTTTAAAGCAGTATTTAGGAGGCGGCAGGCCAAAAACAGTGCGTACATGAAACACAGCCCTGCTTCTTCCTGCCCTGAGGTTCTGGTAGAGGACCCTAGGTAAAAGCTCACTCCTATCTGTCAGAATCACACCAGGACCTCTGCAGGTGAGGCCTTTCCCAGCCCAGGGGCTATGAAACCATTTTCCTTTGCTTCTCCATAATTTTTGAGTGTCCCAAGGCCCCTGGATCTAAACTCTTAACTTGTCCTAAGTAATTACATTGAAGAATTGACCGTTGTTCCAAGCGGTGAAAATGAAGGTTTTCTTTGGCCTATAGGCTCTGCTACAGGGCAAGACGCCAGGTCTGAGCATGTCTGGGCATGAAAAAGGGGCCAGAAGAAGGGACCTTTGTGGTCCATGAGCTCCTACCTTTGAATGAATGAATATTAAGAGGATTTTATGGCACACTGTGAGCACACACTTGACTCAGACCAGAATCTGAAATCAGGAAGCTGCAAATCAGAATAAAGAAAGAATGAGCAAGAAGAGGGAGATGCTGGTGAGTGTGTTGTCCTTAAGTTCTCGTAACTGTTTCTCCTCATGATTTTGAATATACAGCCCGAACAAGGATATGCTGCTGCTGCTGCTAAGTTNAATTGGTTAAGGGCAGGGACTCTGGAACCAAGCTGGAATTCCTGCTTTGACATTTACTAGCGAGGTTTTTGGAGGCAAGTGTTGTCATACCTGGGTGCCTTAACTTCCCAGGTTGCAATATGAACTAATAACAGTACCTGACTCAGAGGGTGGTTTGGCTCCTTAATAAATTAGCATATGTAAAGTGAGCAGAACAGAGCCCGGCTAGTGGTAAGTGCTATATAATGGCTCCTTTTATGATTCTGTAGTCAACTGTTTGAGAATGATATTCCTACAACCCCATAGTTTTTTCCTAGGAAGACTTGAATCCTTATCAAAGCTGCTATTAATATTTCTACAACCTGCCCAATAGCACTGGATTAAAGGACATTTCCAGTCTTGAATTAATTTATTAATACATACGATTTTGGAGTGTTTATCTGAGATGGTGCTTCTCTCAAACCCAACTTGTGCAAGAAACACTCCAATTCATGGGAGTCAGCACTGCTTCCTTCCACCTCTTACTGACAGTTTCTTCTTTTTGTCCTGATCTTCTGTTGATGATGGAGAAACAATTCTTCACCTTCCATCATCTTAAAAACTAAGCAGATGAAAGGGGAAAGTATTTAAGAAATCATATATTTTTTTAAAGCAGTATTTAGGAGGCGGCAGGCCAAAAACAGTGCGTACATGAAACACAGCCCTGCTTCTTCCTGCCCTGAGGTTCTGGTAGAGGACCCTAGGTAAAAGCTCACTCCTATCTGTCAGAATCACACCAGGACCTCTGCAGGTGAGGCCTTTCCCAGCCCAGGGGCTATGAAACCATTTTCCTTTGCTTCTCCATAATTTTTGAGTGTCCCAAGGCCCCTGGATCTAAACTCTTAACTTGTCCTAAGTAATTACATTGAAGAATTGACCGTTGTTCCAAGCGGTGAAAATGAAGGTTTTCTTTGGCCTATAGGCTCTGCTACAGGGCAAGACGCCAGGTCTGAGCATGTCTGGGCATGAAAAAGGGGCCAGAAGAAGGGACCTTTGTGGTCCATGAGCTCCTACCTTTGAATGAATGAATATTAAGAGGATTTTATGGCACACTGTGAGCACACACTTGACTCAGACCAGAATCTGAAATCAGGAAGCTGCAAATCAGAATAAAGAAAGAATGAGCAAGAAGAGGGAGATGCTGGTGAGTGTGTTGTCCTTAAGTTCTCGTAACTGTTTCTCCTCATGATTTTGAATATACAGCCCGAACAAGGATATGCTGCTGCTGCTGCTAAGTTACTTCAGTCGTGTCCGACTCCGTGTGACCCCATAGACGGCAGCCCACCAGGCTCCCCCATCCCTGGGATTGTCTAGGCAAGAATACTGGAGTGGGTTGCTATTTCCTTCTCCAATGCAGGAAAGTGAAAAGTCAAAGTGAAGTCACTCAGACGTGTCGGACTCTTCGTGACCCCATGGACTGCAGCCTACCAGGCTCCTCCGTCCATGGGATTTTCCAGGCAAGAGTACTGGAGTGGGGTGCCATTGCCTTCTCACTCACCTATTAAAAAGAATGCATTTGAATCAGTTCTAATGAGGTGGATGAAACTGGAGCCGATTATACAGAGAGAAGTAAGTCAGAAAGAAAAACACCAATGCAATGTATTAATGCGTATATATGGAATTTAGAAAGATGTAAACATGACCCTATATGCAAGACAGCAAAAGAGACACAGATGTAAAGAATAGTCTTTCGGACTTTGGGAGAAGGCGAGGGTGGGATGATTTGAGAGAATAGCATTGAAACATGTATATTATCATATGTGAAACAGATCACCAGTCCAGGTTCGATGCATGAGACAGGGTAGGGCTGGTGCACTACCCTGAGGGATGGGATGGGGAGGGAGGTGGGAGGGGGTTCAGGATGAGGAACACATGTAAACCCATGGCTGATTCATGTCAATGTATGACAAAAACTACCACAATATTGTAAATAAGTAACCTCCAATTAAGATAAATTTTTAAAAAATAAGTAAATAAAGTCACAAGTTTCCCCTAGACATATAAGTCACTTTTGAAAACAGTCCTAAAATCCCAAATAAAGTTGGAAGATTTGCTATTTCTTGATCTGAGGATATACGGAAATACTGTATATCAGGAAGAAATGAAGACTTTAAAAAATATATATATATTCAAGTACTTCTAAATCAGTTTTCTTACCTACAATTATCTGAAAAGTTGTGGTTTTATTCATTCGTTTGTCCACTCAGTCATTCGTCCAGTAAGTATTTACTCACAAGCATCATATTAATACCTAAAGCTGGGGAAGTCCCCAGTTCCATTTTATCTAGCCTTCTACTGTGATTTTGCACTGTGTAGGCTTGGCTTGCCATCAGTGTCTTCTTATTTGCACTTCGAATGTGTCCCTTCCCAAAGCTGAAACCACAGAAAAAGTCATAGAAAGAAACTTGAAAGAAATAAGCAGGAAAGAACATAAACACAGGCAGAAAAGGAGCTCAATTTCTGTCACCCTGATTGCTGTTGGTTTAGAAGGAAACCAAGAGAAGGCAGAGCGCCTGGTCTGTGAACCGGTGGTCTTCAATTGCCATTTTTCACCCAAGGATTATAAATAAAGCCTTTATTGCCTCATTAAAAACTGGCCTGTTAAAAATGGTTAAGTGGCTCAGAATGGCACTGGCCAAGAAAGGAAACGGAAACCTCACAGGCAGGAGGCGAGAGTCAACACTGCACCTCCTTGATTTTCACAAGGGCTTCTGTTTTTCAAGAGGCTGTGAGTTTTGCCACAATGCAAGGATACATCTCAGGTCCCCAGATCTGTCCATCAGTTTCTTCTGTACCTTTTTTGGGTCACTTGCCCCAAATCAGCAGGAACAGCAAGTTACACTCTGATATTTCTGACTGATAGCTTTCCAGGCAGATTCCCCATCAGTTTCATCAGCATAAATTTTCTCTGTCTCACTCGTGTATTTTATTTTTAACTTTTTATTTTGTATCGAAGCATAGCTGATTAACAATGTTGTGATAGTTTCAGGTGGTCAGCGAAAGGCATACGTATGGGTGGATCCATTCTTCCTCAGTCTCCCTTTCCACTCAGTGACCAGAGTTCCCTGTGCTGCACAGTAGGTCCTTGGTTATCTGTTACAAACTAGCCACTGGTATATTTTTAAAATGCCCTACACAATGTTGCATAACTTAAACAAGTTAAAACTTTAAGAACGATCTCAATATTTTCTGTATATATTTATCTGCTACAGACAAAAGTTGTTTTTTTCCCCTTCCTGGTTACATAAGAAAGGAAACTGTCATCCTGAACAAAGCCAGGAATGGGACGCTGCGGCCGGAGCGGCAGGGCCACAGTGCGGAACTGGGATGAAGCAACAGTGCCCTCTTCTGACTACAAGGAGGAACCACACAAAATTCAAGATGCTCAGAGCCTAGAGATCTGCTTTAGGACGCGGTGCCGCTAGGTAACAATAGTGTATCGTGTACTTGAAATTTTGCCAAGATGGTAGGTCTTATATTAAGTGTTCTTATCACAAAATTTTAATAATAAATGAAGAGGACAGGAGGAAACTTGGAGGTGATGGATATGTTCATGGCTTAGATTGCAGTGATGGTTTCACAGATATAGACTTACTCCCAGATTCATTGAGTTGTACATATTAAAAATGCACAGCTTTTTGGAACATATTTGAGTCAGTTCTAATGAAGTAGATGAACATAGAGCTTATTATACAGCGTGAAGTAAGTCAGAAAGAAAAACAAATGCCATATGTTAACACATACATGTGGAATCTAGACAGAGAAGGCAATGGCACCCCACTCCAGTCCTCTTGCCTGGAAAATCCCATGGACGGCGGAGCCTGGTAGACTGCAGTCTGTGGTGTCGCGAACAGTTGGACACAACTGAGTGACTTCACTTTCACTTTTCACTTTCATGCATTGGAGAAGGAAATGGCAACCCACTCCAATGTTCTTGCCTGGGGAATACTAGGGACGGGGGAGCCTGGTGGGCTGCCGTCTGTAGGGTCGCACAGAGTCGGACACGACTGAAGTGACTTAGCAGCAGCAGCAGCAGCATGGAATCTAGAAAAACAGTACTAATGAACCTATTTACTGGGCAGCAGTGAAGAGGCAGACATAGAGAACAGACTGATGGACACAGCTAGGGGAGGGAGGAAGGAGAAGGTGAGATAGATGGAGAGAGAAGCATGGAAACATACACTACCATATGTAAAGTAGAGAGCCAGTGGGAATTTGCTGTATGACTCAGGGAACTCACACAGGGGCCCTGTAGCAACCTAGAGGGGTGGGAGGTGGGAGGGAAGTTCAGGAGGGAGGGGACATATGTATACCTATGGCTAATTGAGGTATGGCAGAAATCAAACCAATATCCTAAAGCAGTTATCCTTCGATTAAAAATAAATTTGAAAACAAAAAATGTACAGCTTTCTGTGTGTCAGTTATATCTCAATAAAGTGCTTTCTTTAACCAAAACACACACACAACCAAGATATGGGAAAAGAAATAGTGAACATGGTGTGGAGCCTTTTGAGTAGCTATAGAGCCCTGAAGGTTATGACTCAAATGAGCACTGGCAGGTGTAATCTGGGGGCTGACAGTCTGCAACTCTTATGTCCTACAGCCTGGCAAACAAAGGGCACAGCTGGGCCATCAATCTCCCCAGATTGAGCAATTCCTACTGCTCATTGGCCAGTCCAGTGGCACTGGCTTTTCTGCATTTAATGCAGACAACTTTGTCCTAAAGGCTGCTGGACAGGGACGCATTTGTCCACTGGGATGGTTTTAGAGCTAATAAGAATGACAAGAATCCCTAGCATTTATTTTATCTTGTTATTGTTGTTCAGTTGCTAAGTGGTGTCCAACTGTTTGTGATCCCATGGACTGGAGCATGTGAAGTTTCCCTGTCCTTCACTATTTCCTGACGTTTGCTCAAATTCATGTCCATTGAGTCAGTGATGCTTTCTAACCATCTCATCCTCTGCCATCTCTTTCTCCCTTTGCCTTCAGTCTTTCCCAACTCATTTCCAATGAGTTGGCTCTTCACATCAGGTGGCCTAAGTGTTGGAGCTTCAGCTTCAGCATCAGTCCTCCCAGTAAATATTGAGGGTTGGTTGCCGTTAGGATCGATGGGTTTGGTCTCAAGAATCTTCTCCAGCACTGCAATTTGAAAGCATCAATTCTTCAGCGCTCAGCCTTTGTTATGGTCTGATTCTCACATCCATATATGACTACTGGAAAAACCATAGCTTTTACTACACTGGTCTTTGTTGGCATAGTGATGTCTCTGCTCTTTAATACACTCTCTAGGTTTGTTATAGGTTTCCTTCCAAGGAGCAAGCATCTTTTAATATCATGGCTACAGTCACCATCTGCAGTGATTTTAGAGCCCCCCAAAATAAAGTCTCTCACTGCTTCCATTGTTTCCCCATCGCTTTGCCATGAAGTGATGGGACTAGATGCCATGATCTTAGTTTTCTGAATGTTGAGTTATAAGCCAACTTTTTCACTCCCCTCTTTCACTTTCATCAAGAAGCTCTTTAGTTCCTCTTCACTTTTTGCCATAAGGGTGGTGTCATCTGCACATCTGAGGTTACTGATATTTCTCCTGGCAATCTTGATTCCAGCTTGTGCTTCATCCAACCAGCACTTGGCATGATGTACTCTGCAGGGTGACAGTATACAACCTTGACATACTCCTTTCCTGACTTGGAACCAGTCTATTGTTCCATGTCCAGTTCTAACTGTTGCTTCTTGACCTACATACAGATTTTTCAGGAGGCAGGTAAGGTGGTCTGATATTCCCATCTCTTTTAGAATTTTCCACAGTTTGTTATGATCCACACAGTCAAAGGCTTTGGCATAATCAATAAAGCAGAAGTAGATGTTTTTCTGGAACTCTTGATTTTTCAATGATCCAGCAGATACTGGCAATTTGATCTCTTGTTCCTCTGCCATTTCTAAATCCAGCTTGAACATCTGGAAGTTCACAGTTCACGTACTGTTGAAGCTTGGCTTGGAGAATTTTGAGCATTACTTTGCTAGCATGTGAGAAGAGTGCAATTTTGCGGTTAGCTTTAAACATTCTTTAGCATTGCCTTTCTTTGGGACTGGAATGAAAACTGACCTTTTCCAGGCCTGTGACCACTACTAGTTTTCCAGATTTGCTGGCATACTGACTGCAGCACTTTCACAGAATCATCTTTTAGGATTTGAAATAGCTCAACTGGAATTCCATCACCTCCACTAGCTTTGTTCGTAGTGATGCCTCCTAAGGCCCACTTTGAATTTGCATTCCAGGATGTCTGGCTCTAGGTGAGTGATCACACCATTGTGATTATCTGGATCGTGAAGATCTTTTTTTGTATAGTTCTGTGTATTCTTGCCACCTCTTCTTAATATCTTCTGCTTCTTGTGCTAAAGACCACACACACCCATCTTATTTAATCCCTGCAATGACCCTAAGAGACTGAAGGTCTGCAGAACCCAAGGTGGGTTTCATCCCAGTAGAGGTGTGTTCCTAACCACTGACCCACCCTGCCTCCTCTACTGTCCTAATTAGCTTCAACCCCTGCTTTTCCATCCCCTGGAAGGCCAGATTTGGACCCCTGGTATATATACAGTGAATTTAAGAGAGAAGGAAAAAAAGTGAATTGTTTGGTTTTCTTTGCTTCACCTTAACAGGTCTGATAAGGATGTGACAAATGAAAAGCTGGAATCAATTGACTAAAATTACATTTTTAAAAATTATTCATTTTTACACTTTATAGTTGATTGATTAAACATGTTATCAGATCATTCTGGCACACTATTCATTCTGGCACACTATACCCACTAGAAATTGGTACATCAATTCACAAGCAAAATATTGTCCTAATCAAATTGCTTTTTAAAATGTAACTCAGATATAGTTTCTTAGCTGTGGAACGAAGCACTCTTTCTCCAATTGTGTGTATATTAAGTGGCTTCAGTCGTGTCTGACTCTTCGCGATCCTATGGGTTGAAGCCTGCCAGGCTCCTCTGTCCATGGAATTCTTCAGGCAAGAATACTGGAGTGAGTTGCCATGCCCTCCTCCGGGGGATCTTCCAAACCCAGGGATCAAACCCGAGTCTCTTATGCCTCATGCATTGGCAGGCATGTTCTTTACCTCTAGTGGCAACTGTGACTCAACACCAAATATTGAGAGTCACATACCTGTCCACTTCAATGTCTAAAATCCAAATGTCTGGTGGAGTTCTGCATGTCCTCCTGGAACTATCTGGAGAAAACATGCAGTGGAAAATAAAGGACGCACCGAACTGCTTGGCTATATCCAGCAGCTGCGAAGTTGTGGTTAAAAATCGTAGGATACATAGGTGATATTAAAGTTTGAAATCTTCAGATTGGACAGTGGTTTACAGATGGGAGGCTTCCTTTATAGCTCAGTTGGTAAAGAATCTGCCTGCAATGCAGGAGACCTGAGTTTGAGTCCTAGGTCGGGAAGTTCCCCTGGAGAAGGACATGGCAAAGAATGCTGTCAGTGAGGAGGCATGAATCCTCCGTTAGAATGTGATGGCGCTTGTCACTCCCCGAAGAAGCCAAACACAATAAAACCTCAATTGTCTAGAAGCCAAATCACTAGAATGATTAATAAAACATTTTCCTATACTGAACTTTTAGAAGATGCTGAACACAAGAAAATATGTCCGTGTTGGAACTTTTTTTTTTTCTTAAGGCAAGTAACATCTACCTAAGCAACAAATCAGTAAGAGAAATCTGAAATTGGGAAAGAAAGGTGAACAGTGTGAAGGCAGTATTGACAGGCGTGAGGAACGGCTGAGGGACAGCTGCCTCTGGGGAGCGTGCAGCGCTGCCCCCGGTTGCCTGTGCAGAGTGGGCTGCAGCTGGCGGGTGAGGCCAGGGGGCTGCTTCCTTTAATCTCATCCTTCTCTGCTGGTTCTGCACCCACCTGCCTTTACTACTTTGGTTAATGTTAGGAATTTTTGAAGATAAACAACAAAAATTAAAATGTTATTTATTTACTCCCTGAAGTTTTTTTTTTAAATATGGACTGTTTTTAAGGTCTGCAGTGACTTTATTACAGTGTTGCCCCTGTTCTATGCTTTTGCACATGGGATCCCAGCTCTCTGACCAGGGATCAAACCTGGACCACCACCACCTTTACCACTACCCCTGCCTCTCCCAGCACGGGAAGGCGAAGTCCCAACCACTGGACCTCCAGGGAAGTTCCCAAAGTGTTATTAAAAACAAAAAAATATCTGCAGAAACCAACATAGTATTATAATTCTCCTTCAATTAAAAATAAGTAAATTGGGCTTCCTGGTGTTTCCGTGGTTGAGAATCTGCCTTGCGGTGCAAGGGACACCGACTCGATCCCTGGCCCAGGGAGATCGCACCTGCCGCAGGCACCACAGCTACTGAGCCCATGCACCCTAGAGGCCATGCTCTGCAACAAGGGAAACCACCACAGTGAGAAGCCCGCTCACTGTGACAAAGCGAGGACCCCGCTCTCAGAAACTAGGGAAAGCCCAAGTACAGCAACGAACACCCCCCGCAGCCAACAAATAAAATAAATCTCAAAAAAAAAAAAACCACAAAACCCACACATCTCCATCAAAAGTAAATAAATAAGAGGAAAAAAATATCCGTTTATTATTTCACAGTGGGTCAGAAGTGCCAGCAGAGAGTGGCTCCCTGTTTCCTCTACTCAGAGGCTCCTGTGGCTGAAGTCCTGGTTCATACAGGCTGAACCTTATCAAGGGGCTCTGCGGAAGATTTTGTTTCCAAGCTCACTTCAGGTTGTTAAAAGAGTTCGGTTCCTTGAGGTTGCAGGACTATGGTCTCCATTTCCTTGACTCATAAGTCTCTTCATCTTCAAGCCAATGATGGTACATCAAATGCTTCTCCCAAACCCATCTGTTTCCCTCTTCTGACTGCCTTCTCTGCTTTTAACGGCTCATATCATTTCATTGGATCCACCTGGATAATACAAGATAGTCTCCCTATCTTAAGGCCAGTTAATTAGTAACCTTCATTATATCCACAATTTCCCTTTTGCTACAATTCAGCTCAGTTGCTCCGTCGTGTCCGACTCTTTGCAACCCCATGGACTGCAGCACACCAGGCTTCTCTGTCCTTCACCAACTCCCGGAGCTTCCTCAAATTCAAATCCATTGAGTTGGTAATGCCATCCAACCATCTCATCCTCTGTTATCCCCTTCTCCTCCCACCTTCAATCTTTCCCAGAGTCAGGGGCGTTTCAGATGAGTCTCTTCTTCACATCAGGTGGCCAAAGTATTGGAGCTTCAGCATCAGTCCTTCCAATAACTATTCAGGACTGATTTCCTTTAGGATGGACTGGTTGGATCTCCTTGCAGCCCAAGGGACTCTCAAGAGTCTTCTCCAACACCACAGTTAAAAGGTATCAGTTCTTCAGCATTCAGCCTTCTTTATAGTCCAACTCTCACATCCTTACATGACTACTAGAAAATCTATATCCTTGACTAAACGGACCTTTATTGGCAAAGTAATGTCTCTGCTTTTTAATATGCTGTCTAGGTTGTCTTTTGCTATACAATACAACATAACCATGAGCATTACAACAGAGGGCAGAGGTCCTGGGGGCCAAAATTCTGCCAGCTACACAAGCTTAAATATTGAGATTAAAATCAGCAGTTCTTGGAAACGGGTGAAGGCACAATAATTACATTCTTCTTCCTTGACAGATGCAAGTGGAGAGAAGTTATAGCCCAATTTCGGGTTAACCAGCTACTGTTCTTTGTCAGCCGGTATCATCACATGCTCTGCAGGGCTGACCCATAACCATGAGTAATGGGAACTGGATGAGAGCAAGAGTGTCCTGACCTCTAGTCCCAGACCTGGAGTTTGTTAAAAATAAGACAACAGACCCAAATGAAATCACTTATGCTAAGTCTCACATCTCCAAACTGAGACGTAATTATAGTTCAACTCTCCTACAAATGGAATCTTAAACCAGTCAGTCAGGAATGGCCTGATTAGCACTAGTTAGGTCATCTGCCTGACAGCCCTGTTATACCCTAAAGAAAAGTAACTCTGCATTAACCAACCTGCCTTTGGCCCTCTATTACTTGCTTGTCCTTGCTTCCCTCTGCCTGTAAGAGTCTTCCATTCTGTATAGCTCCTTAGAGCTTCTTTCTGTCTGCTAGCTGGGATGCTGCTCAATTCAATTTCTGCTCAGAAAAACTCTTAAATTTTTTAATATACCTCAGATTATTTTTTAACAAAGTCCTTGAGCAAGTCAGTCCATTTCTTGAGGCCCTGGTTTTCTCAAAAAAAAATTTGTAAAAGGAAGGAATTGAACCAATAGTTTATTCTAAAAAAAAATGCTATTTTTAATACAATATAGAGTCAAAATAGAAATGGCTTCTTCTTTTTAAATGATAGAATGTTTGGATCATTTAAAATCCTTTTCATAAAGCAATGCAAGATTCTCAGGCATCAAATAAGAAGACCATTCATAGAGAACTGCAGTTTTTAGTGTTTTGTGCTTTATTGTCTTCAAATGTCCTTGGCAAACTAGATATTCTAGTTGCTGCTGCTGTTTAGCTGCTAAGTCATGTCCAACTCTTTGCAATGCCAGGATCCTCAGTCCATGGGATTTCCCAGGCAAGAATACTGGAGTGAGTTGCCATTTCCTCCTCCAGGGGATCTTCCTGACACACAGATACAGCATTGGCAGGTGTCTCCTGCTTGGCAGGTGGATTCTTTACTGCTGAGTCACCTGGGAAGTCCAGATATTCTAGTTATTGGGACAATTTGCCTGATGAGAAACTGAGTCAAGGAGAATGAATCCAGAATCACGTAGCTGCGACGTGGTGGTGTTGCAGCCTGCATGTGGGTCCTTTCGGCCTCCACCAGGTGACCTTTGTCTTTCTCATTGTGTATCTAGTGCCTAACCCAGTGCACAGTGGAAAAACAACTAATATTTTTAGAATGAACAAGTGAATTGTTTAACAAATTAATGAGTCTCAACCATCTCAAATTTCATAAAGAAATATCCAAAGTATGCTCATTGCTCTGTACTTGCTAAGCCAAGAAAGTCTAACAAAGCATTAAACATAGATGTCAACTTGGACTAAGCCCAGATGATTTACCTGATATTTTCTGGAAAGCCCTATTTCCAGAATATTTTGCTTAATCAGAGTTTCACTGGATGCCTTAAGTAACAGGACCACATTCACAGCCAATGAATTAGAGGAAGTTCTCCCAAATTTTCAAAGACGAACCATCATCAGTATATGATAAATTGTGTTGTTATTATTGTTTAGTCACTAAGTCATCTCTGACTCTTGGCAACACCGTGGAATGCAGCATGCCAGCTTTCCCTGCCCTTCACCATCTCCTAGAGCTTGCTCAAACTCATGTGCATTGAGCTGATGAAGCCATCCAACCAACTCATCCTCTGTCATCTCCTTCTCCTTCTGCCTTCAATCTTTCCCAGCATCAGGGTCTTTTCCAATGAGTTGGCTCTTTGCATCAGGTGGCCAAAGTATTGGAGCTTCAGCCTCAGCATCAGTCCTTCCAATGAATGTTCAGGGTTGATTTCCTTTAGGACTGACTGGTTGGATCTCTTTGCAGTCCAAGGGACTCTCAAGAATCTTCTCAAACATCACAGTTCAAAAGCATCAATTCTTTGGCACTCACCTCTCTTTATGGTCCAACTCTCACATCCGTATATGACTACTGGAAAAACTACAGCTTTCACCATATGGATCTTTGTTGGCAAAGTAATGTCTCTGCTTTTTAATACACTGACTAGGTTTGTCATATCTTTTCTTTCAAGGAGCAAGCATCTTTTAATTTCATGACTGCTGTCACCACCTGCAGTGATTCTGGAGCCCAAGAAAATAAAGTCTGTCACTGTTTCCATTGTTTCCCCATCTATTTGCCATGAAGTGATGGGACCAGATGCCATAATCTTAGTTTTTGAATGTTGAGTTTTAAGCCAGCTTTTCCATTCCCCAATGGATATTCAGGGTTGATTTCTTTTAGGATTGACCCTTGCAAATAATTTGAGTCTCCTTGGATGTATGGACCGTTCCAACTGTAAACTAAGCAACATCACTGTGCTTTTCCTCTCAAGATAAAAAAGTGTTAAATCACCCAAAGAGCCAGTCACCCAAAGGGGAGGTAATTTATTTCTGCTCCTTGGTGATTAATTGGTCTGCACTCCTTGGTGCAAGAAATGATAAGACTTAAGTAATAGAAAACCAGGGTATATCTCCCAGTGGGAAAGCCTCACAGTAAGTCATGCTTGTTAATTCTGACATGCCAGCACAAATCCTCCTGGCCTGTGGTCTGGTGGGTAAATCTATTAACCAGCTCTATGTAACACTACCTTTATGTCAGACAAGTGAGGAATTCCCTTAAAAGTCTAACCCTAACTTATTTTTGTTGGGTCTAATACTTAAGTCTGGAGTGAGCAGCCTGCACAGAAATTAAATTCAAGCTCACTTTGAAGTCCATCAGTTCAGTTCAGCCACTCAGTTGTGTCCGACTCTTTGCGACCCCATGAATCACAGCATGCCAGTCTTCCCTGTCCATCACCAACTCTCAGAACCCACCCAAACCCATGTCCATCGAGTCGGTGATGCCATCCAGCCGTCTCATCCTCTGTCATCCCCTTCTCCTCCTGCCACCAATCCCTCCCAGCTTTAGGGTCTTTTCCAATGAGTCAACTCTTCACACAAGGTAGCCAAAGTATTGGAGTTTCAGGTTTAGCATCAGTCCTTCCAATGAACACCCAGGACTGATCTCCTTTAGAATGGACTGGTTGGACCTCCTTGCAGTCCAAGGGACTCTCAAGCGTCTTCTCCAACACCACAGTTCAAAAGCACCAATTCTTCGTCACTCAGCTTTCTTCACAGTCCAACCATACCTGACCACTGGAAAAACCATAGCCTTGACTAGACGGACCTTTGTTGGCCAAGTAATGTCTCACCTTTTTAATATGCTGTCTAGGTTAGGTAGTACAAAACACACGAATCATCTGTAAATTATAATTTGTGTCCATTTATAATCACATCATGACTTACCGAGTGTATTGAATGTTCTTAGTCATCCTGTGAGGTAAACACTATCATTATCCTTGTTTTGTTAATGAGGAGACAGGGAAAGCAATGTAATTTAATTTACCAGAGAGCCCACAGTTAACAAATGGCAAATATCAGAGCCCAGACTTTTTTACTCAGAACCTGAGTTCTTCCCAGTTTGCGTGCTTCCTGGTCCAGTTGGGTAGCCAGCAAGCAGCTCCTAAATACAGAGTGGCTTCTTACCTCCGTGTCCTTTCTCCGTCAATGATAGGGAAAAACATAACAGCTCTCGTGCTTGGGGACATTCTGCTCAAATGTTTACATTGAAAGGTGTCCTTATACTTGGGTAGTAATTATGAACCTTAGGACACATACTTAGAAGTATAAGAAATGCAATTTTCTTTTTTTTCCTTTTTATAATATTTTCTTTCTGTTTTTTTTTTAGTGATCAAATAGCTAACTTTATTTTTTTATTTTAATTGGAGGCTAATTACTTTACAATATTGTGGAGGTTTTTGTCATACATTCACATGAATCAGCCATGGGTGTACGTGTGTTTCCCATCCTGAGTCCCCCTCCCACCTCCCCCCGCATCCCATCCCTCAGGGTCATCCCAGTGCACCAGCCCCAAGCACCCTGTCTCATGCATCAAACCTGGACTGGTGATCTGTTTCACATATGATAATATACATGTTTCAATGCTATTCTCTCAAATCATCCCACTCTCACCTTCTCCCACAGGGTCCAAAAGTCTGTTCTTTACCTCTGTGTCTCCTTTGCTGTCTTGCCTATAGGGCCATCATTACCATCTGTCTAAATTCCATATATATGCGTTAGTATACTGTATTAGTGTTTTTCTTTCTGACTTACTTCGCTCTATATAATCGGCTCCAGTTTCATCCACCTCATTAGAACTGATTCGGATGCGTTCTTTTTAATGGCTGAGTAATGCTCCACTGTGGAGCACCCAGCTTTCTTACCCAT
Source organism: Neotragus moschatus (assembly GCA_006410615.1). Classification (NCBI taxonomy): domain Eukaryota; kingdom Metazoa; phylum Chordata; class Mammalia; order Artiodactyla; family Bovidae; genus Neotragus; species Neotragus moschatus. Next base: position 1,391,969 of record SJYA01002616.1, on the reverse strand, counting down.
TCTGTGCTGCACCACACGTGGGCCCTGACCCATGTGTTCCCCAACCAGGGACTGAACCCTTGCCCCATGCACTGGAAGAACAGAATCTTAACCACTGGACCATCAGGGAAGTCCCAAATTTTCTTTTTCTAAGTTTTTTGGTGAAAACTTAATTTGAGTCATTGACAAAATTCCCTCCCTCACCACCCACCTTCCCGCTTTCCCCCTAGAGCTGTGTCCAAGTTCCAAAGTGCTTTTTAAGGTCAAGGATAGAGGCCCGTCTAGTCCTCTCCACCATCTGTCCATGGCAACAAGCCAGAACAACCATCACCCCTTCTCCACTTCATTAGGTGGTCGCAGAGTCACCCCAACTCCCCTGGCCCTCTCAGTTACCCTGTGTCATTTGCTGCCCTCATCACACTGGACACCCTGGTAGGTTTATGTCTATGGCCCTTTCGACCCAAACTCACCACACAGCTCGCTTCCTCTGAGGTCCTGTCACAGCCCCAGGCCCGTCCCATCAGGAGCAAGGGGGCAATGCCTTCTCAGGGAACCACCCACGTGTGCCAGTGACACTGTCTCTTTTGGTGTCAATTATTTTTACTATCTGCTGGTCTCAGGCCAGATTTGGAGAGGGAAATGGCAACCCACTCCAGTGTTCTTGCCTGGAGAATCCCCATGGACAGAGGAGCCTGGCAGGCCACGGTCCATGGGGTCATGGAGAGTCGGACACGACTGAAGCGACTAAGCGTGCATTTTTACTATCTACTTTGCCTTCCTGAAACAGAATTTTTAGACAATACAGTCTACTAAGTTTCACTTCAGAAAACTCAATAACATTTCTTAACTGTAGTGTCGAGGAGAAACAAATGGAAAATTATAATAAAATCATATGTAAGTGCACTTAAATATGTAAGTGCCCTAGGAGGACTACACCAAATGACATCAAAAGGAGTCAGACAGCTGCCCACATCCACGGAGTCATGGTGAGTATGGGTCTCCAAGTGTAGCCTGAACCTGGGCTGTACATTGCCCATTCAAGTCCCATGACTGGCATTACATCAGCAACACGCTTTTAAAAAATGATGCCCGACTCTTGCTAAAGTTCCAGACAAAACAAAGAGCTGTCTCTCAGTTTTCACAGTCGTCCCCTCCTAGATAATTTGATGGGTATTAAAACACCACAAAAGTGCCGTGTGTTTATGAGTAAAGCAGGTAACTTCCACTTCTGGCCAAAATGGAATCACAGGGACCATATTTACCTTCCACTTTTAAAACCAGACAAAGCGTAAGAAACAAGGGCCCTCAAGACATTGCGTTATTGGGTGATGAAGGCCAGACTTGGTCCAACCTCAGAGCCACACTTCTGCCAATAGGACCTCTAGGCAGCTTCTCTAGCTTTGCCTGAATGAACAGACACACATTGATAGGTTACCAAGTGGAGTTTCCATAGCAGTTGTGCTGAGGCTGATGGACTAAATGTGATACCTTTCAACACAGATAAAGTTCGTAGAATTCTGTCGTGGTTGATTCATTTCTGTTAAACATCAGAGTGACTGTGCACAGCACTGGCCTGACAGGTGTGAACTGCAGAGCGTGCGTTACTTAAGCCAAAACCCACTCATTAGCATTCACGGAGACCCTTTTATCTGTCTGGTTGTGGGGGTCTGAGGATATACCTCCAGGGAGCTCACAGACCAGTAAGGGAGTTCTAGTCTAAGGCTTCTACATCAGCCATATGGCCACCTCACGCCAAGCATCTCCGATTCCTATACAACAAAAGATAAAGATGCTGCGTGTCCTGTGGTTGCCGGCCTGAGTGGCTCTGGTGGTACACGGCTAGCCTGCCCAGCTCTCTCCAGCTGAAGCGGCCTTCACTCCCTTTGCCCCACTTGGGCATGTGCCTGGGGAGCCAAGTGTGGCCAGCTCACACTAGTGCCCAGTGTGAGGAGCCGGCACATCTTTGGAATCTGGCCAGCTTAGAGCATCCATCCCCAGGCATCAGCAGCTATAGTCCTTTCTATATTGTACTTTCCATGGAAACCTCACACAGGCACTGCTCAGACTTTAATGTGGGTAAAAATCACTTGGGGATCTTGTTCAACTGCAGACTCTGACTCAGAAGGTCTGGGTAGATGCAGAGATCCTGCTTTTCTTTTCTTTTTTTTTTCTTTTTCTTTTTTTTAACTGCCCTGGGTTTTTGTTATGGCTTGTGGGCTTCTCTTGTCATGGAACACAGATCATAGGGCACAGGAGGTCAGTGGTTGCACATAATGGGCTTAGTTGCCCATGGCATGTGAGATCTTTGTTTCCCGACCATGAATCAAACCTGCGTCCCCTGCATTGGCAGGTGGAGTCTCAACCACTGGACCACCAGGGAAGTCCCAGAGGTTCTGCTCCCAGGTGACGTCTGTGGTGCTGAGCTGCAGGACACACCTGTGCAGCGAGGCCTCGCTTGGCAGCATCACAGAAGCCGTCTGTAATCACAGAATCACACAGGGACATTTCCGTGAGTGATAAGAACAGCTCTTTGATCCCCTGGGGCTGTAGCTCCTTGGACATGAGGTTAGCCTTCATTCCTTCGTTAAGGGGATCCGACTCAAGTAAATACATTGCATAGAATATACGGAGAATAACAGACTTTCGGGGGACGTAAGGGACGGCTTCCAGAAGGAGGTGATTTCTGAGCTGGGTGTGTAAAGACAGACATTCAGCAAATGGAGAGGAGGTATAGGCATGGAGGGATGAGTCCCTGCAAGGCACCCGCAGCCACATTGGAAGGTTAAACTGTTTCTACACCATGGAACAGGTATTTTTGAGAGAGCACCCTGACTGCTGTGTAGGGCGTCAGCTAGAGAGGAGGGGGCCCGGGGCCAGGGAGATAGCTCTGTCCATTGCAAAGGACAGAGAAGTCTGGACTAAGGAGAGAGAGTGAGAGAGGAAGCGGGAACCTGTGCATGCGGTGCCGCCTGACTTTTACTGGGACCGTTTGGGGAGTGAGGGGTAGGGGGCGCAATTGTGTAGCTGCTGAAGCTGGGTGGAGCTAAATATCCGGGAGACAGACACCAGCTCTCTGACCTTGATTCCAGGAGCACAGGAGCAGTGGCGGCGACTAGTCCTCCAGCAGGGGTGAAGGTGTGGCGAGGCACTGGGAAATCACACGCAGTGGTTCAGGGTACCCTTTCCCATTTCAATAGTACCGAGTGTCTATTAACATGAGGAAGTAAAATGATGTGCTTGCTTATGCCAGGCACTAATAAGGACTGTGATAAGAACATCAATGTTATTTTAAGAATGTTCTAACCGATATACAGATAAGAATGGGGATACTAACTCTTAAAGCGCTGAACCTTTTGTTGTTGTTAACTTTGGAGAGTTTCAGACATCTGACTGTCGATCTCTCAGCATCTGTAAGAGTCACCATTCGTTACTGTGTGGCAAAGCCAGTTAGAACTAGTCAGCAATCAGTCTTTATGCTAATTCACAGAATTAGGTACTGTACTATGATTAAATGCAAATGACTTGAGGCAATGAAAAGAATCAGAGTTTGCTTTTAAGGGATCCAAATCTGATTTTCACAGCAAAATCAGTCTTGTACCTGAAGAAGGCTGAGCATGGAGATGGCTCTGTGTGTGTATTATGTGAACCTTCTTTATCCCTGTCGCGTGAACTTACAGTTTACATCCTCCAGTGGCTCGCATCTCCTTTTTACAACCGCAAGATCCGGTTTATCTGGCTTCATCTCCACTCCAGCCACCCTCCACAGCCCAGGACCTTGGTACTTACTGTTCTCCTGCCCAGAGCAATCTTCCATAGATATCAGCATAACCAGGTATCTCTGCTCAGATGTCTCCTGATTAATGAGGCTGTCCCTGGGTTCCTGATCAAAGGCAAGCTCCTCTCTCTCCATCCCTTTACCCTGCTTTATTTTTCTTCAGCATACTTGTCACCACATCAGGGCATGTGTTTATTTATTATTTGTATCCACCACTAAAAATCAAGCTCCCTGAGGGGAAAGACTTTGCTATTTTATTTTGCTCTCTGCTGAATCCTCAGCACCTAGAATGTTGCATGGAAATAGCATGTGTGTGTTAGTCACTCAGTTGTGTCAACTCTTTGCAACCCCATGGACTGTAGCCCACCAGGCTCTTCTGTCCATGGAATTCTCCAGGCAAGAATACTGGAGTGGGTTGTCATGCCCTCCTCCAGGGGATCTTTCCTACCCAGGGATCGAACCTGGATCTCCCACACTGCAGGCATATTCTTTGCCATCTGAGCTACAATGGAAATAGTAAATGCTCAGTAAACATTGTTAAAGGAAAAGATGGCAACTGTTCATCAAAAGAGCTGGACACAACTGAGCGCCTGAACTGAACTGATTCATCAGAACCTTATGAGAAAGCTGATAAGTCCTTCGCTTAGGGGAGAATATATTTTTCTTCTGAAACCTCACACTGACAGTGTAGTCACAGGCTTTCTAGCAAATCTGTGCCCCTTTGCTCCATCGGCTGCTTTAGTTCCTGACTCCACGCCTCACCTGTTGTGTGGTGCCCCCACCCCCAAACCTCCCCTCCCACCCCTGTTTATAAGGGTGTCCTGCCCAGGTTCTAACTCAAGCTGCTTGATCTCTCTCTCTTTTTTTTTTTTTAATTTTAATTTTTATTTTTTTTCCATCTCAGGTGTACATGAGTTCCCAATCTTGAGCCCCCCCCCGCTTGATCTCTTTTGAATCCCCTAAGCCTTTGTGCCCCCAAATCTCCAGTTCAGGTGTTCACAGACTCTGACCTAGTTAGAGCCTGTCGTTTGCTTCCAGAAATGTCATCTGTGAGGCCCCAGGGCATTGGTGTCTTGAAACATACCAGACTCTGGAGCCCTAGCTTCTCAGCATCTCTGATGTCTGTAAGCCGCTGGAAGTAGCAGCTGAGGGCTCTGGTCTGTGTGGCCCCCAGCTTCACTAGAACATATCTGGTGAGAAAGAAAACAGACTCAAAGCAACTGTGTTTGATCTCCAGCACCACTAACAAATCACTGTCTCCAAGATGGCTCTGATGCCTCTCTCACCTTGCACTTTCCTGGAGGCAGCCTATGATGTCAGTTATGAGTAAGAAGCGAAGCATCTTGCTAATAAAGAATTTGTTTTTTGCCCAGAGAGAAGTCTGCCCCTTGCCCCAGCTTCTGGAAGAATAGAAGTGTCTTAGTCTAGGGCAGAGCCTGGACACAGCACATCTTCAAAGGGGCCCGCAACATCCCATAGTATTAGGGTGGGAGCTGGCCAGGTGAGAAAGACCAACCTTGTGATTTAGGATAGGAGCTTTGGGTCACGTGGTATCAGTAGGAGGCTTGGATCAGCCATATCTATGGAATGGGGCCTCAAGAAAACCTCCAAACATCGAGGCTCAGAGGAACTTCCCCGGTGGGTAATATTTTGTGTTTTGTTGCACATTGTAACGTGTTCCCGAAACAAAAACTTTGCTCTCAGCCCCTGCCCCCAGACTCTGCTTTACATGTTTCTCCCTTCAGCTAATTTTAATCTATATCCTTCTCCTGTGATGTCCCGTACTGTGAGTATCATAGCTTTCAATGGGGTCTGTAAGTGCTTTCTTCTAGGGAATTATCAGAACTGAGGGTGGTTTGGGGAACCTCTTCCCACAAACTGCAGTTGGTGTCAAAAGTGAGGGCAGCCTTGGGGACTGTGCCTCCAAACCTTGCAGTCTGGCTGACTCTGGGTCCATCTCCACACCATAAGGAGGCTGATGCTTCTGCTCCAAGGCGTTTCACTTCAGGACTACATGCATCCTCTTTTTTCCATTTAGCCATAACTTTTGTATTTTTTTTATATCATATTTCAAAGCTTTCGTAGAGGAAAGGGAGTTTTAAAACAGGAGAGAAACATGTGTGGTCTTTATGTAATGTTTGCATTTGTAAGTCCCGAGATATTCTAAAAATATAGAATTTCAAAATGACTTCCCAGCACAGTATTATTTTTTCTTTTAGCATAATTCAATCATCTGCAAACAAAACATGAAATGCCCGATTTCCCTCTGCCCAGCAGACCATGGTCAAGACCAAGGACACACTGATCTTAGAACACACTGGAAAGCACACAGCCCCCAGTACAAAGCAGGTGAAGGGGCCGAGATAGGAAGAGATGATAGAAAAACATAGAAATGCTGAAGGGGGAGCCACGGGCAATTCTGAACTCAAAGAGATCACAAGGTGATGTATGAGGTCCCCACCAGCTGGAGATAAGAAAGCTGAAAGGGAAAAAGGAGGGTAGAGAAAGAAGCAGAGGCACTTTGTAGATGTGAACACAGAGAGGAAGCAGGAAGAATGGGGATCCTAGGGCTTGGGGACAATCCCAGATCCTCCTTGTTCTGGGAAAAAAAGAACTGTGCTCAATTCTTTCTCCTTTTCTGTTTTCACTCAGTCAGAAACTAACACTATGAGTGTTTTAGCAGAAACTAGCATTGCATTATTGTCAGCTGAACATGAATGTTCTTCCTCAACTCAGGAAGATTGCATTTTGTTGACAATAAATGAAATTTAAACCTTAAAAGCTTGATAAGTGGGTGGACTTTAGTATCACACTTCAGAAGTCAAAGAAAGCTCTTACCTTAGAAATCATGTTCTTTTCCAACCTAAGGGTAAAGGGCAAGAGAGGAATGACCCTCGACAGCCTGTCTGTGGCTGATAGAGTGGAGAGAGAGGTGCAGAGCTCAAGGGCAGAGTAACAGTCGCCACTTCACCTGAGCAAGAAGCCAAAGGAGAAGAGAGGCTCTGCCCTTTGTCAAGAACACAAAGGTCATTTGGGAAGGAAGCAAGAGGATGGGGCGTGTGGGGTGGAGAGACCCTCAGCCTGGCTGAGCCCACTCATCAGGCACCCCCCCCCATAGCCATCTCAAACCCCGATGATATTTCCACATGTGCCCAGCCCGAAGCAATAACTGGCAACTGGTCTCAGCCAAACATGGTAACCCTCATCCTCTTCCAAGTGCTGGTTGCCCTGCCTACCTCTTCAGCGAGGGTAGTGGTGCCAATGAAGTATAAAAGGTAGCCTGCTGGGAGGTTTCTGGAAAATGTTTTGCTTTTTGGTTAAACCAATATGTCTGAGGCCACCTCTTTTCCTCTTCTTCCTCCCTCCCCGGCTGCATATGATGCCTAAAGTCGCAGCAGCCACGAGGGATGAGGCAGGAGAGTCATAGAAACACTAGCCCCAAGGGCCTTAGGCTGCTGAACTGAGCCGGCAGCTGCCCACCTGTGGACTTCTTGATAGGTAAGAAAAACTAGAACATGTTTACTCAAGCTACCCTTAGTTTTGTCTATTCCTCCCAGCAGCCTCAGAATACTAAAGTCTTATTCCAAGAAAATGTCTTTCAATCCTCCGTTTAGATGATCACAGGAGAAATTCTGGCCAAAAAAAAAAAAATTGTCTTGGAGCTCATGGAACAAGGCCATATAGGCAACTACAGCAAGGGTAAGAAAGACAAGGCATTCCCTGGAACAAAGGGTCAGCTTAGGAAAGCAGGAACTTGGACACCTGAAAAGATGCCACCCAGCCTTCCTGCAGCAGAGGGGAAAGGAAGATTAAGAAATCCCTTTTGGCTTGGCCTCCACCCTTCAGGTCAGACAGCAGTGGACTGAGCCGCGGGGAGGCAGGAAGCTCCGTCTGTTGGTATCAATGAGGGGGTCACAGAGCAATCAACCCCTCTCTGCCTCCCAGCATGACAAACTCAGAGCTGGAGCAGAGGCCAATTGCACTTGCACCGAGCGCTCATTAGATCCCCAGAGTGCTCTGGAAGCTGAACGTAAATTGAAGTTTACAGTCCTTGACTCCCAGGGGTTATCCTCTGAATGAGAATAAGGGAAAATCAACAGGGAGGCTGAGAGGTGAGAAAGAAAAGCCAGAAATGGAACGCAGGCCTGACAAGCCAGCTGGAGGCTCACATCTTCCCTAGTTTAAGCAGGCTTTTCTGAGTTCTGATTGTATTTGGAAATTGACATATTTTTAACACTAAGTTCTACTTAAGGAAATTCAACACATAAAAAAATGTTGAAAGACGATCACTCACATTGTGGACGGAGAGTTCATGTGACATACTGCCCAGGTTCTTCGTGAAATGTGTTTTCATAGTACCTTTGCTCCAAGATCTGAATTCAGCAGAATTCCTCAGCTTCGTGTCCGCGTACAATAAGACCTGGTTACCTAACACATTTTTCCTTTCATAATTATGTTTTCATTCAAGGAGAAATATTCATCTAAAAAGTGGGTTTACTTTTAGCCAAGTATAAATTTTACATGTGTTCATTGCACAAAGTTGGAAAATATAGAAAAGTAGACAGGGGGAACATTCACCATACTCCGAAGAAAACCTCTATGATTTTAAGCTTTTTTGAAATAATTATTTGTTAGTTTCAGGTGTACAACGTAATGATTCAATACTTGTATGTATTGCAAAATGATCACACGCTAAGCCTAGTTAACCTCTGTTAGACCTTGCGGTCTTTTCCTAGGACCCGTCACTCCAAAGATCACCGAGACTCGGATTCGATGCAAACAGCAAGAGGATTTATTGGACCGGCGCGCCGGGGTTCAGTCACCTCCAGGGAGGGATGAACCCCGAACAGTCCTTACAGAGCATTTTTAAGCACAAAAACCACAAACGGGTGCAGCTAGGGTGGGAACAGTCTGATTGGTGCGCAGGTCCTGACCTTTACAGGGATAGGCTCGTTTGCTACCAGGTCTAAACGGCTGGTCGGGGCCACTTTCCGACGGCCTGGAAAAACAACTTCTTGGAAAGTCCCCGAAGGGAAAACAACCCCTAAGAGAGCCTAAAGGCCATATTGCATGAGATAAGCATGAGATAAGAACCTGCTCTCAAGGGTTTAGCAAAGATTTTAACTTTTCCTCTCACCTCCATCACCATAAATTGTTATGATTTTTTCCCTTGTGATAAAAACTTGTGAGATCTGCTCTCTTAGCAACTTTTAAACATACAATTCAGTGTTATTAACCATTGTCACCATGCTGTACATTATGTCCCCATAAATTTTTCTTTTAGTCTTTGTGCTGTGCACAGTATTTCTCCACAGGCATATAATATTGATTAGACAATTTTATTTTCTACTATTTTTTCGCCTAACATTATACCATGAATATTTCTTATTGTTACTCTTACTAAATATTATTTTTTATGATTGCATGCTATAATTTACTTATGTATTTCTGATAGTGAAATACTCTGATGTAAACATACTTGTTTTGGATTACTCTGTAAGTGTCATTTAAATAAAAATCTAAATGAATTATGTCATTATAAAATCTACCACATTATCATTGTCCCTACTATTGAGATTTTCCTGGTATCTTTCACTCTCTGAAAACATCTTTATGTGCCATTTTTTTCTACATCTTAGGTGAATTTCTTTTAGGCTAAATTACTAGAGATGGGACCTACTGGTCCCAAAGGAAAGAAGTCTCAAGGTGCTTGATTGTAAAAGTTGCTTCTCAAAAGGATTATAGCCAGGTATACTCCTAAAGTGTCCATTTAACCACACTTTCACAGCAGGTAGTGGGTATTTTTAAAAAAATATTTCTTTATCAGTAAAAAAAAATCTTATTTCATTATTATATTAATTTACCTTGTCTTTGACTACCATCGATGTTGGTACATCTTTCCAGAAATTTATTAACTAGCTATATTTTCTCTTTTGTGAAGGATTTGGTCCTAGGTCAGAAACAAACTCTAAGCAGAAAAAAAAGCTAGCAGAAGTTAAACCATTTCCCCAAGGCTACACAATTAAATGTTTCAGGAATCCAAATCGGGTATTTTAAGGCCTGCTTAAGAAATTGCCCCTCCCACTACTGCCTTTTTTTTTTTTTTTTTTCAATTCCTCAACCCTGCTTGCAAATATTAACAAAATAAATACGTTTCAAAGCACACACTTGAAGCTCATAGCTTCTCTTCAGGTTTGAAAAGTGAAAGTCACTCAGTCATGTCAGACTCTCTGCGACCCATGGACTGTCACCAACACTTAGCTGCAGCATGTGAGTTCCCTGAACTGTCTAGCCCAACAGGCTCCTGTGTCCATGGGGTTCTCCAGGCCAGAATACTGGAGTGGGTAGTCTTTCCCCTCTCAGGGGATCTTCCCAGCCCAGGAATCGAACCCAGGTGTCCCACATTGCAGGCGGATTCTTTACCAGCTGAGCCACACTCTCTTCGGGTTTACCACTGAGTAAACTGAAGCCCTGGGCGGCACTGGAGACGGGTTCGATCCCTGGGTTGGGAAGATCCCCTGGAGGAGGGCATGGCAACCCACTCCAGTATTCTTGCCTGGGAAATCCCATGGACCGAGGAGCCTGGCGGGCAGCCTAGAGGAACAGTGGCAACTTAAATAGGTGTGTGTGTGTGTTTGTGTGTTGCTCAATTGTATCCAATTCTTCAGCTCACCAGGCTCCTCTGTGGTAATAACTTGATATGGCTACAGATGATTTTTCAGTTTTCTTCTATACTTTTTTAAACATTTACCTTTAAAATTGAGGTATAATTGGTTTGCAATGTTGAGTTTCAGGGGTACAGCAAAATGTCTTCTTGTATTTTTCTGTGTTTTCTAAACTTTCTAAAATAAATGGATGTGTGTGTGTGTGTGTGTATGTGTGTGTGTCTTCGGTGGTGTGGTGTTCAAGGAGATTTTTAGAATAGTAGCCCAGTGGACAGTGTTCTAAATATCTTTGTTTCCGTTCCTCATATACACACAGATGTTAAAAGCATCTTGTTGGAACCCCACAAAGGTCTATAAAATGGAGACTACACAGGTGGGTTAGCAGCTAAGCTTTCTTAATGAGAAATTGGAAAGAAGTGAACAGCAAGTTTGATGAAATCATTTTTTCATAAAGCTGTAAATATTCCAGAAGACAGATAAGAATATAAATGACAGCAAGATCAAAGATTTGATGGAACATATCCACTAGGAGTGAAGGTAAATTTATGGACTGAATTCTTTTTCTTAAGCTGGTGCCTTGTGAGTGTCCAGTTTATTGACAGTTTAAATTATGTCTGCAATTTTCTGAGCGGTTCACTTACTTTTCAAGTTTGTAAACCAACATATCAACAATCCCTAATCAATGGGAGAGCATTTCTCCAGGGAGCTATGAAAATATATGTTGCATTTCAATGCAATAAAAAACATGACTAAACATGCCTCTGTTCTTCATAACACAAAAGTACCACATCTGGTCATTAAAAAAAAAACATTATACAGAATTGTAAGGATGCCAGATACTTATTACAGAGAACTGTTTTATCCATTTAGCCCAATTTTCCAGATGTTTTATTACTTGGAGACAGGACAATTGTTGAAACTGGTGATTGAAGCCCATTTATTTCAAGGGGCTCATCTGCAAGCATTTGAGGGACAAGTAATTTATGACAGGCCACAAGGCAAGGCTTGAGGAGGGCTGCCATCTCACTGGGTCACGAATAATCCCAACAAAGGACAAACTACCCTATTTTGATAACACCCAGCTTCATTTGCAAAAATTGCCTCTGAGGCAAGCACTTAGTTGTCATTTCACATGCAAATGTGATGCACTTAATTCGAGCAATTTCCATAATAGTGGGTTAAGTTGGCTGTGAGTGGTTGGCTGTGATTGGAGGCCTGGTTCTCATTGTCCACCAGCAACAATATGCTCACTTGGACCAGTTGGAAGTCTTGTCCTCATAAAGACAACAGGATCATGTTACACAGGAGTAGGTGTTGCTCCTCCCGCCCTTTCCCCAACCAGGTGTCCCCACCCCCAGCCAACCCCCCANGACTCGATGGATGTGAGTCTGAGTGAACTCTGAGAGTTGGTGATGGACAGGGAGGCCTGGTGTGCCTCAATTCATGGGGTCACAAAGAGTCAGACATGACTGAGCAACTGAACTGAACCTGAGGCTCACACACACAGGCGGCGCTGGTTTCTGGTGTTAGCCTGGGGCAAGGCTTCTCTCTGGGAGTCAGGAGGACCTTGGGAGAAGTTCACAGCTATGGCACAAAAAATGGTGGCAAGCTTTATTGCTGCAACTGATCCCATGGTTCACAGAGAATTTATTAGTGTGTGTCAACTAATGTAGCAGGCCAGTAGTAAACAGACTGTTTTATTTTGGTTTTCTGCAAACTTATTTGGACACCAGAAGCACTTCCCCTGGTTGCCTGGGAAAAGTGGGCCAAGGAATGCAAGGTGGACTATGCTAGTGACCACCAGTCCTGCCTTCAAAACCTGTCTTTTGGTATGAGAGAGACTAGGTATCTATAGTAATTACGACTTCTTGATTCTCAGAAAATGCTTTGGGAGAAACAGTTCCTGACAGACCTACAGTTTTGCAACTTTTTAAAACACCAGAACACTTTTCCTCAAAGGAAATTGTATATTAAAGTCTAGTGTACAAAACTGGACAAAGCAGAACTGTTCTTAAGGGGTGTGAGAGCCTAGCGCCCCACCACTCAGACATCCCCACCCCCAAGGATGCCTCCTGCCCAGAACCCGGAAGCCACCGAACAGGACACGATCCCTACTTAGGTGTCTTCCATCGCAGAGGAAGCTCAGAGGAGACAAGCCTCCTGCAGTCAGGCCTCTTTGAATGCATAGTGACAAGTCTTATCAGTGTAAGGGAATCTTACTTTAGAAGTTCTGTCATTTAGGAAAGAATGTGGTTTCTTCCACAAAGTTTAAAATGATACTGTTGGATTATACACAAGGAAAATCAAGGATCAAACATAAAAGGGAGGATAGTAGGTGGTACCTGGGTAAAGATTCCCTGGAGGGAGGGGAGGGTTTGAAAAACNAAACTTATTTGGACACCAGAAGCACTTCCCCTGGTTGCCTGGGAAAAGTGGGCCAAGGAATGCAAGGTGGACTATGCTAGTGACCACCAGTCCTGCCTTCAAAACCTGTCTTTTGGTATGAGAGAGACTAGGTATCTATAGTAATTACGACTTCTTGATTCTCAGAAAATGCTTTGGGAGAAACAGTTCCTGACAGACCTACAGTTTTGGAACTTTTTAAAACACCAGAACACTTTTCCTCAAAGGAAATTGTATATTAAAGTCTAGTGTACAAAACTGGACAAAGCAGAACTGTTCTTAAGGGGTGTGAGAGCCTAGCGCCCCACCACTCAGACATCCCCACCCCCAAGGATGCCTCCTGCCCAGAACCCGGAAGCCACCGAACAGGACACGATCCCTACTTAGGTGTCTTCCATCGCAGAGGAAGCTCAGAGGAGACAAGCCTCCTGCAGTCAGGCCTCTTTGAATGCATAGTGACAAGTCTTATCAGTGTAAGGGAATCTTACTTTAGAAGTTCTGTCATTTAGGAAAGAATGTGGTTTCTTCCACAAAGTTTAAAATGATACTGTTGGATTATACACAAGGAAAATCAAGGATCAAACATAAAAGGGAGGATAGTAGGTGGTACCTGGGTAAAGATTCCCTGGAGGGAGGGGAGGGTTTGAAAAACCTAACACGTCAAATAATGGTGGTTGCTTCACTTACCCACAAAGTTAAGAGGCTTCACAGAGTAGTGCTGTCTCCAGTCTTGCCCATAATGGATTGCGTCTAAGTACCAAGGAGCAGAAATGATCACAGGGAAGCCAGCTGCTGTAATGTTCCCTAGTTCATTATAGAACTCGTCCATTTTCCACACTTGAACTACTGTGCCTGGTATAAGCTATTAAAGTTACAAATGAAATATGTATTATTAGGTCTCGCAGCTACAGCAGATGAAATTAAAAGTCTAAGGCATTGTAGCTAATAACTAACTCTTTAAGATCCCTGACAAAGCAACATTTTCTTCTTTCCTCTTTCCTTTTTGAGGTAATATCTAATGCTATTTGTAATAAGGACTTAGGCATTTCATCAAACCTTAATGTTTAATATTTAACTTTTTAACTTTTGTCTATATACAATACCACATAGGTAATGAATTAAATCTTTAGTCCCATTTCTACCACACTATTTTACTTACTTTGGAACTTAGAGGATGCCACTAACCCTTCTGGAAAGATAATACAAGTAGCTGGACTTTCAAATTTTATAGTTGCCCCCAAGGAAAATAAATAATTCTGATTATGTCAGAGAGAATTGCCTTAAAATAAAAAAGTGTACTTGACAGTGATACTTAAAACGAAGGTTACCTTAAGAGCAATAAAGACTCATTCTTATCTGTTCTGCCCTTCTGAAAAAAGGAACATTTTTCAAAGTGCCTCAATTTGTTACTAAGAACGAGATGGAGAGGGAGGAGGGAAGATGGGAGGATGAGGAGGAGGCAGCACTGAAGAATGAGGTAAACGGAAGAAATAAATACCATCATCACTGGTGTCAGTGTGCCTAACAGCAGCTTAAACAGAGAGGTAAGCTGACTTCCCCCAACATTACAGGGAAAGCTTAGGGTTCCTTCCATCCAAGGTGTTAGAGTATCAAGTCTCATATTATCAGAACCACACGCAGTATTAGTAACCTCTCACCTTGCCTTCATCATCATAAACCTCTTGCCAGACTATGGATCTCTTCTTCATGGCTGAAATCATATCCAAAACCCTACCATTGAAAAAAATCACAAAGTTATTTCAGATCACAAACTTAGCAACTTGTGTAAAGAACGCACATTTTATACCAAAGACTGCAACACTGAGAGATGTCTTTCAGTATGTGTGTGTGATGCCGCCTCAGTGTCCCACTGTCTGCGACTCCATGGACTGTAGCCCACCAGGTCCTGTGTCCATGGGATTCTCCAGGCCAGAATACTGGAGTGGGTTGCCATGCCCTCCTCCAGGGGATCTTCCCAACCCAGAAATTGACCCCATGTCTCTTGGGTCTCCTGCATTGGCAGGCAGGTTCTTTACCACTAGTGCCACCTGAGAAGCCTTTCAGTAAGACACAACTTTATAGCAGAACAAGCTAAAGTTGGGTGGTGACCCCTGTGGTTCCTTCTTTCTAGCACATGGCTCAGAACCTGACACAACAGAAGGGTTCAACAGTCGTTTGCAGAATGAATCAGCTAAGCATGCCCCAAAGATAGGAAGATGTGGCAATTCATAAGAAGTGTACAAACATCAATCTTGGTTAATCTCACTGAGTACCCTAGAGTAAAGGAAACTAGAAACTATCCTGTGACAGCACCTAAATAACTTCCAGCAATGCTGACAATCAATTCACAAATTATCTCCTGACATTTAGACAATGCTGGGTGTTATGCAGGATTAAAAAAAAAACAAAATCAAGAAAAAACAGGAATAGCTAAATAGGAAAAGGCTAGAATCTGGGTCTGCTCAATGCAGGGGTTGGCAAACTACCCTGCAGAATGTGTTTGTGTGGTTCATGAGCTGAGAATGGTGTTTATATCTGTAAAATGAAAGCTGCTCAGTCATGTCCGACTCTCTGCAACACCATGGACTATACAGTCCATGGAATTCTCCAGGCCAGAATGTTACAGTGAGTAGGCTTTCCCTTCTCCAGGGGATCCTCCCAACCCAGGGATCAAACCCAGGTNTCTCTTCTTCATGGCTGAAATCATATCCAAAACCCTACCATTGAAAAAAATCACAAAGTTATTTCAGATCACAAACTTAGCAATGTGTGTAAAGAACGCACATTTTATACCAACGACTGCAACACTGAGAGATGCCTTTCAGTATGTGCGTGTGAAGCTGCCTCAGTGTCCCACTGTCTGTGACCCCATGGACTATACAGTCTATGGGATTCTCCAGGCCAGAATACTGAAGCGGGTAGCCTTTCCCTTCTCCAGGGGATCTTCCCAACCCAGGGATCGAACCCAGGTCTCCCGCATTGCAAGCAGATTCTATACCAGCTGAGCCACAAGGGAAGCCCCTTTTTACATTGGTAAAGCAGTGCTTAAAAAATATTTTAAAAGTATGTAACCATATGCATACAAGCTCAGTCGTGTCCAACTCTTTGTGACCCCATGCACGGACTGTAGCCCACCATGCTCCTCTGTCCATGGGATTTTCTAGGCAAGAATACTCGAGTAGGTTATCATTGCCTCTTCCAGGGGATCTTCCTGACCCAGGGATCTTCCCGACCCAGGGATCAAATTCACATCTCATGCTCCGCAGGCAGATTCTTCACTGCTGAGCCATCGGGGAAGCCCAGGAAACCATTTGTGCCCCATGAGGTCACCAACACTTACTGTCTGGCTCTTTACAAAATAAGTTTACTACTCTTTACCATAGGGCAGCACTGTCTAGTAGGTCTCTATCTTCAGGGAAGGAAATGTTCTATATATGCACTTTCCAGTATGGTAGCACTAGTCTCATCTAGCTGTTGGCTCCTGAACACGTGAAATGTGGCTAATGTGACTGAGGAACTGAATTTTTAATTTTCTTCAAGTATAATTTAAATACAAACAGCCACATGTGGCTGTGGCTGCCGTACCAGACAGCACAGGTATAGAGTAAAAGCAATCCTGGAGTTGACAGAATGAATTCCAGTAGCTGGATGGTGGTGAGGCCTTCGCAGGGTAGCCTGGGTTTTCAGCTGAGTTCACAGAGCAGATAACTTACCACCCTATGTCTCAACAGTCACTGCAAAAGGATTGGAGTCACCATGTTATTCATTTAAAGAGAACAGTGGCTACTGCACCTTCCCTTAAGATTTTTCATCTGTATTTTGTGTAACAAAGATTATAAGATGTACACTTTGAAAAGGAACGGAGAGAAAATGAGAAAATAAAATAATACTAAATAAGAGCTTAAACTTTTACAAAAGGCACTGATGAAATAAACAGAAGTAGGCTTTCAGTAACTTACATCTGCATATAGAAAGATTGTAGTTTCTCAAATTTTTTGCCAAAGCCTTTGTTCCTCATGAAATGCAAGACTGCTGGATTGGACTCCCTTAAACAAAAACAGTGATTAAAATTTCATTAAAAGTTCAATATGCCCAATCCTTTTAAAGCAACAGATAGCCCCAGCATCATTTATACAGATTGAAATCTATTAAAGTTTGTAAAGAGTAAAATAAGCTTAATCACGACTAAATTAAGCCTAAAATAAGCCTAATTATGAGCAGCTACCCCACGTCCAAGGTCAGGGGCAGCGGCCGAGAGGAGCTACCCCTCGTCTGAGGTCAGGGGTGGCGGCCGAGAGTGCCAAGTTGGTGATGGACAGGGAGGCCTGGCCTGCTGCAATTCATGGGGTCACAGAGTCGGACACATCTGAGCGACTGAACTGAACTGAACTGATGCCTAAAATAAGTCTGCTGCTGTTGCTGCTAAGTCACTTCAGTCATGTCCAACTCTGTGAGACCCCATAGATGGCAGCCCACCAGGCTCCCCCATCCCTGGGATTCTCCAGGCAAGAACACTGGAGTGGGTTGCCATTTCCTTCTCCAATGCATGAAAGTGAAAAGTGAAAGTGAAGTAGCCTAATTACACCTAAAATAAGTCTAAAATTTAATTATGAGTTATCTTAACTTTCCACTGCATTTAATTTTTTTAGAAACTGATATCCTGTAAAAATGGCTTTCCCTAAGCTCCCTCATCATTCTTCCATCTAAGGCTATTTGTACAGAAGATTTTTACTAGAAAAATCTCTCCCACTTAATCATTATCCTCTTCACTAAAGCTATTCTTGTTCTCTATTTAGTTTCTTTTTAATTCCCATTTTCTTTTGCATTTTAATTCTCCTTCCTACAGGCTTCTATCAGTAGCACCCATGTGGGCATTCTGTAAACAATTCACCATCTTAGGAGTTGTGGTCCCAGGTTAACACCTCACAGAGATGTTCCCCCAAGTCTTTTCTCTTCCCAGGGACACCTCTACACCTACTTCAAGTGCAAGCAGTTTAAGAAAAGGGTGGAGGGGCGTGGTCAACAAAGTTTCATACCAACAATGAAAATCTACTTCATCTCCTCCCAGATGAATGAATTCATCTGGAAACACAGTACTAATCTCTTTGAAAAGTTTAGACAGGAAGCTGTAAGTTGAATTCAATATAGGGTTTATAGGCCCGAAAGTCCCAGATGGCTCTCTCGCGTGATAACATGGAGTCAGGACGTCTTTCTGGCCTGGAAGGAAACACGGAGAATCTTTCCTAAAGCAGCAGTTCAGGCACAAAGACAAGGCTCTTCACATGACTGTACCACTTTGTTTGGTTGAAGATATATGTTATACAGAAAAAGATAAGCAGGTTTACTCAGAGTTATCTTGGTAATTTCTTCAGATAAGAAAAGGGAGAACTAATTCCTGAATACTGCCCCTGTGCCACTTTGCCTCTGTTTCTGTCAGCCTCTCTGAGATGTTACCCATTTCAGATACTAAAATACTGGTGGCTGGTGGTTTAGTCGCTAACTGGTGTCTGACTGTTGCAACCCATGGACTGTGGCCCACCAGGCTCCTCTGTCCATGGGATTCTCCAGGCATGAATACTGGAGCCTGTTGCCATTTCCTTCTCCAGGGGATCTTCCTGACCTGGGGATCGAACCTGGGTCTCCTTCACTATAGGCAGATACTTTACCAACTTAGCTACAAGGGGAGCCCCATCTCAAATATTAAGGGCTCTCAAATCTTCAGCTTGCCCCAATCCTTTTCCTCAAGTTTCAAACCGCATTTCAAATTCCCTGCTGAATGCAATTAGCTTCACTCCAAATATAATCCAACAGGGCTTTCTCGGTGGGTCAGAGGTAGAGAATCTGCCTGCCAATGCAGGAGACACAGGTTCGATCCNAAGATTATAAGATGTACACTTTGAAAAGGAACGGAGAGAAAATGAGAAAATAAAATAATACTAAATAAGAGCTTAAACTTTTACAAAAGGCACTGATGAAATAAACAGAAGTAGGCTTTCAGTAACTTACATCTGCATATAGAAAGATTGTAGTTTCTCAAATTTTTTGCCAAAGCCTTTGTTCCTCATGAAATGCAAGACTGCTGGATTGGACTCCCTTAAACAAAAACAGTGATTAAAATTTCATTAAAAGTTCAATATGCCCAATCCTTTTAAAGCAACAGATAGCCCCAGCATCATTTATACAGATTGAAATCTATTAAAGTTTGTAAAGAGTAAAATAAGCTTAATCACGACTAAATTAAGCCTAAAATAAGCCTAATTATGAGCAGCTACCCCACGTCCAAGGTCAGGGGCAGCGGCCGAGAGGAGCTACCCCTCGTCTGAGGTCAGGGGTGGCGGCCGAGAGTGCCAAGTTGGTGATGGACAGGGAGGCCTGGCCTGCTGCAATTCATGGGGTCACAGAGTCGGACACATCTGAGCGACTGAACTGAACTGAACTGATGCCTAAAATAAGTCTGTTGCTGTTGCTGCTAAGTCACTTCAGTCATGTCCAACTCTGTGAGACCCCATAGATGGCAGCCCACCAGGCTCCCCCATCCCTGGGATTCTCCAGGCAAGAACACTGGAGTGGGTTGCCATTTCCTTCTCCAATGCATGAAAGTGAAAAGTGAAAGTGAAGTAGCCTAATTACACCTAAAATAAGTCTAAAATTTAATTATGAGTTATCTTAACTTTCCACTGCATTTAATTTTTTTAGAAACTGATATCCTGTAAAAATGGCTTTCCCTAAGCTCCCTCATCATTCTTCCATCTAAGGCTATTTGTACAGAAGATTTTTACTAGAAAAATCTCTCCCACTTAATCATTATCCTCTTCACTAAAGCTATTCTTGTTCTCTATTTAGTTTCTTTTTAATTCCCATTTTCTTTTGCATTTTAATTCTCCTTCCTACAGGCTTCTATCAGTAGCACCCATGTGGGCATTCTGTAAACAATTCACCATCTTAGGAGTTGTGGTCCCAGGTTAACACCTCACAGAGATGTTCCCCCAAGTCTTTTCTCTTCCCAGGGACACCTCTACACCTACTTCAAGTGCAAGCAGTTTAAGAAAAGGGTGGAGGGGCGTGGTCAACAAAGTTTCATACCAACAATGAAAATCTACTTCATCTCCTCCCAGATGAATGAATTCATCTGGAAACACAGTACTAATCTCTTTGAAAAGTTTAGACAGGAAGCTGTAAGTTGAATTCAATATAGGGTTTATAGGCCCGAAAGTCCCAGATGGCTCTCTCGCGTGATAACATGGAGTCAGGACGTCTTTCTGGCCTGGAAGGAAACACGGAGAATCTTTCCTAAAGCAGCAGTTCAGGCACAAAGACAAGGCTCTTCACATGACTGTACCACTTTGTTTGGTTGAAGATATATGTTATACAGAAAAAGATAAGCAGGTTTACTCAGAGTTATCTTGGTAATTTCTTCAGATAAGAAAAGGGAGAACTAATTCCTGAATACTGCCCCTGTGCCACTTTGCCTCTGTTTCTGTCAGCCTCTCTGAGATGTTACCCATTTCAGATACTAAAATACTGGTGGCTGGTGGTTTAGTCGCTAACTGGTGTCTGACTGTTGCAACCCATGGACTGTGGCCCACCAGGCTCCTCTGTCCATGGGATTCTCCAGGCATGAATACTGGAGCCTGTTGCCATTTCCTTCTCCAGGGGATCTTCCTGACCTGGGGATCGAACCTGGGTCTCCTTCACTATAGGCAGATACTTTACCAACTTAGCTACAAGGGGAGCCCCATCTCAAATATTAAGGGCTCTCAAATCTTCAGCTTGCCCCAATCCTTTTCCTCAAGTTTCAAACCGCATTTCAAATTCCCTGCTGAATGCAATTAGCTTCACTCCAAATATAATCCAACAGGGCTTTCTCGGTGGGTCAGAGGTAGAGAATCTGCCTGCCAATGCAGGAGACACAGGTTCGATCCCCAGTCTGGGAAGATCCCACATGCGGAGCAACTAAGCCCACACGCCACAACTTTTGAGCCCACCTGCCACAACCCGAGAGAAGCCCCCACTTGCTGCAACCAGAAAAGCCTGCACAGCACAAAGACCCGCATGGCCCAAAATAAAGAAATAAAAAAACACAATCTAAGAGAAACTCAATTCCCTCCCCCAACTCCTTCTGTAGCTTCCCAGTTTCCACATTCTGGTAAGCCAGTCACCATCCCACCAAGTCTCTTGTCCCTCTCCTGCTGGAGTCAGTCGGTTGCCAAGTTCTGTGGACTGTATTTCCAGAATGTCTCCCAGTTCACTACATTGTTTGCCATCCCTGTTATCAGCATTCTGCTCTCGGACCTTCACTTCCAATCTGTCGCTTTCACGTAGGGTTCCCTGCACTGAGGACCCACCGTGTCCCTCTGCTACTCTGCAGCTCTCACTGGCTTCCGTGCGTCCTGACGAAGCGCCAGCTCCTCACCCAAGGCCTACCATGCTACTTTTTCAGACTCATTTCCCACTATTCTCCAGGTCTATTCTAATAATTTTTATTGAACAATTATAAATGCTAGGTGCAGTGTGCTATGTGCTTTATATTCATTTTTTAATCTTTAAAAAACATGACATGATGGCTACTACTAATACACCATTTTAGAGATGGGAAGTCTGAGAATGAGATGTTCTGTAACTTGCCCNTTCCCACTATTCTCCAGGTCTATTCTAATAATTTTTATTGAACAATTATAAATGCTAGGTGCAGTGTGCTATGTGCTTTATATTCATTTTTTAATCTTTAAAAAACATGACATGATGGCTACTACTAATACACCATTTTAGAGATGGGAAGTCTGAGAATGAGATGTTCTGTAACTTGCCCAAGGTCACTCAGTTTATAAATGCCAGAAAGTAAAAAGTGAAAGTGATATTCGCTCAGCTATGTCCGACTCTTTGAGACCCATGGACTATAGCCTGCCTGACTCCTCTGTCCATGGAATTCTCCAGGCAAGAATACTGCAGTGGGTTGCCATGCTCTTCTCCAAGGGATCTTCACCTCCTAGGGATAAAACCTGGGTCTGCTGCATTGTAGGCAGATTCTTTGCCATCTCAGCCACCAGGGAAGCCCATAAGTGCCAGAAGCAGGACTCAAATCCCAGGCAGTCTAGCTCCAGAAGCAGTTCTTAAGCACCCAGCAGTGAAGACTCCACCGGCAATGCAGGAGACCCCAGTTCGATTCCTGGGTGGGGAAGATCCCCTGGAGAAGGGACAGGCTACTCACTCCAGTATTCATGGGCTTTCCTGGTTGCTCAGATGGTAAAGAATTCGCCTGCAATACAGGAGACATGGGTTCATCCAGGGGTTGGGAATGGCAACCCACTCCAGTATTCTTGCCTGGAGAATCCCCATGGGCAGAGGAGCCTGGGGGCTACAGTCCAGGGGGTCACAAAGGGTCAGACACGACCGAGAAGCTAAGCACAGCACAGTACATACTTCTCTCTCCTGTGCTGTCCTCCAGCTAAATGCCTTTCCTGTTATTCCCTCTACCAGAAACAAGAATATGTTCTTTGATCTCTCAAGAACATTTTAGGTGTTACTTCACTCATGTAACTGTTTAACTCATTTTTCACGTTCTACTTGTAATCATTCTTGTTTTCTTTTATCCCTTGTCTTTATACTTTAGGCAATGCCTAGATACAGTGACCTGCTCACAGTAGACATGTAGTAGTTACTGAATTACAACCAGCAATAGTGCTACCTTTGTGCAAATCACAAGTAAGAACAACATAAGCAAACACCAAGTCATGAGATGCAGNCACTATTTTTCACCAATAAAGTATTTTTTAAATGGAGGAGGAAACACAACCAACTCCAGTATTATTGCCTGGGAAATCCCATGGACAGAGGGGCCTGGTGGGCTACAGTCCATGGGGTCACAAAGGGTCGGACAGGACTTACTGACTAAATAATGACAACAATTTTTAAATTAAGGTATGTACCTATTTTTAAGACATAATGCTAGTGCACTACTGTTGCACTATACTGTTGAAAAACTACAGTATAGTGTAAGCATAACTTTTATATGCACTGGGAAACCAAAAAATTTGTGTGACTCCTTTTATTGAGATAGTCACTTTACTGCAGTGCTCTAGAACCAAACCCACTATATCTCCAAGGCTTCCCTGTAGTACAAACTCAAATAACAGAGAAGATGTGACAACATACTACAAAAACACGATAGATCATAAGAGACTACTATGACCAATTACATGCCAACAAATTTGACAACTTAGAAGAAATGAATAAAGTCCCAGAGAGAAAGCCTACCAAGACTGAATTACGAAGAAATAGCATCTGAGACTCATTACTAGTGAGGAGATGGTAACAATAATAAAACATCTCCAACAAAGAAAGGCCAGGACTGGAGGGCTGCATTAGTGAACCCTGCTGCTGCTGCTGCTAAGTCACTTCAGTCATGTCCGACTCTGTGCGACGCCATAGATGGCACCCCACCAGGCTCCCCTCTCCCTGAGATTCTCTAGGCAAGAATACTGGAGTGGGTTGCCATTTCCTTCTCCAATGCATGAGAGTGAACAGTCAAAGTGAAGTCGCTCAGTCGTGTCTGACTCTGTGCGACTCCATGGACTGCAGCCCACCAGGCTCCTCCGTTCATGGGATTTTCCAGGCAAGGGTATTGGAGTGGGGTGCCATTACCTTCTCCAAGTGAACTCTACTAAGCAATAAAAAAGAATTAATTATTAGGAGATGACACCAAAAGCAAAAGAAATAAAAGCAAAAATAAATGGGACAACACCAAAGTAAAAAGCTGCTGCACATGAAAGGAAACCATCAACAAAATGAAAAGACAATCTACCAAAGGGGAGAAGATACCTGCAAATTATGTATCTATAGGGGTTAATATATAAAGAACTCAAACAACTCAATAGCAAAAAACAAACAGTCCAGTCGAAAAATAGGGAGAAGATTGTGAACAAGTATTTTTTTCAAGGAAGACACATAAATAGCCAACAAGTAAATGAGAAGGTGCTCAACATCACTAACCATCAGGGAAAGGCAAACCAAAACCATGGGGGCCTATCGCCTCACGCTTGTTAGAACGGCCATGATCAAAAGCACAAGAAATAACAAGTGTTGGCAAGGATAAGCAGTAAAAGGATCCCTTATGTACTGTTCATGGGAATATAAACTGGTGAAGCCACTATATATAGCTACCTACCACATGATCCAGCAATTCCACCTCTGGGTATTTATCCAAAGAAAACAAAAACACTAAGTCCCTCCACCCCAAATATATGTACCTCTGTGTTCACTGCAGCCTTAACTGCAATAGCCAAGATATGGAAACAACCTATCCATCAAAGGATGAATGGAGAAAGATGCGGTGTGCATATGTATACAATGGAATACTATTCAGCCACAGAAAGAAAGATATCTTGCTGTTTCTGACAACATGGATGGAACTTAAGGCCATTATGCTAAATGAAATAAGACAGAGAAAGACAAAGACCACATGATCTCAATTAGATGTGGAATCTGAAAAAACAGAAACCAAGCTCATAAATACAAAAAATAGATTGGTAGTTACTCGAGGCAGGGGTAGGGGGTGGGCAAAACGGGTGCAGGAGATCAAAGTACAATTTTTCATATATACGTAAGTCCTAGAGACGTGAGGCACAGCACAGAGACGGTAATTAATAAACATTGTGCTACCTATTTGCAAGTTGCTAAAAAGAGTAAATCTCAGAAGTTCCCATCATAAGAAAAACAACTCTTTTCTAACTATGTGTGATGACGGATGCTAACTAAACTTACTGTGGTGATCATTTTGCATTATATGCAAATATCAAATCATGTTGTAAAACTGAAACTAATATAATTTTATGTCAGTTATACCTCAAAAAAATTAGGGAAGAACAAAAAGTTCAAAGTTACTTTCACCATGCCTCCCTCTTAGCCCAAAATACAGAATAACTTTGGAATTTTCTGTTAAGTGGCAGTACCCTCAAATATCATTTATGGCACATTTGTTACTTTCAAAGTCTGACAGTAAGCAGAAAATAAGGACTTCCTGGACTGGATTCACAAAATGTTCCCGAAAGTTCTTATGTGGATCAGGACAGAGATCAATAAAGCTGATTTCCCTAACACGCCCAGACAAGACAGGCAGACCAGACTGGTAAAAGTTTACCATCACATCCCATTATATATAAATAATCTAGATGATAATGTCTGTAGTTACACTTGCGATAAGTATCTACAGCTATTTTCATGTCATTATTTTGAGTAAGATCACAATCATACCATTATTATTATGACCATAAAACATAGCATTAATAACCATTATTTTATTCTAAATAACACTCAACCTGAGTCAAATCCAAAGCCTTCTCTCATTTTAATTACTATAATTTTGGCTGCCTCACATTAAAGAAAATTATTCTTCTCCTTTTTCAAAGCCATACTAATTTGGAAGCCAGTAAAACAAAATCTTATTCTCTTAAAAAAAGAGATCAAAGCAGCTTTCGAACAGCAACAGTAAGTGCCCCAATGCCTGAACTTTGAAGTTCAGACTGAAAGTCACAGGAAAAGCTTTTAAGGTTCTTCACTGCTCAGTGCCTCCAATCACTCTCGAGTATATATTTATCTTTTTACAGCGTTCCTGAAAACTTTGTTATATTTCTGAATTCACGGGAATTTAAAATGGGGGAAGAGTTCTCTTCTTTTCTAGGTCATCATGGTGTGTGCGGTTGACTCTGTTCCTGAACTCTTCTTGAGACTCCCAGGATCACATCATTCCTGGCCAAGAAACAGAAGGAGACTCGTCCACTTCCCCAGTGGATTCAGATGAAAACGGATAATGAGATCAAGTACAACTCCGCTCCTGAAAGGAGACACTGGAGAAGAACCAAGCTGAGTTGATGGGGACTCTCCATGCCATGGCACGTGCGTTTATGCTGCTCTGAGGTCATGAGCATCTTATCACATCAAGTGGGAAACACCGCCACACATGGAGAGCTGGACATATTTTATTGGGAACGTGACCTTACTCTTTGTTTTTCTGCTTCTGCACTAATAGACTGGTACAGGAAAAAATATGAGTATACTGTTGTTTAATAAATAAATCAATGCAGAAAGGACATGTTTGCTACTGAAGGTGGCAAGAGGGGATGCAAGATAAAAAAAACCTAACTGGAGCAGATCAGGGCCATTTATGACTCTATGAATATTACAGTCCAAGAACATCAAGGAATCACAGCATTATGAATGCAATAACCTTCAAACATTTTTAGAAGCTCAAATGATCTTTCTTTAAGTGGTATATATAAATGATCTTTCTTTTAAGTCGTATATACAGGACTTAATGGAAATTGTTTTGGAAATACCCAACAAATCTATAAAGGGCCCAAGGAAGAAAAGTTTTGCTATTAATATGCTTGATTTCCCAAAGTGGCAACTGAAACTATTTCCTTACTAGAAAATAACAATGAAACTACATAGAACTTACCTCTTAATACTCCCCAAACTCTGTTGGCAGTGAGCGTAGCCACTGGGCCTTTCACAAGTAAATTATCTGTATTGGATAAAAGAAAGAAATGTTTCTTATACGGTGACAGATGGTAACATTTTACGTTATATACAAATATCAAATCATTATGTTGTAAACCTGAAACGAATATGTTATGTCAATTAGACCTCAAAAAACCAGGAAAGAATAAGAAGTCTCTGCTTCATCATCAGCCTCCAGGGCCACACCACTCAGGGTGTGACAGCTGGTGACACCTAGGGAAAGGAGATCTATCCACAGCTAGTCCTCAGGTGACAGTCTTCTGACAAGGCAGCCTTTCCATCAGGACAGAATCACGAGTCAGGCTTACGTGTAAAAATGGATAGAAATACTGAATCACCACGTTGTATACAGGGAAGGAACACGGTGTCGTAAGGTAATTGTACTTCAAAAACAAGCAGGCTCACAGAAAAACAGATAAGACTCTTGGTAACCAGAGGCAGGTGGTAACTGGACAAAGGCAGGCAAAAGGTACTAACTACTAGTTATAAGATAAATAAGTACAGGGAGGTAATGTACAACATGATGAACATAGTTAGCAGGGCTGTATGCTATACATAAAAGCTGTTCAGAGTAAAAAAGAGTTCTCATCAAGAAAAAAATGTTCTTCTTTAATTTGCATCTATATGAGATGAACGTTCACTAATTTCCTGTGATAATCATTTCACAGTGTATGTAAGTCAGATCATTATACTCTATACCTAGACTTACACGGTGCTGTNAAAAAAAACCTAACTGGAGCAGATCAGGGCCATTTATGACTCTTTGAATACTTCAGTCCAAGAACATCAAGGAATCGCAGCATTATGAATGCAATAACCTTCAAACATTTTTAGAAGCTCAAATGATCTTTCATTAAGTGGTATATATAAATGATCTTTCTTTAAGTGGTATTTACAGTACTTAATGGAAATTCTTTTGGAAATACCCAACAAATCTATAAAGGGCCCAAGGAAGCAAAGTTTTGCTATTAATATGCTTGATTTCCCAAAGTGGCAACTGAAACTATTTCCTTACTAGAAAATAACAATGAAACTACATAGAACTTACCTCGTAATACTCCCCAAACTCTGTTGGCAGTGAGCGTAGCCACTGGTCCTTTCACAAGTAAATTATCTATATTGGAAAAAAGAAAAAAATGTTTCTTGTATGGTGACAGATGGTAACATTTTACATTATATACAAATATCAAATCATTATGTTATAAACCTGAAACGACTATAATGTTATGTCAATTAGACCTCAAAAAACCAGGAAAGAATAAAAAGTTTTCTGCTTCATCATCAGCCTCCATGGCCACACCACTCAGAGTGTCACGTGACAGTTGGTGACACCTAAGGAAAACAGATCTATCCACAGCTAGTCCTCAGGTGACAGTCTTCTGACAAGGTAGCCTTTCCATCAGAAGGACAGAGTCACGAGTCAGCCTTATGTGTAAAAATGGATAGAAATACTGAATCACCACGTTGTATACGGGGAAGGAACACGGTGGCCTAAGGTAATTGTACTTCAAAAACAAGCAGGCTCACAGAAAGACAGATAAGACTCTTGGTTACCAGAGGCGGGTGGTAACTGGACAAAGGCAGGCAAAAGGTACTAACTACTGGTTATAAGATAAATAAGTACAAGGGACGTAATGTACAACATGATGAACATAGTTAGCAGGGCTGTATGCTATACATGAAAGTTGTTCAAAGAGTAAATAAGAGTTCTCATCAAGAAAAAAATGTTTTTCTTTAATTTGTATCTATATGAGATGGACATTCACTAATTTCCTGTGATAATCATTTCACGATGTATATAAGTCAGATCATTATACTCTACACCTAGACTTACATGGTGCTGTGTGTCAGTTATGCCTCAATAAACTGGAAGAAAAAAAAGTTTCCTTTTAATCCCTCAGATGAACTGATACATAGTACATCTCCCAAAACATATCATTGCTATTTCTGGGTCATTATTTCTCCTGAGCTCCAAACCTGTTTTTCAAATTGCCTTCTGTATATACTCACTTGGAAGTCCTGAGAAAAGTGAAACTTGCTCAGTCCTGTCCGACTCTTTGTGACCCCATGGAGTTCTCAGTCCACGGATTCTCCAGGCCAGAATACTGGAGTCGGCAACCTTTCCTGTCTCCAGGGGACCTTCCCAACCCAGGAATCAAACCCAGGTCTCCCACATTTCTTGGAGATTCTTTACCACCTAAGCCACATGGGAAGACCAAGAATACTGGAGTGGGTAGCCTACCCCCTTCTCCAGGGGATCTTCCCAACCTAGGAATCAAGCCAGGGTCTCCTATACTGCAGGCGAATTCTTTACCAGGTCAGCTATCAGGGAAGCCTCAGAAATCCTGTAGGTTCTTCCTTAAACTCCACAAGCCCCAGACTGAACTCTTCCCTCCTCTCACTTGCTGGGCTCTGGACTCATCCTCTCCTGACTCCAGCCAGCCGAGTGGCTCAAGTCAGGAACCTGGGTGTCATCTCCATGATTCCTCATTCGCCCTTATTGGAGAGTTCTCTCCCGCTACCCCTCTACAGAGCAGGGTCTTACTTAAGCTAAGAATTTAAGTCAAAAGGGCAAACTCCTCAGTGCCCCTGATTTCTTGATGAAGCCTCTGGTATCAGTCCTGCTCCCTGTAAGACCAGAGCTTTCTCTACTCCAGCCAATCTCTCCCTGTGCCCCCTTCTTGCCCTCTACCTAATACCCCTAACATTGTCCTGAATCGTCCTTAACACTCACTTGCTGGGACCTTGCTGGTGGTCCAGAATCTGCTTTCTAACGCAGGGCATAGGAGTTCAATCTTTGGCTGGGCAACTAAGACGCCACATGCCGAGGTGCAACTGAGCGCACGCACTGCAACTAGAGGTTGCCCCAACAGTCATTTCAGGGTTTAGAGAGCTTTCCCTGGAGTCATCCACAGATAAAGTGAAGCACCAGGAAGCAGAGAGAGGTTGAGAGCTAAAGGGATGTGACAGGGAAGACTCTGCAACAGCAAAGACACTCGAGGGCTGCAGGTTCATTGTTTAACACGGTATCTCTGCTTCATCATCACCCTGCACCACCAGCACCCAGGGTGTTGCGTAACAGCTGGCTACACATAGGGAAACAGCTCTATCAACAGCCAACCATCAGATGACAATCTTCTGACAAAGAAGCCTTTCCATCAGACAAACAGTCGAGAGTTAGCTAAAGGCCAGGCTAAGAACGGTACTGCTGTTATGACCACAGTCGAAGCACGATTCCTCCCCTCTATTAAATCGTTAAGCTCCCTAAATAGAACTCACAATTTACTGGTCACGGTTTAAAAGCCAGTTTTTGCCACATTCCACTTCTGAGATCTCCTGGAATCAGTCAGCACAAAGACTTATCTAAGACCATTAATCTGTGGCATATACCTGATGCCAATTATTTTCCAACAGCTGAGGACTGGCTGATATTTAACAGGATTCTGATTCAACCCAATGCAAAAACCACACATATAAAGCAATAGGGAGGAGATTGTGTTTCGCAAATATATGGACAAATAAGGTATATAACTTTTATTTCACAGCCAAATTCTTAGTCTTAACACCGATAAGCTCCCTGAGGTGGAACGAAGGCATCTTTCTTTCAATGATCCCTGTCTACACTTTTTGCACCACATTGTTGTTTTGAAGGGTATACATGCAAATAACAGCAATGGATTCTTCTTTTTAAAATAATAAAATATTATACGTAAGACTAAAATCCCCTTTGAGATGCCCACTGAACTCCCCCTACTTGCTTAGAGGAAACAGCAGGGCTTTTCTGGGCACTGTTATATCCACGCGGCAAGAAACAGATGCTGCCTTAAGTGCACCTCCTTGTATTTATGTTGGTGTGTAAATGGGACCCTCCTGTACACACTAGGATGTATCTCCCCTCGTCCAACTCAGCAACTGATCTTGGCAAGTTCTCCATGTTGTTCTATCTCCACTTCCTTTTTAAGTATCGTGTTTATTGGCTTGTGTGGCACTGGGCCTTCACTGCTGCGCGTGGGCTGTCTCCAGCTGTGGGGGCGGGGACTCCTCTCCAGCGGCAGTGCACGGGGGTCTCGCTGTGGCCGTCTCCCTTGTGCAGAGCATGGGCTCTCAGGCACGCAGGCTTCAGTCCTGTGGCACACAGGTGCAGTAGTTGTGGCTGTGGGGTTTAGCTGCTCCTCAGCATATGGGATTTTCCCAGATAAGGGTCAAAACGCGTGGCCTCTCTTGGCCTTCAGATTCTTACACACTGGGCCACTAGAGAAGCCCTGTAACCCTCCTTGTTCATTCTCAATTGTTGAAGAGTATTCTCCAGCATCAACTGACAAGATACATGCAGCCATCTTCTAGCGATGGACATGAGTTTCGCTTATAAACATTCACCGTGGCAGACAAACCACAGAGGACATTCTTGATGTATGTAATTACTTCTCTGTGGTAGGAATCAGTCTGTATCTGGTTCTGAGGAGATGCCTATTTTATTTTACGTGATGCTGCTGTTAACACTGTCAGCTTCTCCAGGATCTCCTCATGCCCTTGGACAATGGTTGGTATCTTGCTATTTCCATTTGTGTGTTACTTCTATCATCAGCAGCAGCAGCTATTTTAAAACCAGTTTATCCTTTAAGCACAATATCTCATGGTTAGCTTAACTCCAGAGGTCTCCCTTTCAGAAAAATGGAGTTTGCAAAGCTGAATGCAAGACAGACTGTAACTCCCCAGCCTCGACACATCCCATTATTTGGATTTTACAGTATGCCATTGTACTGCCAGACAGCAAGGATTCCTTGGTAATTTACTGATCATTCCTCAATTCAGATTGAAAAATCTAGTTCATAAGGTGTCTGAGTGCTAACCGTAAGCTCTATGACTAATGTGGGCAAACCATCCTGTTTCTCTTCCACAAAAAGCCACAGAATGGAAGAGAAATGAAGTTCTTTTGCAAAAAGATGTTACCAAGGCATCAAGAAGTCTCATCTCTAATCTAATCAAAAGGATGAAGAGATGGACTTTAACTGTCTGTGAGGCAGCCTGAGAACCAAGGGTTACTCTTTTCTCTAAGAGATGCATTCTCCTTTCTATTTTGACACCTGACTCACCAGCCTGCTCATTTTCTGCACTAATCTTAAATCACCCATTGCTCTTCTTTGATTCCTTGATACAATTCGACATAATTTCCAGTCAGTACATGCTATGAAAAAGGTCTGCCCATCTGTTTATTCTTTCTAGAACAAGTGAGGAAAAGCCTCGGAGAGTAATATTTTATGCAAACAAAACATCACGTAGCTAAATGTTTATTATATTTTCAATCAATATAAATGAAGATGGAATATAAATATAATACAGCATAAATATAAATGAAAAGTGAAAAACTTCATCCTTCTCAGTTCTGCATTATCTATGGGTTAACCGAATTGTAAACAGAAATCATGTCAGGACTGCCCTGGAGGTCCAGTGGTTAAGACTCTGTGCTTCCACTGCAAGGGGCACAGATTCAGTTCACGGTCAGGGAACTAAGATCCCGCATACTGTGCCCGAAAGAAAGAACGAACGAAAGATCATGCCTGTAAACACAGGGTTAATTTCAAAATAAACTATCTAGATGTCTTAAATTAAGGGATAAGCTAAATAAGACTGGCACATCCATACAGTTGGTAGAACATTATTCAGCCACTAAAAATGCTGTCATTGAAAAATATTTATTGAAATTCATGCTCATACGCAAAAAAGAGGCTTCCCAGGTCATGCTAGTGGTAAAGAACCCGCATGTCAA
This sequence comes from Neotragus moschatus, assembly GCA_006410615.1. Classification (NCBI taxonomy): domain Eukaryota; kingdom Metazoa; phylum Chordata; class Mammalia; order Artiodactyla; family Bovidae; genus Neotragus; species Neotragus moschatus. Next base: position 1,359,865 of record SJYA01002616.1, on the reverse strand, counting down.
TGCAGGAGACATGAGAAATGCAGGTTCAATCCCTTGGTTATGACGATCCCCTGGAAAAGGAATGGCAAACCACTCCTGTGTTCTAGCCTGGGAAATCCCATAGACAGAGGAGCCCGGCAGAGTACAGTCCATGGAGTCTCCAAGAGTCAGCCCGACTGAAGCCACTTAGCATAGCACACGAAAAAAAGAAAAACAGAAAAACCACATGTACAGAACTAGACCCCTTTTTCATGCCATTCTTTATTTTATGCTTTTATTTATATCTATAGAACACATTCAAATATACTACTCTGCAAAAAAAAAAAAAAATCTAAGTAACAAAGGTGAACTTTGAGTGCTGGGATTATGAATAATTTAATTCCTCCTCTTCATTTACTGTACTTAAAGATTTCCTGCAATGATTGTTTTAGTTTTGCCATCAGGCTTTTAACAGTAATTTTTTAGTTATTTATTATTGCCATATGTGCAGCATGTGGGACTTTGGTTCCCCATCCAAGGATCAAACCTGTGCTCCCTGCAGTGGAAATGCAGGGTCTTAACCACTGGACCGCCAGTGAAGTTCCCTAATGGTTATTTTTAAAAATAATAATTATAAACTCACTGGTTAAGAGCTCACAATAGTTCATTGAGTAGAGTCAGCTTCTGGCTCTAGAGTCTGTAACAAGCAGCTTTGTGTACAACCCATTCCCATGACACAGGTACTCACAAGACTCATCCGAGGTGATGCTGGGAAAACTGTCACACTCTGGGTCCATGATGACTGAGACTTCAAGTTTCTGTAACTCCATTTCCCTTGGAACATTATCAGAGCCAAGAGGCCACTTGTAGAAACCAAAAATATAGTCATAATACCTGTGTGAGAGACATTCAAACAAATTTTTAAACCATTGTAGTTCATTCGCTATGTTGGGTCTGACAATATGACCACATGAAGTACAGCACACCAGGCTTCCCTGTCTTTCACTAGGTGTGTGAAGCTGGGTGTGCAAGCTCATTCTGACTAGTGATGGGGCAGGGCGGGGAGGAGGGTGGGAAGACGCTACCTCTCCGAGGTGAGCACCAAGAAGAAAACTTTCTTTGTCTGTGACACACACACAAGTATCAGCCACACCAGTGAGAGCAGGTCAGAGATGACAAGAATACAGATTTCCTAATGATACTGTCGAGCCACGTAGCCAGCTAGCCCTGAACTCCTGCCTGCTTTTGCACTTCTCAATGTGTGAGATTCTTTACCACCTGAGCCACCAACGGATGAATGGTTCGAGACTGAGAAAGGAGGAGACAGGGCTGTCTGCTGTCACCCTGTTTGCTTAATCTGTCTGCTGAGCACATTATGAGAAATGCCGGGCTGGATGAGTCACAAGTTGGACTCAAGACAGGCGGGAGAACCTTAGATACATGGATGACGCCACACTAATGGCAGAAAGAGAAGAAAAATTAGAGAGCCTCCTGATGAGGGTGAAGGAGGGGACAGAAAGAGCTGGCTTAAAACTAAACATTAAAAAAACTAAGATCATGCCATCTGGCCCCATTAGGTAGTGGTTGAGACACTAAGTCGAGTCTCATTCTTAGGACCCCATGGACAGTAGCCTGCAAGGCTCCTCTGTCCATGGGATTCTCCAGGCAAGAATATTGGAGTGGGTTGCCATTTTCTTCTCCAGAGAATCTCCCCGACCCACNGATCATGCCATCTGGCCCCATTAGGTAGTGGTTGAGACACTAAGTCGAGTCTCATTCTTAGGACCCCATGGACAGTAGCCTGCAAGGCTCCTCTGTCCATGGGATTCTCCAGGCAAGAATATTGGAGTGGGTTGCCATTTTCTTCTCCAGAGAATCTCCCCGACCCACAGATTGAACCAGGGTCTCCTGCTTTGCAGGCAGATTCTTTATCAAGTGAGCTACTGGCTCATTACTTCATGGAAAATAGAGGAGGAAAAGGTTGCAGTCAGTGACAGATTTCCTCTTCTTGGGCTCTAAAATCACTGTGGATGGTGCCTGTAGCCATGAAATTGGAAGATATTTGTTTCTTGGCAGGAAAGCTATGACAAACCTAGACAAGTGTGTTGAAAAGCAGAGACATTACTCTGTAGAAAGGTCTGTATAGTGAAGGCGAGCGCCAAAGAACTGACACCTTCAAACAGCAGTGATGAAGAAGACTCCTGAGAGTCCCTCAGACAGCGAGGAGATCAAACCAGCCAGTCCTAAGGGAGATCAACTCCGACTATTCACTGGAAGGACTGATGCTGAAGCTCCACTATTTTGGTCATCTGATGTGAACAGCTGACTCACTGGAAAAGTCCCTGATGCTGGGCAAGACTGAGGGCAGAAGAAGAGGGTGTCATAGGATGANATCACCTCCACTAGCTCAAGGGCATATCCCCAGGCAACCACAAGAAGAGGAGACTGCTTTATGCTCTGAGAAAGAAATTTACTTATCTGATCTGTAATTCAACAAGACTTATCTGAATTTGGTGATCCTTGATTAATCTTAGTAGAATAAACATGAACTCCAATACTGGAACCAATATTAGACCTTCAATGTCCTTTAGATTATAGTCCATTTTGGGCAGAGCTGACCCCAGAAGTGTCTTTTACTCAAAGTTCCCAAGGATGCCTCTAAGGCTGTGTATCTGGTACAGGAAAAGCAGCATGCATGCTCAGTCGCTTCAGTCATGTCTGACTCATTGCAACTATATGGACTGTACCCCACCAGGCTCCTTTGTCCATGGGATTTCCCAGGCAGGAACACTAGAATGAATTGCCATTTCCTTCTCCCCTCCAAGATATCTTCCTACTCAGGGACTGAACCTGCGTCTCTTACGTCTCCTTCATTGACAGGCAGGTTCTTTACACCAGTGCTACCTGGGAAGGCAGAGAAAGGAGAGATGCCACTAAAACAACTTGCCTCTTTGGCAGAATGTTTAGTAACTATCTGTGTCAAATACCAATATCCTATATCCTATTTTGAATAAAACTCCAGTGATTAAGAAATCAAAGATTCTTCAGGATTAGAAACTCTTGATTATAGGGTTCAGAATGCAAGGACACAAGGTCAGGCACCGGGAGCACAGCTGTCTGCAGACTAGTGGTGCAGAGCTGTCCAGAGAGTACCTTAAAGCAAAAAGGATTCAGTTCAGTTCGGTCCCTCAGTCGTGTCCAACTCTTTGTAATTCCATGGACTGCAGCATGCCAGGCACCCCTGACCATCACCAACTCTTGGAGTTTGCTCAAACTCATGTTGATTGAGTCAGTGATGCCATCCAACCATCTCATCCTCTGTCATCTTCTTCTCCTCCTGCCTTCAATCTTTCCCAGCATCAGGGTCTTTTCCAATGAGTCAGTTCTTCGAATCAGGTGGTCAAAGTACTGGAGCTTCAGCTTCAGCATCAGTCCTTCCAATGATAATTCAGGACTGATCTCCTTTAGGATGGACTGGTTGGATCTCCTTGCACTCCAAGAGATTCTCAAGAGTCTTCTCCAACACCACAGTTCAAAAGCATCAATTCTTTGGCCCTCAGGTTTCTTTACAGTTCAACTCTCACATCCATACATGACCAGTGGAAAAACCATAGCTTTGACTAGACGGACCTTTGTTGGCAAAGTAAGGTCTCTGCTTTTTAATATGCTATCTAGGTTGGTCATTGCTTTTCTTCTAAAGATCAATCGTCTTTAAATTTTCTAGCTGCAGTCACCATCTGCAGGGATTTTAGGGCCCAAGAAAATAAAGTCTCTCAGTGCTTCCATCGTTTCCCCATTTATTTGCAATGAAGTGATGGGACTGGATGCCATGATCTTAGTTTTTTGAATGCTGAGTTTTAAGTCAACTTTTTCACTCTCTTTCACCTAAAGGCTCTTTAGTTCCTCTTCACTTTCTTCCATAATGCGTATCTGAGGTTGTTGATATTTCTCCCAGCAATCTTGATTCCAGCTTGTGCTTCATCCAGCCTGGCATTTAGCATGATGTATTCTGTATATAAGTTAAATAAGCAGGGTGACAATATATAGCCTTGACATACTCCTTTCCCATTTTGGAACCAGTCTGTTGTTTCATGTCCAGTTCTAACTGTTGATCTGAATATAGATTTCTTAGGAGGCAGGTAAGGTGGTCTGGTATCCCCAATTCTTTAAGAATTTCCCATAGTTTGGTGTGATCCACACAGTCAAAGGCTTTGGTGTAGTTAATAAAACAGATGTTTTTCTAGACTCTTGCTTTTTTGATGATCAAACAGATGTTGGCAACTTGACCTCTGGTTCCTCTGCCTTTTCTAAATCCAGCTTGAACACCTGGAGGTTCTCAGTTCACATACTATTGAAGCCTTGCTTGGAGAATTTTGAGCATTACTTTGCTAGCATGTGAGATGAGTGCAATTGTGTAGTAGTTTGAACATTCTTTGGTATTGCCTTTGGGACTGGAATGAAAACTGACCTTTTCCAGTCCTGTGGCCACTGCTGATTTTTCCAGATGTGCTGGCATACTGAGTGCAGAACTTTAACAGGAAGCACTGTTACAGCAGCTTCTCCAATCAGGAAGCTTCCATAAGCCTCTTATTCTTATCCCTTAGAGGGCAGGCTAACGAAATGAAAACCACAATCACAATTACAGCAAAAAGGATTAGGACACATCCATACCTTTTGTAGGCATCTTGAGACACAGGCAGAAATCATAGTTGTGGAGGTACCAGGATGAATTACCAAAGAATGTAAAGTAACTGCTACATCTTGAACTGGGGATCCAAGCAATGGTCCTAGGTAAGGGGGAAAACTATATTAGGACTGTACTGTATTCAGTGAGGGGTAACTGAAATGTGTAAAGAGGCAGAGAACTTCCAGTGTCCTGCAAGTAAGGAGCTTTGAAATCATCATACTGTTCTAAATAATAAATAAAATGCACCAACTCTTATTAGATTGACTGGAGAGGGGAGGACAAAGGGCAAACCACTGTCCCTAAGACTAGAGAGAGAGGTCAGTACAGGGACTTGCACTGAACTGTAAATGCTAAACTGTTTGAGGCTCAGTGTGGCCCAGTCAGAGTTAAAAACTCCAGGAGGACCCAGTCTTGGGGGTGGAGAGGGGCAGAATTTTGTGATCTCAAGCAGGTTCTCACAGTAAATATTAGATTCATGAGGGTGGTAGTGGAGAGGAATTCTTTCTGAAATACTCCAAGGCATTCTGTTCTTAACAAGGTCAGCCCTCAGAGCAAACTAGTATATCAGAGCCAAACCTGAAGGGGTATCAGAGCCTAGATGACTTGAGGGAAGCACCCAATTCCAGTCTACTCCAGCCATTGTGTCCCACCTATGGGGGATGAAAAAACAGAAACAGCTGTGCAGCTCAGAGGTCAAGGGCACTGGCTAAGACCCAATCTTAGGGGTACAGACACTCCCCCTCCCCCTCACCTCACCACTACAGTAGTAAAGGCCAGTTTAGAGCAGTCCCTTTTATCCAGTGTATCATATCTGGCTATCAGGAAAAATGCTAAAGGGCAAAGAGCACAATCTGAATACAGAGAGCAAGCATCAGGACCAGACATGGCAGGAATGCTGAATGATCAGACTGAGAATATAAACTGTGATTAACATGCTAAGGGCTGTAACAGACAAAGTAAAAGGCACTAAGAACAGATGATCATGATGGCAGAGCGATAGAAGTCCTAAGAAACAACAAAAAGAAATGCCTCAGATCAAAAACACTGTAACAGAAAGGAAGAAGACCACTGACGTGCTCAGATGGGACACACCTGAGGAAAGTCTGAGTTAGAAGATATATCAGAAGAAACCTCCAAAACTGAAAAGCAAAGTGAACAAAAGACTGAAAAAAACAGAACAGAATATGCAATACTGTGGGACAACTACAAGGTATGACATATGCATGATGGGGAGAAATAGGGAGGAAATACTGCAAAGTTAGAAAGGAAGAATGAAATAATTTCTATTATTAGAAGGGGTTGAAAGTGATACTCATGCTTACTCTGATTTGACTACCTCACCTTGGAGGCACGCACTGTGAACGCCATTTTCAAAGGCCTCTCGGGAGGCCTGCGAGAGGTCTTCAGCAACACTTGCTGCATACTTGATAACGGGCAGAAGAGATGATGTTTCCATGGGTTTTGCTTCCAGTTCTACAGTCACAAGATGCCGTTTGTCTCCTAAAGTTCTATCTAAGGTATCTGTAAACAAATTGAATATAGTACTTCAGAGATTTGTTCTGGAAAGGTGTCAAGGTGCCACAACTGGCAAAATCAAGTCCAACAAGTTGATTACAGTCAACAAGTTCAAGGTCTCATGGAAGATAAAGTGGAAGAGAATACCAATAAAGACACTAAGCACAGTATAAAAATGTCAGAGTAAATAGTTCTATCAAAAAAGCGTAGGTTCTGTGTTTATCAACGTTAAACACCTGCTCTGAATCACCTATTAATATTGCTTCAGTGTTAGGGTGTGTTAAGGCAGATGAACACACAAGTTCTGCATGCAGATCATACGTTTTAATATTTATGTGACCAAAATTCTTTTAAGCACAAAATTTTTACTTAAAACACTTACTGAGTACAATAGGTTATCTAATGAAAATTAAAAGGTTTTTAACCTTGACAACAAACAGTTAAATTTCATACTGTTCCAGCAATATTCTTCATTTAATGTTTATGATTTCTTTCCTCCAAAACTACTGATCTATTTGTTAAAATGAAAATGGTATCCTTCATTCGTCAACAAACAACTGCGGTCACTGAAACTGAGTGTGGGGTTCTCTGGCATTGAGGCCCTTTTGTCCCCTATTTTTTGTAGGCAAGACTCCAGCCATGACCTTCCCTGAGTTCCACAGGGCAGATTTGGAACTGTTGCTAATCAAGGGAGAAGCAGTCAAGAAACCACTTGTTCAGTTCAGTTCAGTCGCTCAGTCATGTCCGACTCTGCGACCCCATGAACCAAAGCATGCCAGGCCTCCCTGTGCATCACCAACTCTTGGAGTTTATCCAAACCCATGTCCATCGGGTTGGTGATGCCATCCAGCCATCTTATCCTCTGTCGTCCCCTTCTCCTCCCGCCCTCAATCTTTCCCAGCATCAGGTCTTTTCAAATGCGTCAGCTCTTTGCATCAGGTGGCTAAAATATTGGAGTTTCAGCTTCAACATCAGTCCTTCCAATGAACACCCAGGACTAATACCTATTGATACCTACTAGAAAAACTGCTGAGAACTAAGGTCTACACATAGCCAACTTCATAACAAAGTTGACAAACTGTTTTCTTGCCAATCTTGTTGGTGTTAAGGGTATCTCGTCTTTTAACTCACATGACCCCAATCACTGAGAATCTTTTCATATGTTCATGGGCCTTCGGCCTCTTTTGAGAAATGTCTGTTCAACCTTTTTTCCTCACTTTTCTACTTGGTTGGTTGCCATGTTTTTAGTGATTTTTGGATTCTAATCTGTCAGTTTTATATGAGGCAAATATCTTCTCTCAGTGTATTTTTTTGCTTTCACTATATTCTAATACATTCTTAATTTCAATAACATCAAATTTACTAATCTTTTAGTTCACAGTTTCAGCCTTACCTGGTTAAGTTCTCCTATACTGTCTTCCAAAAATTTGAAAGTTTAAAAACTTTCATAAAGCATTAGGGTTTTCTTTCTTTCCTATTTTGCATACATTAGCATTTATTCTCTTTATTCTTCTGTCCTCAAAGGGAGACTTTCCAACTCTCTCCTCTTATTTAGGCTTTTAAATTCAACTGGAATTGAGGTTTAGATACAGTATGTGGGAGGAATCTAAATCTTTTCCCATGTGAATAGTTTTTCCAGGCCCATTTATTGAAATTCAGTCTGCCCTTTCCCACTGAGCTTCAATATCACTGTGAAAGGTGTTTTCATATAGATATAAATGTGTTTCTAAGCTCTCTGGTTTGTTCCCCTGGTATATTTGTCTATTCCTAGCTTGATTAGTTGATCAGTATCATAATGACTGCTTTTATAATAAATATTAAAGTCTGATACACTTCTTTGGGTAGAACTGGTACCTTAATGCTATTCAGTCATCTATGAATAGTATGGTTCTTATCTATAGTTTTCATCCTCTTTTTCAAAAAGTGTATTTGGCTGCACTAGGTCTTCGTTGCGGCATGCACAACCTTTAGCGTGGCATGTGAACTCTTAGCTGGGGTACGTGGATCTATTAACAGTTCCCCGCCCAGGGATCAGAGCCCTGGCCCCAGGCATTAGGAGCACAATCTCAGCCCCTGAACCACCAGGGAAGTCTCATGAATGGTATGGTTTCCCACTGAACTTCGGTCTTCTTTAGTGCCTGTACATTTTGATAACTTTCTAGATGTACGCAAATGTAACCTGTGCCTCAACAGCATGTGATCACTGGTAGTCTGACTGTTCTCAGTCAAGGTGTGGTCTGACTGCTGCAGCATGTGGTTACTAGCTTTTCACTTTGTAACTAATAAGCATTTAGAGGGAGACTCTTGAAGACTATGCAAATATGTTATTCAACAACGTACACAGTAGTAAGTATTTCTATTCCAACCCTCCTCCTCAACATCTAACAGTCAGCTCTGGGCATCTCAGTGTAAGGAAAAACAGTCTCTTCTTGTTGATCTATTATCGGTACAGCTTCATGAATTCTAGCTTTTTGTCAATGGCTTAATTATTGTTCTTAGCTATTCTGGAGCTCAAATTAACCCAGAGTTAGCCAGTGTAGCCTCTTCAGGTTGGTTCCTATGTCCTTAAGACACAATCTCATCATTTTTTGAACATTTCTTTTCTTTCTCAGATAACATTCCATTTTATTTTTGAAAGTTTCCTATTTCTTACTAATACTTTTTAATCCCCTTTCTTATTTCTTCAAAAATAATATTTTATATACTCTGTACATGGTAATTCTAGTATCAGAAGCCTTTGCTGGTCTGCCTGTGAGGTTTATTGTTTCTACTGCCTTTTTTTTTTTTTTTGCTCATTGCGCCTTTTCTCAAGGTTTTATGATTATAAACTTTAAAAAAATATTGTGAGTTCATTTTACTTTGTGGGATCTTTGAGGCTTGGATTGAGGGTACATTTATCTAAAGAGCCCTATGTTTGATTTCTCAAGGCTCCTTGGTCTATCACCAACCAAGAGGACTTCATATTAAATTCTTGGCTTGGAGTTTTATAGATTATACTGGTTCTATTAACTTAGGCTGAAAATGCCTATGGTTACAAATTCTCAGAAATTCTGCCCCTTTGCCAAAAGCCAGTCTGATAAGTTTCCTTGTCACCTTCTTTTATGGAGAAGACTTTCCATATTGTTTCCAAGAGAATGTGACTCTGAAGCAGTAGGTTAAATAAGACCACAGATTTCTCCAGAATAGCTAGTGGCTTAGGTGCTGAGTTATTTTCCAAGATTCCTGTTCCACCTTCCTTTCTTTAACCTCTGGAAGTTTCCATCATATTCTAACCACTTCAGACATTAATTTGAAAGAGGTTATTTATATTTTCCAAGCATCTTGTTTCTCCAAATATAAAGTCCAGAAAGAGAAATCATCATGTCATTTGTCATCATACCCCATATCCTGTTTAATTTTTCAAGTTTCAATGAAAAGTAATCACCTGGCCTATTTATAAACTGAATTGCTTGAAAGTTCCTAGTTATGCTAAACATCTCTTTTCTATATTTTTTGACAAACCTGTCCAAGTTTTCTTATTGTGGGGATGGGAATAACTGTCATGTTCTTTTACTTAAGGGAACCAAACTGAAAAGATTATATGTAGAAAAAGCATGAATTCTTACATTTTGGCACAGAAATATAAAATCTTCAGTTTCCCAAGAATATCATCAGCACAAGATTACCATGTTTATTAAATAGTGAAAATTATTTTCCACTCTATTTTTTTTCTTTTTAAAATTATCTGTAATTTTGCTGAGATATAATTGACATACAGCGCTGTAGGAGTTTAAAGTGTATAACTCAAAGATTTAACTTACACAGATCACGAAATAATTACCACAGTTAGTCTGGTGAACATCTACCATCTCATACAGATACAACATTAAAGAAATAGAAAAAGATTTTTTCCTTTGCGATGAGAACTCTTAGGATATACTCTCTTAACTTTCACTTATAATGTACAGCAGTATTAATTATCTTTATCATGGTGTACATCACATCCCCAGTACTTATTTATCTTATAACTGGAAGTTGGTACGATTTGACTGCCTTCTAATTCTACCTTCCCCACTCCCCATTTCCACTATTTTATGGAGTAAAAAAATAGCAACCCAACTTCAGATTCTTATACTCATTCTGGTATTGAGGACCAGGATGAGCTGTCTACTTCAATGATTAATCCCACTGTGTGCCTGCTTGACGAGTGGCACAGCCAGTATATGTAATAAATGAGTGGCAATGAAATAGGGCCATGCCTAGAGCAAACAAATTCTAAAAAATAAGAAAACACATAAAACCTGTCCTCACTGATGGAAGACACTAGTGAATATAAACCCTGCTTTATGCAACTAAACTAAGAGATGCAGCAAACAGATCCTGGAGAGAAAGAGAGTGACAGGACCAGCAAATTCTAAATGTTGTATTTACCTATGGCACGAACTGAATTTAGGATGGCCTCCCGGTATGCCACCTGGAGGGGCCCGAGATAGGTTTCTAGTCCATATTCTCTCTTGATTCGGTCATGAATAATTTCAATATGTAACTCCCCCATGCCACAAAGGACAGTCTGGGTAAAAGAGGAAGAAAACAAAACAAAGATCAAGGAAAAATTGTTTATCACAAAACACTAAATAAAGGTATGATATCAGTATATTTTATTTCCCATTACTGACAAACAAAATTTTTCCTGTANCCATATTCTCTCTTGATTCGGTCATGAATAATTTCAATATGTAACTCCCCCATGCCACAAAGGACAGTCTGGGTAAAAGAGGAAGAAAACAAAACAAAGATCAAGGAAAAATTGTTTATCACAAAACACTAAATAAAGGTATGATATCAGTATATTTTATTTCCCATTACTGACAAACAAAATTTTTCCTGTAAACTTTTTTGGCTTCTACATCAAAATACTGTTTTTAATTTCTCTGACTATAATAATAAATCAATTAAAAGTGAATCACAAGGGGTAGTCTAGCACTAAGATTCCACATTTCCAATGGAGGGAGCCTGGGTTTGATCCCTGGTCAGGTAACTAGTCAGTGCTCATGCCGCGATGAAGATCCCCTGTGCCACAACTAACAGCCAGTGCAGAGCCAGTGCAGCCAGTCTCTTACTCTGTGATAGCTGGGTTATCAGCTGGCTAAGTGGCATTCTAACCAGAACCATGCTTCCCAACCACAAAGCTAAGTTCTAGCCAATGGAATGTAAGGATCAATGATATTGTCAACTTCTAGGTTATATCTTTAAGGTTAAATAAAACCATTCTCTTAATGAAGATATAGATAACTATCTTGAAATGTGAATGAGGGCAACATCTTGTGAATGAGGGAAATAACCCCTCTCCCAAACACTAGCAATCACATGGCTATTTCTCAACCATCCTGGACACCTTAACCTTACAGTTTTGTGGGCAGTCAAAGCTACTAGAGTAATATGACCCAGCAATCCCACTGCTGGGCATACACACCAAGGAAACCAGAATTGAAAGAGACGTGTGCACCCCAATGTTCATCACAGCACTGTTTTTAATAGCCAGGACATGGAAGCAACCTAGATGTCCATCAGCAGACGAATGGATAAGAAAGCTCTGGTACATATACACAATGGAGTATTACTCAGCCATTAAAAAGAATACACTTGAATCAGTTCTAATGAGGTGGATGAAACTGGAGCCTATTACACAGACTGAAGTAAGCCAGAAAGAAAAACACCAATACAGTATACTAACGCATATATATGGAATTTAGAAAGATGGTAATGATAACCCTGTATGCGAGACAGTAAAAGAGATACAGATGTATAGAACAGTCTTTTGGACTCTGTGGGAGAGGGCGAGGGTGGGATGATTTGGGAGAATGGCACTGATCCATGTATATTATCATATGTGAAATGGATTACCAGTCCAGGTTTGATGCATGATACAGGGTGCTTGGGGCTGGTGCACTGGGATGACCCAGAGGGATGGGATGGGGAGAGAGGTGGGAGGGGGGTTCAGGATGGGAAACACATATACATCTGTGGCAGATTCATGTCAATGTATGGCAAAATCAAAACCATACTGTAAAGTAATTAGCCTCCAAAAAATAGATAAATAAATAAAAGCAGGCCATATTAAATTTAACACAATTCATATTATAACAACAATATGTGACTACTCATGGAATAAACAAAGAATGAAAAAAAAAAAACCCAAAAAACAAAACTACTAGAGTAGCTTGAACCTTTAAGTGACAAAAAAACTGACTTTTATCTTTTTTGAACTAATGTCATTTTGGGTCCTTGTTAGAACAACCAAATTTGCATTAAAACATTAAGAACAAAACAAAACCCAGAAAACAAAATAACACAAAAATAGTTATTCCTGAAAGTCTTTGTGTATGGGAGAGTACAGTGCAAGTAATCCTATTTGCCCCATTTTATTCATATACCATCTGTATAGTGAAGCGTTAACTTTAACCCCAAAAGAGATCTGGCCCTTGCCTTTAGCTACTGGAAAGTTATCTCTAGGCCAAAATGCTCCCTGATAGAAGTGTCTTTACTTGTCTGGCTCCTTTGTCCACCACGCAGTCTAACAATGTGACTTACAAAAGAGGCTTTGGAATAGCCATACCCATTCACAACCTAGACAGTGAAGGTAGTAGCCCAAACCTACAGGAGGCACGAGAGATTAAATGTCAACCACATAGGCAGTATGTGATTATGTTCCAACAAAATCTCTGGACATTGAAGGCTTAGGTGAGCTTCCCGGGCTGGCAGTACTTCACAGAGTCAAAAGGATGAAGAAAGCTTTGCATTTAGAACTCTCCCAGACTTTGCCCTATGTGTCTCTTCCTTGGCTGTTTCTCATTNCTGGAAATGAATTAATAACTTATCATGCCTAAGTGAGGAAGTCTCCATAAAGTTCCAGTTGTAAGGGGTCATCTGAGCTTCCAAGTTAGTGGGTAATGCAGTCCAACTCCACGGGTACAGAAGCTCCTGTGTACAGAACTCTCCCAGACTTTGCCCTATGTGTCTCTTCCTTGGCTGTTTCTCATTTGTTTCTTTTCAGTGTAAAAAAACTGTAAGAAATTACAATAAAAGACTATTTGGTGTATGACTGTGATATTTTAATATAAAGTTAAAAAAGTAAATTATTTGGAAAGAAACAAGTTGTTGAATAATACAAATAGGACAACTTGCTATATATCTGTACATATTTATTTAGAAATATGTATATATATATACACACTATGCTTTATAACATGGCATGGCAGAAAAATGGATGTTTGGAAAAGTGTGAAAGGCTATTCACTGATTATCTGTGTAGAACAGGATGGAAAGATGGAAAGGGAGACTAATTCTTTACTTTGTCCACTTGCGTGTTATTTTTTAAAAAGTATGTATTGGTGGTTTTCAAATAAAGTTTCTATTGCAATTGCTGTTGCAGCCTTCAGAATCAATTAAACTAAGTTGCTACATCATTTAGTTGGCATTTAAGAAAAAAAAGTAATTCACATTTTTCAGATTAACTAAAATGAGTTTATCCTTTTTATAGGCATATTTATAATCTTTTAAAGGAACTTTTTCTCAATATTTTATGTAACTCTACTCTGCCTCCCTAAAGAGAAGATGTAGAATGAACATGTGTTCTTCTACTACACCATAATACACAGTGCAGTCCTGTATCTACTTTAGACTCTATTTCTTCCCATACTGTTGGCCACAATCTGTCACTTCTCACCCATTTTATGTGTGTTATCATCATTAAAAGTATCTTTGCATCCTCCCTTTAGTAAACTGTTTCTGTAAGTTTTAGCCTAAGAGGCTCAAAGTGTTGTCTTGGGGTTGAAAGATTTATTTCAAAATTTCACAAAAGGCTGTGTTCTGGAAGATAAAAATGTTGAAGAGTAGTTTATATAAGTAAGGTATAATCATACAGAGGAATTAAGGAGAACTTAGCTTGACAGTAAAAATAATAATCAGAAATTTATGAGAGAGCCAAAGTAGAAGGCCTTTTCTTTCAGGTGCATGGACAAATCAATGTTTTAGACAAATGCACTTAAACACTCTCTTGCACACAAACATTATTATTGAAAGATTTAGGGAATTAAATAATAATATGCATACTTGTCCAGAATCGGGATCTAGCTTCACTTTCAAACTGGGATCTTCACGCTGAAGGCATTTCAATGCATGATCCAAATCTAGAGGATAAACAGTACCTGTTACCTTTACATTTTATTTTTTAAGATAAGGTACTACAATAACAGTTATTTCACACGGCCAGAAATGTTTTGTAGAGAATTTTAAAAAGTGACAAGACAGTGATGGGAGGCTACCTGAGATTGAGTGACCTGGAAAGACCTGTCCATGATGACTTAGATAAAGACAAAAACCAAAAAGAATGATGTCCTAAGTAAAATCCCAGAGAAGAAGAATTCCAGATACAGGAAATGGCTATGCAAGGAATGGTTTCTACTGAAGAAACAAGAAGGCTAGTGTAGCTGGATACTGGTAGACAAAAGAAAGAGCAGCATCAGATGAGGAGATGTGTGACAGAGATCAATCACATCATGAAAGGTTTGAAGGCCATGGTGAAGTCTGGATTTGCACTGGGAAGCCACTGAAAGGTTTTACATGGGACAGTAACATCATCTGATTATACCCTGCAAAGGTTAAGAAGCTAACAAAAAAGCCTTCAGAAACAAATACGAAGGAAGCTAAATTATACCATGAATAAAGAGATGCTAATGTACCTACTCTATGATGAATAATCACACTAAAGAAGAAGTAAGAATACAGCTGACCCTTGAATAACATGGATTTGATGCAGGTCTTCTTATATACGAAGTCAGATATGGAGGAACCAAGTACAAGAAGCTGCTGCTGCTGCTAAGTCCCTTCAGTCGTGTCTGACTCTGTGTGACCCTGTAGACGGCAGCCCATCAGGCTTCCCCATCCCTGGGATTCTCCAGGCAAGAACACTGGAGTGGGTTGCCATTTCCTTCTCCGATGCATGAAAGTGAAAAGTGAAAGTGAAGTCACTCAGCGTGTCCGACTCTTAGCGACCCCATGGACTGCAGCCTACCAGGCTCCTCTGTCCATGGGATTCACCAGGCAAGAGTACTGGAGTGGGGTGCTATTGCCTTCTCCGAGGGCCAACTATAATTTCAACATTCAGAAAACTAAGATCATGGCATCTAGTCCCATCATTTAAAGGCAAACACATGGGGGAACAATGGAAACAGTGAAAGACTTTATTTTCTTGGGCTCCAAAATCATTGCAGATGGTGACTGCAGCCATGAAATTAGAAGACACTTGCTCCTTGGAAGAAAAGATATGATGAACCTAGACAGCATATTAAAAAGCAGAGACATTACTTTGCCAGCAAAGGTCCATATAGCCAAAGCTATGGTTTTTCCAGTAGTCATGTATGGATGTGAGAGCTGGACTATAGAGAAAGCTGAGCACCAAAGAACTGATGCTTTTGAACTGTGGTGTTGGAGAGGACACTTGAGAGTCCCATGTGCAGCAAGGAGATAAACCAGTCAATCTTAAAGGAAATCAGTCCTGAATATCCATTGAAAGGACTGATGCTGAAGCTGAAACTCCAATAATTTGGCCACCTGATGTGAAGAACTGACTCACTGGAAAAGATCCAGATGCTGGGAAAGATGGAAAGCAGGAGGAGAAGGGGACAACAGAGGATGAGATGGTTGGATGGCATCACAATTCGATGGACATGAGTTTGGGCAAACTTCGGGAGTTGGTGATGAACAGGGAAGCCTGATGTGCTGCAGTCCATGGGGTCACAAACAGTTGGACACGAATGAGCGACTGAACTGAAATGCTGAACTCAATGACATAAAATGACATAAAAAAACCTTTTGAAGTAAAATGTAAATATTTTATCTAAATTTTCAGAGCACTAATTAATCGATGCACCGAGACTATTTGTACCTGGCTGCTTAGCCATTGATGGAGGTTCTATGGTACAGAAGAAAACAGGTTCTGGAATCTCCACGCCAGCCAATAAAAGCCTCTCTGCTTCATTGTTTTCTTTCTGCTTCTTTTCTCCCTCCCTTTTGGCTCGACGAGATGCAGCTAATGCGCTGGACTTGGATGAGACAATGGTGTCTCCGGTAGCAGTCTGCAAGCAAACAAGATGGATGGACACAACAGGCAAGCACTCAGCTTCCACCAAAAACCATGAAAACCAAAGAAAAATTTAATGCAGTACTTTCTCTTCATCAAAACCTAAAAGAGACAAATTCACTAAGCTGCTTATAACTGTACATTCATAAAGCTAATTTAACTTATAGACGAATTCTATCCAAAACACTGCTGTTGTAAATTCTAACAATAAAACACTCCTGGAAGAGGACAACAATAAAACACACATACAACAAAAAATACATTTAAAATTCATTTGGCAAATCAAATTTATCTTTGAGCAGAAGAACCAAAAATTCTTGCCCTTACAAGACTTCATTGGGAAAATATCTTCACTTTTTATATAATCAGTTATAAAGTTAAATTTTCTGAAGTTATCAAGAAAGCAAAAAACCTAATGAGAATAACACTATCTAATATAAACTTAAACATAAGTATGTATCCATAAATAATGTATTTATTTTACTTGGATTTTAAATTTATATGAAGACAATCCATAGTGTTTATAGTGTTCCATAATTTATTTTTCTCTGTATTAAATGTTTGAGATTTGACTATGTTGATGAATGTACTGCAATATTCATTATTCCACTATTGATAGCTTTTGGATTGTTTATGGGTTTTTGCTATGACAAACTATGTATTTTTAATTAAACATTTAAGCTCTTATTTCCTACAGAAACCATTTGGTCACTTACATGTTTAAGCCCAACAGTCAAAGCAATGTTACCAGCAGTCAGTAAAGGGATTTCTATATGTTGGTCAGCAAACGGCAAAAGCAGACGACTTATCCTCTCTCTGTAAAACCATGATTCATGTTAGTAAAAGTACAAAGAAATGAGTTTAGAAATAAGAAGTTTTAGAAAATAACCTAGGTTTCTACTTACGTGCAGTTTCCATTAATATTATGGATGGCCGTTTGGGGTTTTATCATGCCTGAGTATATGCGCATAAAAACCAGTGGGCCTCGCTGCTTGTCATGGAGGACTTTAAATGCCAGGGCACATAAGTCACCCTTATACCACTGCCTAAAAATTAAGGAGAAATTCCAGAAAAGTGTTTAAAATATAGCTCCTATATATCTATATAGGTAAGATCAGAATCACTGCATAAACTTAACCTTCATGTCCTCCAAAGATTACTCTTATCTTTTAATTTAGCAACCCAGGACAATTAAATAATATATTCTGTACTTTTTCTTCCTCCCCTGGACTAGATTACTTACTGGAGATCTTACCATTAATGCTTCAAAATTGAAAAAAAAAAAAAAAAAAAAAGATTCTCTTCCAAATATTACTTCTATTAGCAAATAATTCTTGTCTAGACATCCCTCCTCAAAAAATACACCTAGGAATATCACACTACTTCTTAAAACCCCATAAAGGATGAACAAGAAGGTACTTTTCAGTTACTGCTTTCACTCTCTCCTCCCATTTTTTCTTCAGCTGCATAGCCATATAAATCTACACTATAAACTTGAAATTGTTTAGAACACCAACACTTACAGAATGATGTCCTTAAATTAGTGTTCACTGAGAGGTTTCAGAAAGTCTGAATTTGTCTCAAATTGCCAAATTTTGTGCATAGGTACATTTTTCCGAGGAAAAAGCTCCATATTTTCATTAGTTTCAAAGGAGGCCATGACTCAAGAGATTAGACGCTTCTATTATTGAGCTGCTCTAATCTTATTCCTATTCTCTCCAAAATTTTATTTAACAAATCCTTATATAGAGAGTTCACCATATACTAGGAACTGTTCTATGTGCTTTATAAATATTAGCTCATTTATTCTAGTGTCAATCTTATGAGATAAATTCCATTTTCTGCATTTTACAGATGAGAGGTTAAGCAACTTGGAAGACCTGAGATTTAAATTCAAGTAGTACACAGTCCATGCTCATCATCACATTGCCATAATGGCTCTCCAATAGAGAGAGCTGAAAAGTGACTCAGATTCCAGTTAATAGGATTAAAGTTCACCTCTGTCAGCCATTATGCACAAAGCTCACTTAGATTTTATTACCAAGGACAAAGCTGTTAGGCTCAAGAGGAGTAAAACAACAGACCTTTCCTTATAGTCACAAAATATTCTGAGCTTATGGAAAATCTTGAAATCCAGAATAAATATATCTATAGCATATTTATCAAACACGCCCAGGGTACTACTACTTTTTTTCAGACTAAGATGGAAGGGTCAACACTTGTACTTTTATACAGCAAAGAAGTCACATATACTTAGCACCATCTTAAACATAGCAGGTTACACGAGATGATGACAAACAGCCCTTTCAAGTAAAAATTACAATGATTCTATATTATATTGTTTACAATAATCTTCATCAATGTTATTCAAAAATTGTGATTCAGCTACCATTTTTGAAAAATAAGACCTATCTGTCTACCTATCTTTTCAAGCCTGAAAGATTTTAATCTATGTACTTTTATACTTACAGAAATTCATAGTTGCGTTCTTCTGGTGAAGGCAAGTACATAGTAATGGCATCTAATAAGGGCTGGACCCCTTTGTTTTTCAGGGCACTTCCACAAAGCACAGGAACTGCTGTCTGAGCCAGTGTTACTCTATGTATTGCAGTTTGTAGCTATAAAGCAGATATATAAATACTTTATGTGTAGTATTTTGATCTTCACCAAAATATCTCAGAATCAGATGATTTCTCTAACCATGTAAAATATCATTCCTCAGCACACTACCGTCATTCTTTATGGCCTTATTCTTTATTTTTCATTGTAAATAGCATTAATCACTATCTGGTATGTTAGATATATATTTATTAGTTTACTGTCTGTCCCTCCATCCACTAGAATGTAAAATCTATATAATTATTATAGCAAATCCCATAAAACAGCACTAAATCACCAAAAACTGGAAAAGTGCCTAAAATAAAGTAGTTGAATAAAAATATTTCTTGAAAAAGTGAGTTAATTACTTGTGATTTAACCTTGATAGTCTCCTAGAAGAACTTGTTAGAAATATGAATTCCAGTTTCTTCAAATGAATTAAATCCACATTAAATAAAATCCAAGGCAAAATGAGATGTACCAAAGTTAGAAACAACTTTTACATGATCACAAAAATCAAGAAAAGCTTAGATGTGTTTGCAAGCTATTGATAAGAGGAATGATGGGTCAGCTTCATTTTATATTGTAAACTCTTTGAATATGGTATAGTAAACATCACATCTAACCATGCAAATACTAAACAAGAAAAAAATTCAAACATATTATTTCATGCAAAAAACATTTTTTACACCTTTAACTTCAAATGGCTCAAAATTAATCTACAGATCTTATGTTTTTCGTTAATTCTTTCCATGAAAAATAACCAAGCGAATTTTCTGGGCTCATCTTGAAGTCAACTTAAAACACATTACCACTTAAACACTGTTCATGGGAGAAGTTTCCTGGCGGAAAAAACCAAAAAGACCTTGAATAAATCTGTCAGAATTCAAATACAATTCTCTGGTTTGAAGCATTTCATAAGAAAGCCAGGAAAAAAAAAAAAAAAAACTGGGAAGATCTAGAATAAGTTTCCACTAATAATTAAAACAGATTCAGAAAAAATGTTCTGAGAAAAATGATCATTATAGTAGTCTGAAAGATCAGAAAATTAAAAAAAAAAACAAATTTCTATCTGTGATTTCCCTACTACTACTTAGTGAAATGATCACAGTGAAAGGAAAAGGATGCAGAAAATGAACAATGTTCTCTAATTTTTAACAGTGTTATAATTTTTAAGTCAGTATTTTCTAATGATATCTAAAGTTGAAAAAAAAAATCTACAACAGTCATCAAACCACATCCAAATAGTAAAACTTGGTCAGAAGTAAATGATTAATAAAATTTACCTTTTCGGCTGGTAGCAAATCAAAATTCTCACTAAATTCTCCTAAAACCAAGTCAGCAAATTCATCATCCAAATCTGCAACCTGTAAGGAAAGGCTTTAGTTCTATAACTTGCATTCATTATCACAACTATAGGTCTACACACTATAAACATCCATTACCCAAATATTTCAAGACAGTTACAAAATCCAACTTATCCAGGCTAAGGAACTCATCACATCTTCTAGAGATTTTCTTTCAAAGGAAAGAGACTGAAAACGGAAGATATGAGCTCATGAGTTTTCTAAACTCATGGGAAGCAGAGCCTTTTGATAAAGCACCTCAATATAGTACTTACTCAGAGTACTCAAGAGAAATAAGAGAAAACTGACGATTGATAGCCAAAGATAATATATACAGTGGACTGCCACTGATCTGGAGGGGACGTCCCTGGCAGTCCGTAAGAAACCATTATTATAATTCAGGGGGCATGGGTTTGATCCCTGGTTGGGTAAATAACATATCACATGCTATGCCGTGTGACCAAAATAAATAAATCGACAAACAGATTTGGGGTCTTAGTTCATAAACAAAGTTTCACTTGGTAATCCTCTAATATTTTGAATGTTCATCATATCTCCTAAGTAAAATAATATATCTTGTTTATAATTCTTCACTGAGGGAATAATTTAAGTCGAGAGGGTCATGGTATCATTTAAATAATAAAAACATATCATTCATATTTGTTTCCTAATTATTTGCCTATGTGACAGGAGAATTCAGCTGATAATAAAATTAACAAAAGAGTTTCAATGAGAAGCCTCCACACTGCAACAGAGTGGCCCCCTGCTCACCCAACTAGAGAAAGCCTGCGCGTGACAGTAAAGACTCAGTGCCGGCAAACACAAATTTAAAAAAAGAAAAGAAAAAAGTTATGTCACCTCTCTTTCTCTTGGTTACCCATGGAGATAATACTAGGACTTATCCCATGAGGCTACTGTGAAATTTAAATAATCAATTCAAATTATGCTTCCAGAACATATAGTAAGTATATAATATTCTTTTCATTGCTGTTCACCTTTGGAACACACAAAGTTGATTCTAGTTGCATTAATCTTATTCTCTAATTAAAAACTTTTTAACTGTGGTAAAATATAACAAACATAAAATTACCATCTTAACCATCTCTAAGTGAATAGTGTTAAGTACACTCCCACACTGTCATAAAACTAATCTCCAGAACATTTTCATGTCACCAAACCAAAACTCTATATCCATGAAACAAACTCTTTATCATTCTCCCTTTCCCCCAGCTCCTGGTTAATTACCATTCTACTTCCTGTCTCTATAATGCTGAGGACTCTAGCTACTTCATATAAGTGATATTCTACAATATTTGTCTTTTTGTGATTGGCTTATTTAAGACCATTAGCATAATGGCCTCCAAGTTCATCCATGTTGTAGCATTTGTCAGAACTTCCTTATTAAAGCTGAATAATATTCCACTGTGTATATAGTACATTTTATCCACTCATCTGCTGAAGAATACCTGGATTGCTCCCACTTTTTGGCTGTGTCAAAAATGTTGCTATGAAGAAGGATGTACAAATAGCTCGAGAGCTTGCTTTCAATTTGTTTGGACATATACCCAGAAGTGGAATTACTAAATCATATGGTAATTCTATTTTCAATTTTCTGAGGAATCACAATACTGTTTTCC
Source organism: Neotragus moschatus (assembly GCA_006410615.1). Classification (NCBI taxonomy): domain Eukaryota; kingdom Metazoa; phylum Chordata; class Mammalia; order Artiodactyla; family Bovidae; genus Neotragus; species Neotragus moschatus. The sequence continues at coordinate 1,338,004 of SJYA01002616.1, read as the reverse complement.
ACAGTAGCTGTATCACTTTCATTCCCCAAACAGTGCACAAGGGTTATAATTTCTCCCCATTCTTGCCAACTCTTCCTTTTTTTGATCGCAGCTATTCTAGCTGGTATGATATGCTGTTATTCTCTAATTCTATACATATTTATGTATTCCTTGTAATGAATACTTTATTACTATCTATTGACAGTCATCTCAAATTCTCCTTATTTTCATTATATACTACCGTGTTCTGGAACACAGAGAGACATACACTCAAGTGTAATTTGGCTCCTCAACTATATTACAAAATCCTTCTTAGGTTTACTGATAGGGAGAGAGGTGAGTGTGTGTGTGTGTGTGTACTGATAGGCAGAGGTGTGTGTGTGTATGTACTGATAGACAGAGGGGTATATGTGTGTGTACTGATAGGTAGAGGTGAAGGAGTGTGTGTGTGTGTGTGTGTGTGTGTGTACTGACAGGTAGAGGGGTATGTGTGTATGTACTGATAGGTAGAAGGTTGTGTGTGTGTGTGTACTGATAGAGGGGTGTGTGTGTGTGTGTACTGATAGAGGGGGTTGTGTGTGTGTGTACTGATAGGTAGAAGGATGTGTGTGTGTGTACTGATAGGTAGAGGGGTGTGTGTGTGTATACTGATAGGTAGAGGGGTGTGTGTGTGTGTGTGTGTGTACTGATTGATAGGCAGAGGGGTGTGTGTGTGTGTACTGATAGGTAGAGGTATGTGTGTGTGTGTACTGATAGACAGAAGGGTGTGTGTGTGTGTGTACTTCCCAACCTAGGGATCAAATCCAGGGATCAAATCCAGGTCTCCTGCATTACAGGCAAATTCTTTGCCAGCTGAGCTACCAGGGAGGCCCCATTTAAGTAAAATTCAAAAACATGGAAAATGAGGTATATATCTGTAGTAAACTATAAAGTAAAGCAAATGAAAGATAAACACTGCAATCAAGGTGGTGGGGGGGGGTAGAGATTAGTGGAAGGGTGAGAGAACAAGTAGTAGCACACAGAGACTCAAAGAGTATCGCTAATATTCCACTTCTTAAGCTGGGTGGTGATTACACTGGTGCTCACAATATTATACTTTATATATTCTATATGTAAACTTAGATGAAATATCACAGTAAACATTTTTTAAAGTTTCTAAATATTTGAACAATTTTAAGGTCAAAGTATTTACTTTACTTGTTCAATTAAAGCATTCCTTGCTTCCGTTGTTTCTTTCAGCAATTTAGGATCACTCATTTCCAAGAGGGGTTTTCTCTCAAAGTCTTTTCCATCATCTGAATTGGTATTCCAAAGAAGTTTTTCTTTACTTACTACATCCACCACTCCTTTGAAAGCTTTGCCTTCACCAATTGGTAACTGTAAGTCAGAGTGAGACAAACATTTTATTAAATGATCATTAGAACTCATTTAAAACTATACTGGTGATAAAACTTCCCCCACTCACTCCCAAATGTCTCTTATCATCATTATCATAATCTAAATCTATTTTTACTTATATCCTAACTTCTTCCAAAAGGATCTGAGATAGCTTCAAAAATGTATATAATAATACCACAATAAACTGATAAGGAAACTAAGAAGAATCTATTCATATTAATTGAACCAAATATTAATCAACCAACCTGTAAAAGCAAAGGTTTTGCCTTCAACTTCTCTCTGATGCTTTCAACTGCATAGTTAAAACTGTAAAATAATTTAAAATGTTAAGATTCTTAAAATAGGATTTAAGAATGTTCTCTAAAATTATAACCCTAAATTGCTCCTAATGTTCACCATTTAATATTTTTCCACAGGACATCTTGTCTAATCTTTTAATGTTAATTTCAGATTAACAGTCCCTGGAGAAGGGAATGGCATGCCACTCTAGTACTCTTGCCTGGAGAATTCCATGGACAGAGGAGCCTGGCAGGCTACAATCCATGGGATCACAAAGAGTCGGACACGCCTGACTAACAGGCAGTGACTGTTAGTGACAGTGACTAACACTGTCACTTTTCAGACAAAAGTGATTGAGAATCTATCATAATTCTGCCACACGTGTATTTAGGGTATTTTATTATTGTGAGCTTCATTTAACTAAAGTTTGAGGTTAAGATTAAATGAATTGATCAAAGTCACACAGAATAAATTGGAGTTCAGATTCAAATGCAAGATTTATGATTACAAGTCAAAGATTCTTTCTTCTAACAAATATCAATACATTTGTTATCACACATGACTACCCACTTTCTTCCTAGAGCCAGCCTGATTTTTCTATACTTTTATCTCAAGCATTCTTCATATCATATGCTATACTGTTCATTTCTGTGCTAACACTAGAGCTGGCTACCTACGAAACCCAGGCCATCTTTGGCATGAGGGCTGATTCATACACACATGCAGATCATTCTGGCCCCAATGTCTTTACGCAGCAACCTAGTATCCAGTCATCTCCCTCCCATCATTACAGGTTCTGTCAGTCAGTACAGACAGTACTTCTATCAATCAGTACAGACAGTACTTCTATCAATCTCAAGGAACTCCAAACAGAAAATGGTCAGAACTTTGGTCTAGCACATTTTGAAGGTTGCTGTCCTTTACTCATCAAGATGAAAGTCCTTTAAACCAACAGCCTTAGAATTACTATAGAGAGTGACAGAAACACAAAGCATACCTGTGTGCTATTAGAAAAGACACGGTTTATGGTTTCTAACTGTCACTCTCATACCACAGATCAGGACTGCTCCCTTTCACATTTCCCCAGAATCATCAGAAATGTTAATTCTCGCCCTTTCACATTTTCTCCAAATCCTTCATACATTCTTGACTGTCTGAGTTCTGTTCTCAGAACAACGTATCCATTTAGGATCACCACTCTAAGTCTGCAGAATTACCACTACATCTCAGCCTTAACTTGTTTGCCCTAAATGCAGGTCTCAAAACACCTGTGTTCTCCTTCCTGGTTTCTTTTCATTGAGAGCATTTTACCCAGTAGCTAAAGAAAATCAGGGGACAAGGAAGAACATCACTCACTGAGGCAACTACAGTAAACAATTCTCTACCCTCTACCGTTAGCAATGACAGGAGTACCATTCAGCAATACAAGGACTACCATATAGCTCTAAATATAGCCAGTGGAATCAGAGAGATATCACTCTGTCAGGAGCCAAAAAATAGGATAAAGCCTCTCTACCTTAGAATCAGGGCTTCACCATCAGCTCTCCATTAATTCCACATTGTTACTTTATTTCATCATCAGCTCTCTATTAATCCCACATTGTTACTTTATCTATTAGCTGCTTTGAATTTTTTAAAAATGGGATTGAATTAGGATACCATGGAATAGGTACCATGGATTGAATTGGGATACCACGGAATAGACACCATAGATTGAATTGAGATACCATGGAATAGATGATACTTTATAGGGAATAGCTGTTTCTAAATTTAAGTTATAGTGCATTAAAAGCTCAAATAATACTCTTACTTTGATAAGCCAAAGAAATACATTTTAAATACCTTGCTCCAATTTTGTCCATCTTGTTTAAAAAACAGATTCGAGGTACCTTGTGCTTATCAGCTTGCCTCCATACTGTAAGAGTTTGTGCCTAAAGCAAAGATAAGGAAAAAAACCCACATATTTGACAAAAACAACTGTTACTACACATGAAATAAGCAGACCTCAGCCTGCACTGTAACGGAACTGAGCCCTCTTCTAGCATAGCTAGTACCACTGCACATATACCTCTGCTGCTGCTGCTACTGCTAAGTCACTTCAGTTGTGTCCGACTCTGTGCAACCCCACAGACGGCAGCCCTCTGGACCCACGCTAATGCTGTCAGGTTAAAACAGCTAAAAAAATGATCAAGTATGCCTGAAGATTATGCTTCCAACTGAGAATACTCTGGGTGAACCAGGACGTAAGATAAAGAAAATGAACAACTGAGAAGTACTGGGAGTCACAGAAAGAGGACTTAATCAAGAATCACAAGACCTTCTTTGTTTGGCTTCACCTTACTTAGTAACAATCACTTGGTAACATCATATAATACTGAACTCATCAGTTTTCTGATCTGTGCAATATGGACTTTTGCCTTAATTAATTCAGACAGTTGTAATGTGAAAAGAACAAATAGGAATGTACTATAAAATGCTACTACAACAAAAATCAAGTATTTTTACTGTGAATGTTTGAATACTTACGTAAACTGAAGAAAATTTAAGGAGGGGAAAGGAAGCCAACACCTGTATTTCTAAGTCACAATTCTCATATGCTTTTTTATTTGGCTTCTTTTAATTATACTTTCTGTACCTGTTAAATATAAACAGTTTGCCTAGTAGAGTCTAGACTTTTAAAAACCTAAAAACAGTGTGCTGTTTGAAGAGACAGAACACATAAAACATTAGATTTTTATGTCCCAAGATTCATTCTGCCTGTTGTTGAACCTCATATAAATAGCACAGCATCTTTCACCCAATATAATGTTTTCAACATTCATTTCCATTGTTGCATATACTGGTTAATTTTTACTGCTAAATTCCTCTGTATAAAGCCTGGCATGCTACAACAGTCCACAGGGTCACAAAGAGTTGGACATGACTGGGTGACTGAACAACAACAAGGACAAGTGTATACTTAATTTTACAAGAAACTGCCAAATAGTCTTCCATTGTGGGTATAGTATTTCACAGTCCCACCAACAACGTGTAAAAGTTCCAATTATTACACATCCTCAACCAAGATTTGCCATCATTCTTTTTAATTTTAGCTATTCTTGTGAGTATGAAATGGTCTCTTTGTAATTTTAATTTGCATTTCCCGAAGAATTGATGTTTTTGAACTGTGGTGTTGGAGAAGACTCTTGAGAGTCCCTTGGACTGCAAGGAGATCCAACCAGTCCATTCTGAAGGAGATCGGCCCTGGGATTTCTTTGGAAGGAATGATGCTAAAGCTGAAACTCCAGTACTTTGGCCACCTCATGGAAAGAGTTGACTCATTGGAAAAGACTCTGATGCTGAGAGGGATTGGGGGGCAGGAGGAGAAGGGGACGACCGAGGATGAGATGGCTGGATGGCATCACTGACTTGATGGACGTGAGTCTGAGTGAACTCCGGGAGTTGGTGATGGACAGGGAGGCCTGGAGTGCTGCGATTCATGGGGTCGCCAAGAGTCGGACACGACTGAGCAACTGAACTGAACTGAATGAATCAATTGTGTTTTTTGTTTCCTGTCTTTCCTAAGAAATTTTTACCTAGTGGCCCCACTGATTTTTATGTGGGTTGGCGGGGGGATATACATTATAAATTTCCCAAGAAACAAAACATATTAAGAAATAAAACTTCCATCACTCCACCAGCCAGCTAAAAGCTCATCTACTATTTTAGCAAATAATAGCCCCCTGTATAACAAATTCAGAAACTTCCTACTAAGCATATTTCAATCTTGTAAATAATGTAATCTGTCTAAATGATTGTCAAATGCCTGTAAAGAATTATGATAGGAAGGATGCAACCATTAGGAAGTGAAGTGACTCAAAGAAATACAAATAATAGTGTATAATCAACCTCAGACCTCAGTGTCAGGCTTTATATCAAGCAAATATCACTGTCTGTCAGGGGTCCTCAGGTGGACAGACAATAACTGTTTTATTTCCCCTCCAACTTTTTTTTGAAACACTTCAAATCTATAAAAAAGGGGAAAGAACAGTACAATAAATATCCATGTACTCTTCATTCACTAGATTTATCAAATATTAACATTTTGTTACACTTGCCTTTTTTCTCTCTATACATAAACATGTGCCTCTGTTCACATTATGTGTGTGGTGGCTTTGAAAATGTGCCACTTGAAACTATTATGCAGAGCACGATTAACTGATAGTCCCAACTGTTAGCCTTCTAGATCAACACCATGTTCTCTCAAGGACCCCCTTCTTGGGGGCTGTTCCCAGGTAATGACTGAGTTCAGCAGAGTAATAATGTAGGTCTCCTCCCACAAAACATGGGTTCCTCTAACAGGTGACTTTGTCTTGAAGACTCCTCAGAGTATAGTCAAACGCTTTTGTAAGTGTGCTGTAGCCTGAGTCTCTTCCTCACAAATCCCCCTTCCTACCCCTCTCCTTCACAGGTGTCAGCCTGTCCTGTGGTCTGAACACCCTCTGTCACTTCTCTTTCTCCCTTTTTATTCCCTCTCAATAAATCTCTTCTACATCTAATCCCATCTTGGCACCCAAACTAAAACCACGTGTGTATCTGTGGGTAGAGGGAGCTGAGCCATGAGATCACGTTGCAGGTACCATGACATTTCAATCCTAAATATTTCAGCATGCATTTCCTAAGNTCACTTCTCTTTCTCCCTTTTTATTCCCTCTCAATAAATCTCTTCTACATCTAATCCCATCTTGGCACCCAAACTAAAACCACGTGTGTATCTGTGGGTAGAGGGAGCTGAGCCATGAGATCACGTTGCAGGTACCATGACATTTCAATCCTAAATACTTCAGCATGCATTTCCTAAGGATAAGGATATTCTCCTACATAATCAGTTACAAAGACCACATTCAGGGAAATTTAAGTTAACATTTTTTTAAAAATTTCTGGCTGCACCTTGTGGCGCAGAGGATCTTAGTTTTCACCGGGGATAGAACCCATGCTCCCTGCACTGGAATGGCAGAGTCTCAACCACTGGACCGCCAGGGAAGTCCCCTGATACAATATTTTTATATACTTCATATTCAAATATCTGATTTTCCCCAAGATGTCCTTTGTAACCTTTTTGATCCCAGGATTCCACTGAGGAGGATATGTTACATTTAGTCTTGTCTCTTTAGAATTCTGTAATCTAGAACAGTTTCCCAGCTTCCCCCAACCCCATTCATTCATTTTCCTTGTTTTTTTCCTTATATTTTTCTCTCAATTTCTGAAAAGCTTTGGCCCGCTGTTTTGGAGAATGTCTTTCAATTTAGATTTGTTAGTCTGTTTTCTCACACTGTGAGCCAAACATTTTTGCCAGAAAACAACACCTTTCTTAGTGCCTCACATCAGGAGGCCCATGGTGTCAATTTGTCCCATTTTGGGGTATGCTGATTTTGATCCCTTAATTAAGTTACCACTTTTAATAATCTTAACATAAGAACTAATATGGTTCTATATTCAAGGTAAAGCCAATCCTGAGATTACAAAACAAACAAAATACCAGCTAAAGAGAACATAATGGACTCCAGGAGCAATAATTTAAGGATTATTGCTATCATTTTCAGGATTTATTCAAGGAGATTTACATTAAGTTTTAGGATAAAATCTTTCATGTGTTGCTCCTATTTCTGCATGTTTTATCAGGGAAGGCACTGACTACCTTTGTTCTGGACTATCTTTTCAAAGATGTTTGTATAGTGAACAGTTTAGAGATGGCAGCTAGTGTCTCCTTCCAGAGCAAAAGGCAGGTAGGCTTACAACCCTGGAAGATAACGTATCCCTTCAGAGCAGAGAGCAGGCATGTCTACTGCCCATTATAATACCTGCATTCTCTAAGCACAGGGTTCCATTGCACATGCAGCTGTCACCTGATCTCTCTTTAGTCACCCTAAGGGAATTAGGGCTTGAGGAATCAGCACAAAGAAATTTTGATACTATGGATATTGCTATTTTGGTGACTAATAGAGTCTTTCATCCTTGAATCAGGAATCTTGTGTCTTCTGCCAGAATCCATAAAGCTATGGCAGACTAACTTGTTAGCTTGAAAGTAAGAATCCAGCTCTTCTCAAAACCAACTTTCATTATTTCTTACAGAAAAGTAAATTTTACTTTCCTTTTACTCTGAAGTACATGAGCTCATACACAGATCACATCTCAATATTAAATTCCAAATTATTCCAAATTCTTTTCATCATAATTGGACTTATATGAGCTTATCAAATAAAGGGTTATAATACCACCAATTTGAGCTTATGAAATAAAGGGCTATAATAATATCAATTTCAGGTTACCAAATAAAGGGTTATCATTAAATCAATCTGATGCATTCTACTTTTTTTTTTAAAAATCATACTTTCTACTTTGGCAATATTTTTTACCTCTACACCAGCAGAGGCATCAAACACAGCCACTGCACCATCTAACACTCTCAGGCAGCGTTCAACCTCCAAGGTAAAATCCACATGACCTAAGAAAAAGAAGAGAAATATAACACTTAAAATCTTTAAACCACAATCACAACCACCACAACCACATGATACAACAATCTCACTTTTGGGTATACACCCAAAAGAACTGAATGGATAATTTCAAAGAGATATTTACACCTCCATGTTCAGAAGGGCACTATTCACAATAACCAAGAGGTGAAGCAACCCAAATATTCATCAATTTTTTTGTATTCAAATATTCACCATATATTTCTGTATATACACAAAATTTTGTATGTATACCATAATGTCTTACTTATGGGCAATGGAATACTACATAGCCTTCAAAAGGAAGAAAGTCCTGTCACAGGCTACAATACAAATGAACCCTAAAAAGTTTTGCTAAGTGAAATAAGCCTGTCACAAAAGGACAAATAGTGTACAATTCTATTATAAGTAGTATCTAAAGTAGTCAGTCTCATAGATCTAGAAAGTAGAATGGTGCTTACCAGAGGTCAGTCAAGGGGACAAAGAAGAGAAGCTGCTTAAGGGTACAGAATCTCAGTTCAAAAACATGAAAAAGTTCTGGAGATCTATTTCACAATAATGTGAACAATCTTACTCTACTGAACGGTACACTTTAAAATTATTAAGATGGTAAATTTTACATGTTTTTTACCACGATTAAAAACACACACACACAAATAAAAAAACCTCAAAATAATGTAGCACCTCTGCACTGCTGAAATAGCACTATACCTGGTGTATCAATAAGATTGATTCTGTACCCCTTCCAATCAAATGTGACAGCGGCTGACTGAATAGTTATGCCTCGTTCTCGCTCTTGAGCCATGAAATCTGTCACTGTGTCTCCATCATCAACATCTAGCCAGGAAAAGAAATGGCAGAGTTAGGCTTAAAAGCAAGTATATCTTATAGGCCTTTGATTTCTACCTGACATAGCTTAATTTGTTCTAAGAAAAACTGTTCATAAAATAATTGATTTAATATTTAAGACCCTTAATCCTTTTCTAAATTAAGCATCATTCTAGAAAAAATTTAAGAAATGAGTAATTATTCCATAAAAAATCTTCTTCTATAATAACAAAGATTAAACTCTTTACATATTTTAATTTTACTGAATCATATACTTCTTTCATTTCTTTCCTAGTTTAACTTTCATTATCCCATCTTTACCTGATGTTCCTCACACCTGATCCCTTGACAGGAGGCAGAGGAATGCCATGAAAGAGCTCAAACCAAATTTTAATTCCAACCTTATCACTTCTCTACAGTGTTTTTAAATTTTTTATTGGAATATAGTTGCTTTCCAATGTTGTCAGTTTCTACTGTACAGCAAAGTGAATCAGCTAACTCTTTCGCAAGTTGGGCAAAAGACTCTTTTGCCATCTCATGGACTGTAGCCCACCAGGCTCTTCTGTCCATNGCCAGAATCCATAAAGCTATGGCAGACTAACTTGTTAGCTTGAAAGTAAGAATCCAGCTCTTCTCAAAACCAACTTTCATTATTTCTTACAGAAAAGTAAATTTTACTTTCCTTTTACTCTGAAGTACATGAGCTCATACACAGATCACATCTCAATATTAAATTCCAAATTATTCCAAATTCTTTTCATCATAATTGGACTTATATGAGCTTATCAAATAAAGGGTTATAATACCACCAATTTGAGCTTATGAAATAAAGGGCTATAATAATATCAATTTCAGGTTACCAAATAAAGGGTTATCATTAAATCAATCTGATGCATTCTACTTTTTTTTTTAAAAATCATACTTTCTACTTTGGCAATATTTTTTACCTCTACACCAGCAGAGGCATCAAACACAGCCACTGCACCATCTAACACTCTCAGGCAGCGTTCAACCTCCAAGGTAAAATCCACATGACCTAAGAAAAAGAAGAGAAATATAACACTTAAAATCTTTAAACCACAATCACAACCACCACAACCACATGATACAACAATCTCACTTTTGGGTATACACCCAAAAGAACTGAATGGATAATTTCAAAGAGATATTTACACCTCCATGTTCAGAAGGGCACTATTCACAATAACCAAGAGGTGAAGCAACCCAAATATTCATCAATTTTTTTGTATTCAAATATTCACCATATATTTCTGTATATACACAAAATTTTGTATGTATACCATAATGTCTTACTTATGGGCAATGGAATACTACATAGCCTTCAAAAGGAAGAAAGTCCTGTCACAGGCTACAATACAAATGAACCCTAAAAAGTTTTGCTAAGTGAAATAAGCCTGTCACAAAAGGACAAATAGTGTACAATTCTATTATAAGTAGTATCTAAAGTAGTCAGTCTCATAGATCTAGAAAGTAGAATGGTGCTTACCAGAGGTCAGTCAAGGGGACAAAGAAGAGAAGCTGCTTAAGGGTACAGAATCTCAGTTCAAAAACATGAAAAAGTTCTGGAGATCTATTTCACAATAATGTGAACAATCTTACTCTACTGAACGGTACACTTTAAAATTATTAAGATGGTAAATTTTACATGTTTTTTACCACGATTAAAAACACACACACACAAATAAAAAAACCTCAAAATAATGTAGCACCTCTGCACTGCTGAAATAGCACTATACCTGGTGTATCAATAAGATTGATTCTGTACCCCTTCCAATCAAATGTGACAGCGGCTGACTGAATAGTTATGCCTCGTTCTCGCTCTTGAGCCATGAAATCTGTCACTGTGTCTCCATCATCAACATCTAGCCAGGAAAAGAAATGGCAGAGTTAGGCTTAAAAGCAAGTATATCTTATAGGCCTTTGATTTCTACCTGACATAGCTTAATTTGTTCTAAGAAAAACTGTTCATAAAATAATTGATTTAATATTTAAGACCCTTAATCCTTTTCTAAATTAAGCATCATTCTAGAAAAAATTTAAGAAATGAGTAATTATTCCATAAAAAATCTTCTTCTATAATAACAAAGATTAAACTCTTTACATATTTTAATTTTACTGAATCATATACTTCTTTCATTTCTTTCCTAGTTTAACTTTCATTATCCCATCTTTACCTGATGTTCCTCACACCTGATCCCTTGACAGGAGGCAGAGGAATGCCATGAAAGAGCTCAAACCAAATTTTAATTCCAACCTTATCACTTCTCTACAGTGTTTTTAAATTTTTTATTGGAATATAGTTGCTTTCCAATGTTGTCAGTTTCTACTGTACAGCAAAGTGAATCAGCTAACTCTTTCGCAAGTTGGGCAAAAGACTCTTTTGCCATCTCATGGACTGTAGCCCACCAGGCTCTTCTGTCCATGGATTTTCCAGGCAAGAATACTGGAGTGGGTTGCCACTTCCTTCTCCAGGGAATCTTCCCAACCCAGGGATCAAGCCTGAGTCTCCTGCATTAGCAGTTGGATTTTTTACCACTGAATCACCTGGGAAGTCCCACTCTCCCATTTACACAGCAAAAAATTCATGAGAAATTCATGTTTATCATTATGATAGGAACCTATCATCATGAAGATTCTCATCTTGAACGGTTTTATCCTTTATAAAAGTCTCAGCCAATTCCAAGGACCTAGAGAAATGGTTCTCAATGGAACACATTTCAAAATCACTTTGGTGGACTCCCCTGGTGGTACAGTGCATAGGAATCTACCTGCCAATGCAAGAAACGTGGGTTTAATCTCTGGTTCAAGAAGATTCCACATGCCACGGGCAACTAAAGGCCATGCACCAAAACTACTTAGCTGATGTTGTAGTGCCCACACAGCTGGTGTGCTGCACCTACTGAAGGCCATGAGTCCAGAGCTTGTGCTCCACAACAGGAGAAGCCACTTCAATGAGAAGCTTATGCACCACAACAAAGAGTAGCCCCTGCTCACCACAACCAGAGAAAGCCTGCAAGCAGCAGTGAAGATTCAGCACAACCAAAAAAAGAAAAGTTAAAAGGACATGATGCCCTCCATGTCAAAAAAAAAAAAAGAAAGAAAAAAACTGTTTCACCAGAGATAATGGGGCAAGGTAGAGAAAAAGAGTCACAGTTTTTAATATTATAATATTACATAGTATAATAAAAAAAGTAAATTCAAACTTAGGTAAGTAATACTATTACTGGGGGTTAAAGAATAACAAAATCCTTTCTTGTTCTGCATGAGAATTTGACCTCTGGTTAACTTTCCAGCTCTTTTCTCCTAGAGCCCAGAAAACAAGTATGCCAAATGCACTGCTAGGCAACATACTTACAGAAAAAATAATTTCTGATTGGTAAGCTACAAAGTGAAAGAGGAAAGTGAAAAAGTTGGCTTAAAGCTCAACATTCATAATAAAACGAAGATCATGGCATCCGGTCCCATCACTTCATGGGAAATAGATGGGGAAACAGTGGAAACAGNCTAACAATGGATTATAAATACCTGATGAAGAAACGCAGCTCTAGGTTTCCCTGAGTGGGGTATGGCATATCCTTTGTGAGAAACCTGGAAGGTGGCCCACAGAGCTGTAACACGAGATACTCACTCCTCAAGGCATGAGCTTTCCAAGCTGGAATGGCTCCTGTGAATCTTGTTAACTGGCACCTAAGCTATCACTTTTGCGTGGCCAAAGAAGACAGTTTCCACAGAGCTCTGTAGACTGCTGTAAGAACTTCTGTAGGAAGAAGCACCTACTGCTGCTCTGATGGTAAGCTATGTTTCCTACCCCAAAGACTTCCGAGTAGACCAACTGTAGCCCATGACTCATGAGTCTGAATGTTTAACTGAAACTAAAAAGATCCTTTGGTGAGTACTATAACTACCTTAATTTTATGTTGGGGCTTAGATAGTACTGCCTCCATGCCATACTCAAGATCTCTGGGTTGACTTCTTAATCAAAGTATTTCCCAATGATGTTTTTTCTAATGGGGGCGAGGAGGGAGAGCAGGAATCCAATCTAACCTCCCAGTGATCTTGTGTATCCAGAATAATATAAAATTCTTTCTGTGGTGGTAGTTNCTACCTTAATTTTATGTTGGGGCTTAGATAGTACTGCCTCCATGCCATACTCAAGATCTCTGGGTTGACTTCTTAATCAAAGTATTTCCCAATGATGTTTTTTCTAATGGGGGCGAGGAGGGAGAGCAGGAATCCAATCTAACCTCCCAGTGATCTTGTGTATCCAGAATAATATAAAATTCTTTCTGTGGTGGTAGTTTTTCCTGCATCAATATGAGCCATAATTCCAATATTACGAATTCTGTTTCAAAGGGGAAGAAAAAAAAAAAGACATGTATTATAAGGTGGACATTACTCAAACTGTAAAACCAAAATACCTATGCTGTGCAATTTTCAAAACTGGTATTTCAACATTTTATACAAAAGTATAAAAACTAGAAAAATGGATAACGTATCACTCTCACAATATTCTGACAAAACAGCTAAGTAACCAAAGAGCTAACTACAATTCTGTGAATATCTTATATTTATTTCTATGAAAAGTGTGCTGTTGCTACGTTAAAAATTCTGAGCACTGAATTGAGACAACAGCTTTTAAGAGACAAACCAAAATCTATTTATAGTTAATTAGGTAGAGCAGGAAGTTATAGAAATTAGAGCACTCACTAAATGCTGAATTAGCCTGTGAGAGACATCTGTAATGTTTCATGGCAGCCTGTGGAAAAGACAGTATCAATGATGGGACTTACTTAGCAACAGGAGGATTGATGATGGAATGAAGGGACTTGATATCATTTCCTATTAAACCTAATGGAAAAGTGTTAAAATTGAACTGTTAAAGAAATAAATTAATTTATAAATTAAAGACATTAAAGAATTTTAAGCAAATAGTATAATACCAATTAAAGTAAAATTCAAACTAAATGTAATACTTGTTTACCTAAAATTTATTTTCTTGCACTCTCTAAGAAAGCTTGATCTGGAACCAAACAAACAACAACAACAAAAAAATGCACAAGGACCTTCCTGGTGGCCCAGAGGCTGGGACTCTGCTCTCCTAGTGTAGGGGGCCCAGGTTCAACCCCTAGTCAGGGAACTGGATCTCACATGCCACGATCAAGAGATCGCATGCCATAACTAAGATCCAGCACACCTATATCAATAAATTACAACAAAAAACAAAAATACACAGTCCTATAAACTGACATTTTCAAGGCTTGAAGAGCAAAGAGTGATATTCACATCATCTGACAACGGTTTTTGTACAACTTGGAAACTACCATGCTTCAGCAATTCCAAGGACATAATACCTTTAAAGACAGCCTAGGAGGTATCGTTGAATAGGAAAGCTATAATAATCTAATATTTATAAAAGGCCAAATAGTATTTCTGGAATAAAAAAGTCATGATGATACTAAAGAAACAATGCAGTTACATTTATAAATTTAATCTACACCTTTCTGCTATTTAAACCAGTTCTCCCAAATTTCTATAATAAATTATGAAGACGTCTATTATATTTTGAAAACCTGATGGCAGTCTGAAGACTGGCTGATAATCTGTACTGCTATGGATAAATTTGCATGGGCAAAACACAGAAACCCCATATTCACCAATAAGGCAGGCCATTAAATTCACATGTCTTTACAAGTTACACAGCCAGTTGGTATTTTTACTGCAGTATTCTCACATGACAAAGATGGTAGTGAGAACTGCTACAGAATGAAGTTACAGGTGAACCTTGAACAACAGAGGTTTGAAGTGGGTAGGTCCACTTACCTGAGGATTTTTTCCAATACCTGCATGCCACAGTACTATACAACCTGCAGCTGGATGAATCCACACACGTGGCATTGCAGATGCACTGCGCTGATCCACCTGCTACACCTCTGAGCCAGCTACTCAAGCCAGCAACCCTTCCCTCTGCTCAGCTCATGAGGATGGATTGCACATGAGAAGTGTAAGTTGACTGATACTACCTCCGAGCATCTACCAGAATGCTTCAATTCCTAATAATCTCAAAGAAATAGCCAAGAAGTAAAAGACAGCCACTGTTTTAAAAATTGTTGGTGATCCCTAATAAGGGAGATGCTTGCAAATGGGAGAGAAAGAGACAGAGAAAAGGGAGAAAGCAAGCAGTTTAAGAAAGATGAGAAGAATCTAACATCTGTACCTGGTAGGGAACTATAATTTCTTCCAAGAAGCACATGTAGCTTTAATCTTTTTAGACTTGCACTTATTTTAGAGGAACACGTATTCTGGTGAGGAGAAAAAGAAACATTAATTTTATTTTAGCATAACTTTTTACCGTAGCTTTAACATCATAACTATGCTGTGAATCTTCATACAGTAGTCCCAGTTTATTAACTCCAACTCTTAAAAAGTGACAACACAAAGTTATACAAGAAAAAAATAAAGCTAAAGTTAATACTGAGCTGACCTTTGATGATGGCTCTTCTAGATGTACAGCATTAACATCACAGGGATCTTATTTGAAAGATAAATTCTTAGGACCCATTCCACTCAAGAGAATCAAACTCTACAGATAGGGTCAAATAATGCATCTTAACAAGCCCACCATTTGTCTATAGACAGACATTTAGGTTGCTTCCATGTCCTAGCTATTGTAAATAGTGCTTCAGTGAACACTGGGTACACATCTCTCTTTCAATTCTGGTTTTCTCAGGGTATTTGCCTAGTACTGGGAATGCTGGGTCATATGGTAGTTTTATTCCTAGTTTTTTAAGGAATCTCCATACTGTCTTCCACAGTGGTTGTATCTATTTACATTCCCACCAATACTGCAAGAGGGTTCCCTTTTCTCCACACCCTCTCCAGCATTTTTTGTTAGTAGACTTACTGATGATGGCCATTTTGACTAGTGTGAGGTGATATCTCATTGTAGTTTTGATTTGCATTTCTCTAAAAATGAGTGACGTTGAGCATCTTTTCATGTGTTTATTAGCCATCTGTATGTCTTCTTTGGAGAAATGTCTGTTTAGGTTTTTTTTTTTTTACCACTTTCTGACTGGGTTGTTTTTCCTGGTATTAAGTTGTATGAGCTGCTTGTATATTTTGGAAATTAATCCTTTGTCAATTGTTTCATTTACTATTATTTTCTCCCATTCTGAGGGTTGTCAGCCCAATAACTAGGACATGGAAGCAACCTAGATATCCATCGACAGATGAATGGATAAAAAAGCTGTGTTACATATATACAATAGAATATCACTCAGTCATAAAAGGAATGCATTTGAATCAGTTCTAATGATGTGGATGAACCTAGAGTCTATTATACAAAGTGAAGCAAGTCAGAAAAAGAAAACAAATATTGTATATTAATGCATGTATATGGAATCTAGAAAGACAGTACTGATGAACCTATTCACAGGGCAACAATGAAGAGGCAGACATAGAGAATAGACTTATGGACACGTGTGGGAGTAGGAAGGAGAGGGTGGGACAAATGGAGAAAATAACACGGAAACATAAACACTATCATATGTAAAACAGATAGCCAATGGGAATTTCCTGTATGACTCAGGAAATTCAACCTGGGGCTCTGTAACAACCTAGAGGGGTGGGATGGGGTGTGAGGTGGGAGGTTCAAGAGAGAGGACATATGTATACCTATGGCTGATTCACACTCACATACGGCAGAAATCACACATTATAAAGCAATTAGCCTTCAATTTAAAATAAATAAAGCACACACACACACACAAAAACAAGCCCCTCCCAGGTGACTCTGACAGCTAGAAAGCTCTTAAAATACATTCAGGGAACAGGGAAGGGAGGGGAAAAAAACTAACATTTTTAAAAGCTCCCAAGTATCTTCTTGTAATGTTCCCACATAGAGGCTGAATGTTCTCCATCAATTTATCCCTAGACCACTAGATTTAATGGCTGTCAAAATATCTGGTATTGTTGCAGTTAGTGTATGTAATGATTTTGGGCTGCCACAATCTGCCTTTCATGATGTCAAGGAATGCATACCTGTGATTTCTGTGTTATTTCTACATTAGTTACCAAGTTGCTGGCAACAAAACACTATCATTATAAGAAACTAGATTAAGAGTAGAGAAGACACTCAACTAATTAAATTTCTACTTCATAATGACCAGGGTAAGATGGTATCATCTATCAAAAGGTGTACATTCTGAAAGCATCAGAAATGGAAACACTGAAGAAAATCTGTGTAACTCCTTGGCCACTAATGACCTCAAAATGGAATACAGTCTCAATATGCCGCACAGGTAATTTTAAAGTAGCAAAATGAATTTATAGACTAATGATAAGGCATACTTCTTGTTGGCTACAGATTCTTCCATACTCCCTGTTAAGAAACTGCTGATATACTAGTATAAGAAATACAAAATTGTTATACTAGTGTATGAAATACCCTAGACCTTCAGGGAAGTCAAGTAACTGAAGTTGTCAAAGTACATTCAACTTTACAAGAAAACCTTACATTAAAGTAGTGCAAGCTGGATATTTTCTTCCAATTCACTGCAAATATCCTTAAATTGGACATCTTCGCCCTCTAAACTGTTATTCTCTGAAAAAGAAATAACAGAATTGCAAAACTAAGCTTATGTATTACATGTAAGACATATGCAAGGTAAATGCAGTATATTAAGTAAAAATGTATTAATGTTAAAAAGTACAAACAATACTTTTAGCTATCAAAAAGGCAATGCATGATTCAGAAAATGACGCTCAAACTAAACATGAGAAACATGTTTCTCAAGCCCCTTATTTTTTCAGCATCCTTTAACTCTTCAAGAAGGATGTAAAGATACTGCAGAAAAAGACATACTGAAATTAAAATACACCAAGCAAAAAAGCACTTTTATGTTAAAAAAAAAAAAACAGAATTAAATACAGAAAGGTAAGCATCTACATGTTAAGCTGGTAATTTCTCACTGACAGTATAATTTTTTGGTTTATCTGTATATTCTGATTTTTCAGCCAGAAATATATAGAAGCAAGTCCTCTTCTATGATCATGGAAAGTTAGTATCTTTAGTCTAATAAACATATACTAAATATTCACCATGCATCAGGTACACTCTCAAAGCAATGAGAAAAATGCACAGAAACATATGAGATGAGGGGAGTGGGCACCAAGTAAACAGCTAAGGTTAAACTCCATTGGGTACCTGTTATGGAAGAAGTCATGTCAAAACTTATTATCATCCTTTCTAAATCTTCTCCCTTCTGTTTCTTAAGACAGAAACATTCTCTACCTGTACTGAGGAAGCTGCCAGTCCTTTTGATTTTATTTCCCAAATATATCTTGAATCGATTCCCTCTTCATTTCCAATACTAAAGTTCAGAATATTTGCAAAATAACATGTTAGATTTATTCTGAAATAGAACAATTTCAGAATTCTACCAAAACAGAATACAAAAAGCTCACCAATATGGCTTGATCCCACATTGCAACCTTTAAGAAACTATCACCTGTCAAAACCTGGTATATAAGTTGATCCACAATTTTCTGAAAAGACTTATTAAAATACTCCTCCTTTGCCCAACCACATATATGTATTCTGCTAGATTTTCTTCAAGACACTTCAACCAAAAAAAAATTTTAAATACATGTATATATATATCAGGAAAATGTATATCTATCTATCTATCTATCAGGAAGCTATATATATATATATATATATATATACACACATATACACACACACATATATCTATATCTATATATATATCAGAAGATCCCCTGGAGGAGGATATGGCAACCCACTCAGTATTCTTGGCTGGAGAATCTCTTGGACAGAGGAGCCTGGTGGGCTACAGCCCATATGGTTGCAAAGAGTCAGCTTAGCACAATACATAGCAGTAGCAGCACAATGTATAGTAACATAACAAACAGTAGCACATCATAGTAACATAACAAATAGAGAAGCAGATGTAAGCTGTTTCCTGTTAAGCCAGACATTTAAAAGACTTACAAAATTATAAAACAATATAAAACACCCTTCAAACTAAATCATTTTTGTTTTTGAAAAACACGTATTTGCATTATAGTATATTAATGACATTAATATCTAATGGATTATTTTAATGAATTATTAAAATATTTTAAAGTTTTGCTTTCATTTCTAATATCTGAGCATCAATTATAACCCATATAAACAAAACTGTTCTTGAGTTCTCACTCATTTTTAAGAGCAAAAGGTTCCTATAGACCAGAAGTTTTTAACTTATCCCACCACTGTGTTTCCCAAAGTAAATGCCCATGATTATTATTTTAGGTTACAGAGGAAAAAGAATTTACTAAACAAATGTTAGAAACAATAGCCAACAAAATCTATGATTTCGTGCATGCACGCGTGCTCCTTTGTGTCCAACTCTTTGTTGCCACCTTATGGACTGCAGCCTGCCAGGCTCCTCTGTCCATGGAATTCTCCAGGCAATGGGTTGCCATACCCTCCCCTCCAGGGGATCTTCCTGACCCAGGGATCAAACCTAAGTCTCCTGTGTTCTCCTGCACTGCAGGTGGATTCTTTACCGCTGGGCCACCTGGGATTTTGTAGTATTGCTTTTATGAAATTATTTATGTAAAAATGTCAATTTAAGGAATAATATTAAGTAATTAATAGCTCAGGTAACATTCAGTTGTCAGACTTAAAAAGGTAGTACTCAGATCACTTAAGTGGGAAATACTGCTTGAATCCATCATCTTTTCAATTTGCTACTTAAAAACCTGTAAAGTCTTTTAATATGACAAATTTGCCCCTAACTACCTTCACACACTTGTACTCTCCTACTCTATTCCAGGAGCTCTAGCCAAAATTCCTCTGAAGCACCATGCTCTGACACCTTAGCACTTTTGCGTGTAATGGTGCCACTGTTTCAAAGTAGTCCTCAAATACCCAAAGCCACACACCTAGCAAATTTCTATTCAACCTTCAAGCCTCAGCTTGGAAGCCTTTCCTAATCTCGTACAAAGTTTTCATACCACCGTCTCTCCGTTTTCATAACTGGTACTTACATTTACACATGACAAACACGGTATTTCCAAGTTATCTCCACTACCGACCCCAAAGGAGGTATCTTCTATCAGCAGCCTAGCACCATGCCTCAAACATTTTTCTGACCTACGAAGTCATTTAGGGCCTGCCACTGAAATTCTTCTTCCTCTTGGCTCAATGATTTTCAATGAAAATGGTTTCCTACTAGTACTATCAGATGATTCTTTATACAAGGTCCAGACCTCCTCAGGCTTAGACAACACATAAGTACAACTGAGGCACTTTCCTTGGCAACCAGTGTTTTTTAATACTCCGCACTTCCAATATGGGGGTGGGGTGCAGGTTTAATCCCTCACCAGAAACTAAGATCCCACAGGACAACGGGGAGTGGCCAGAAAGTAAAAACAAACAAAAACGTAATCAAGCAAAGCCCTATGGGGCCTTCCAGAACAGAGGCCCCTCCCATGTCCTCCACTTGCCTGTTGTTTGTAGAAAAACTTTTAGGTCTTCCCCAAGTTCCAAAGAACTAATTTAATAAGAGAAGTGAGAAAGTGCAGAAATAAAACAGCCAAACGATAAAATAATAAGTTCACCCATTCTGAACCATGTTCTTTGAGTTGTTTTGCAGATACTGAAACCTCCACCAGATAGAAGTTAACTATATGATGCCGACAAGCAGGTAGACTCCAGCTGATTGGAACGACTATCCATGAGCTGATCACACACCTACAATCCCCCTCCCTCTCCCCATCTTTAAAACCTTTCCTCAAAAGCCTTTGGAGAGTTGAGGCCTTTTAAGCACTAGCTACCGAGGCTCCTTGGTCGTGTGTCTTAGTCCTCAGTCGTGTCTGATGTTTTGTGACCCCATGGACTGTAGCATGCTAGGCACCTCTGTCCATGAAACTCTCCAGGCAAGAATATTGAAGTGGGCAGCCATTCCCTTCTCCAGGGGATCAAACCTGAGTCTCCTGCATTGCAGACAAATTCTTTACCATCTGAGCCACCAAGGGAAGCCTTGATTGGTACTCTGCAGTAAACACTGCACTTTCCTTCACCACAACCTGGTGTCAGTAGATGGACTTTATTGTGCTCATACAAGTAGACCCAAGCTTGTTTCGGTAACATAAGTACTCACTAAAAGGTGTGACACCTTATGTTATGAAAAGGGAAATTAATGAGGGGAAAAAAGCTAAATATCCGTTCTACATGATCAACAAGTTACACAGTCTATAAACAAAAGAATCCATACACCATTTAAAAAAAAAAAATCAGTGGACTATCATGTCTATAAGGCTTGCTGCTGCTAAGTCACTTCAGTCGTGTCCGACTCTGTGTGACCCCACAGATGGTAGCCCACCAGGCTCCCCCGTCCCTGGGATTCTCCAAGGAAGAACACTGGAGTGGGTTGCCATTTCCTTCTCCAATGCATGAAAGTGAAAAGTGAAAGTGAAGTTGCTCAGTCGTGTCCGACTCTTCGCGACCCCATGGACTGCAGCCTACCAGGCTCCTCTGTCCATGGGGTTTTCCAGGCAAGAGTACTGGAGTGGGGTGCCACTGCCTTCTTAATACACAAAAACAAGAATCATGGGACACTAAAATACAATCACAAAATACATGAGTATGCAAGCAAAAATAAAGATGTTGTTCCTGAGGATGAAGTAATGTATTAATAGGAAAAGAGATTCTAAAGCATCAAGTTAAAATAGTCTGTTTGCATATGGGATTTGTTACCATACTTAGTTAATTTTTCCTGAATTAGAAACTTCAATTCAGATTTGTGTCATATTCAATATTCTCAGAAAAGTATCAACTATGAATCAGGTCAATATGTTCATCATTGATTAATGTCAATCCCTACTGTCATTTTTGCTTTTTTCTTTTTATACTGAATAAAGCACCTCAAGCTAGCTATCTAAACACTAATTTTTACCACAGGATTTATGTCACAAGTTCTAAGATGAGCTATTTATCTAAATTTTAAAAATTCGTCTAGAGTTTAACTTCATTTAAGAAAAAAGCTCGGCACACAAAAAAAATCTTGCTAGAAAAAATGCTCAGTAATTAAAGATACTCTTAAAGGTCAACTGGAAAAGTACCTTCCAATTCCTTGTTCTTCTAACATTTAGCAAAGCAACACAAGGAACTGGTTACTGGAAACATGACAATGGGTAACACATGATCCCCAGCCTCAGGAAAATTGTCTTTTAACAACCCTGCATATCAAATCAACAAACATTTCATTCATAACACCTTCTGCATGGCTTTTACTACCGTACCTGTTTCTCCTCTTTAACAAATCAATTTACAAAGCAGCTCTCACATCCTCCTGGCTTATTCTTCTAACCTTATCTATACCAATAAATACTATCAAAGTATCATACAGATCAGGGGAATACATTGTCAAGCTTCTGACAGCCAAAATGCAAAGAGTGGCTATCTAGTATATACTTTTGGGACATGCACCAAAGTAGTGATGATACCCTTCTTGGCTACTGCCAGTTAGATAGAAAGAAATTTTTTTAAGAGAGCTTTTTGCTAACATTGATTAGTTTAGGTCATTTCTCTCCCACAATCCCAGGTGAAAGTAAAAACAAATGATAAACAACATAGCAACAACTTTGCCTCTTTTTCACACAAATCAAAATGTGACTCTTGCTTAACCTCTAAAATATTTTCTGTTTCTGATTCAGAAGGGAAAAGGGCATATGGCTTTGAGAAATACAAAAAAAAAAAAAAAAAATCACGAGTTCACTATTTAAACAAACCTATTAAAAACCTCCATGAACTGGCAGGAAGCAAAAGAAACCAATACATAAAAGTTCATACTGTATGATTCCAATCACGTCAATTTAAAACAGACGAAACTAACCCATTCTGTTCGAAGTCAGGATTGTAGGCACTCTTAGAAGTGAAAAAGGCATGAATAGGGCTTCTCATATGCAGGTCATTTCTTGATTTGGGTGCTGCTTATATGGGTATTGGAGAAGGAAATGGCAACCCACTCCAGTACTCTTGCCTAGAAAATCCCATGGACAGAGGAGCCTGGTGTCCACGGGGTCGCAGAGTTGGACACGACTGAGCGACTTCACTTTCTTTCACTCATATGGGTATATTCAGGTTTTGAAGAATTCACTAAGAACATTCATCTACAGTACACATTTGTCTTCGTGTCACAGTTATTACACGTCAATAAAGTCTTTTAAATACTCTCCATAAACTTTTAATTATACTAGAAATGTCAAGTGGGCCTTTCACTTGTGGTGGGAAAAAGCCAACTGGACTTCAGTTAGAGGACTTGCCTGAGTCCCAAGTCTTCTATGATCTTTAATGACTAACTTCAAATCTCTGAGCCTGTCTTTTCATCTATCACATCACATGATCCACATGAGAATTCAATTAACAAGAATTTATTGTCTACCACTGTCTTCTAAGTAATGGGGTTAAAATTGTAGTGAGCAAAAAACAATCCTTGCTTCATGCTGTCTCTATCCTAATCAGTGGATACAAAAAGAAACAAAAGGAGTAAAACACACAGCATCTCTTATGGTGACAGGTGCTACAGCAAATTAAGCAGGAAAGGGGAACTGAGGCAGCAGTAACTGTAAGTAAGGAGCTCATATGCTGTGCTGTGCTTAGTCGCTCAGTCCTGCCTGACTCTGCAACTCCATGGACTGTAGCCCGCCAGGCTCCTCTGTCCATAGCGATTCTCCAGGTAAGAATACTGGAGTAGGTTGCCATGCCCTCCTCTAGGGGATCTTCCCAACCCAGGGATCGAACCCAGCTCGCCCGCATTGCAGACGGGTTTTACACCGACTGAGTCACCAGGGAAGCCAAAGAATACGTACTGTATAGACAACTTTTTCTCCAGGACATCTTCCGGACCCAGGAATACCCAGGAATCTCCTGCATTGCAGGCAGATTCTTTACCAGGTGAGCTACTAGGGAAGGCCTCAATGTAACAGTGACCAGAATCAGGAGGGGAAGGCAATACCAGGGGTAAATGTATCCCACGAAGAGTCTACGTAATTTACTGCACTTGGAAATATACAAATGCTAATTAGAATGAGTTGGGGTTCTAAAGAACATAAGTCACATTAGAAGATGAAGGCTTAAGAAAACTGCCTCAAATCCATGCTCTAAGACTTTGGGAGACGAATAACTGAATGACGTTCCAGACTTAACTAAAGAAACCTCAGCGACCGTGCTTTAAAAGGTAAAACGGACACTTTCTTCGGTACTGCCAGAGAACGACGAAATGCAAACTCACACCGCCCTGTGCACCAAACGCCCTCACGAATTTCAAAAATTAGTCCGAAAAAACAGGACGCTTTCTCTTCTGACAATCGTTGCTGCTGCTGCTGCTAAGTCACTTGTGTCCGACTCTGTGTGACCCCAAAGACGGGGGCCCACCAGGCTCCCCCGTCCCTGGGATTCTCCAGGCAAGAACACCGGAGTGGGTTGCCATTGCCTTCTCCAATGCATGAAAGTGAAAAGTGAAAGGGAAGTCGCTCAGTCGTGTCCGACTCTTCGCGACCCCATGGACTGCAGGCTAAGGCCCTGTAATTTAACTTTCCCTCTACAGTAAGTTTTCATGCCTCCGCATCCTTCTCAGTCGTGCACACATTACACACAGTGATAAGAACAAAGACCAGTCGCTCTCGCTAGAGGGAGAGAAAGGCCCACACCTGGGCGAACACCGAGGTGAGGGGATGGGAGATTGCGGTTCCCGTGTCTGCCTGGCTGTAGCATCCTAGAAAGCCTCCAGTGAACTGCGTGGTTCAAGGCACGCGGGAGCCGCACGGCGCGGCCCCGTACCTACCCGGCACTCGGTCGCATCTGGAGGCCGTCTTTTTCCCGCCGGGCTGGTGAGAGCCGATGTGCCGGCCGCAACCAAGGGTGCAAAGGACTTACGTCGCCACGCTGTGTCTCCGAGGGCGCCCTACCGGTGAGCTAAATCTGTTTCGCTTTGCCTCAGTCGGCGCCGCACTTCGCCACTTCCGGCAGCGCCCCCGTCAAAGGCTGCCGGCTAGCAACTTCCGCCCTCTTAGCTGAAAGTGGAGAAAGGAAGCTCGGAACGGTTGCGTCGCGGATTTTCTGGAGCACGTCGAGTTAGAAGAGACCCTTTCCTGTCGCGGGTGGTGTGGAGTCGGCTCGTGGGTCTGTGAGAGCCGAAAATTGAGAGCTTCTTCGCGCCGCGGAGACTGCACCCGGCGGCTTCGCAGCCGTCACCATGGTGAGAAGGTCGCCTCGGAAGCTCGAGACCTAGAGCGTCGGAGGTGGCAGGGCCTGGGGTCCCATGGGCGCTGGGGCTGGCGGTGAGGGGTGATAGGCGGAAGTAAGGTGCTTCTGAGGGAATGAAGGTGGACTCCGTAGGGTGCGCTCTTGCTCAGTCGTGTCCGACTCTTTGCGACCCCGTGGACTGCAGCACGCTAGGCTTCCCTGTCTTTCACCAACTACCGGAGCTTGGCCAAACTCCTTTCCCTTGAGTCGGCTATGCCATTCAACCGTCTCCTTCTCTATGGCTTTCTTCTTCTCCTGCCTTGTTTTTCTCAGCATCAGGGTCTTTTCTAATGAGTCAGTTCTTCGCATCAGGTGGCCAAAGTATTGGAGTTTCAGCTTCAGCATCAGTCCTTCCAGTGAATATTCTGGAGTGATTTCCTTTAGGATGGACTGGTTGGATCTCCTTGTTGTCCAAGAGACTCTCAAGAGTCTTCACCACCACAGTTCAAAAGCATTAATTCTTCGGCGCTTAGCCTTCTTTATGGTCCAACTCTCACATCCATACCCTGGGGTCAAAATAACCTCACTCTTGGTCGGTGGAGTGGAGTATTCGCCTGAGCACAGGCTTTTGGAGTCAGACAGGTTTCACTCTGCTTAATTCCTGACTTCACCTAAAGTTGTGTGGCCGTCAGTTCCAGATCCTAGTGATAACTCTGTACACTAGTCTTTAATCCCGCGTCAGTCTTCATCTCGGCTGAGGAAACTGAAGGTATGCCCTGCCGACGGCCAAGCAGCTGGACTTACAGCCCAGATTTGACTGCCAGATCTTTTGTCTTTCTACTACGTACCTAATCTGTGTTTCTCTGCGAAGTGGCAAATCCACATAACCTTTTCACAGTTGCTGCCAAGTTTATGTGATAGCAGTTGAAAACACACAATACAAAATAACTTGTTGATTGTTAAACTTAGAATTATTTTCCTTGTTGTTGGAGTTGGCCTCACTCCATTATTTTTGTAATCTTAAAATACAAATAGACTGGGGCCATACGTTTATAAATAAAACTGGCATATAAAATAAAACAGGCACTTAAGAAGCAAAAGAGGATCCCATACATTGCTAATGAAACAAAAAATAGTACAGCTGCCTTGAAAAGTTTGGCATATGTTGGAACAAATACTTCTGGGTACACGTTTATTCACTGAAAACTGGAAACAAGCTAAATATTCGTCAACTAGTAAATGAGTAAACAAACGGTGCTAAAAATAAAATGGCTACTTGTCTAAAGAACTGAAGTATGGATTCATGCAGCAATGAAGGGGAATCTCAAAAGCCTTATGCTAAGTGAAAGAAGCTAGATGCAAAGGGTTGCATACTGCAGATTCCATTTACTTTCATTCTGGGAAAGGCAAAACTAGAACAGATGCCAGGTTGGAGGTGGAAAAAGATGATTTACTTCAAAGTGACACACAACTTTCTGGGGTGTTGGAAATATTCTTAATTTTGACTGTTGTTATAGAGCTGTGTAGCTTGTGAAAACTTACAACTCTATACCTACATGCACATATCTTTGTATGTATGCAAATTATACTTTAATAAAACTGGATAAATTTTAAAATTTTTAAATAAGTATGAATGATGATTATATTGAAAAACCAGATATTGATGTTCAGAAAAGAGCGATTCTAGAATCAGATCGTCTCTTTTGTGGTCCAGTGGATTTTGGACAGTTCTCTTCAATGAACAGTAACTTTCACTGAGTTTATTACAGAAGTAAATCCTGATACCTCGTATCATCCAGGACTAAAATTTATTTAACTTATACATCACATGATTAGGCTTAATAGTGCAAGAGTTATTTAATCAAGTGAGCCGTGGGTGATGTACGACGATCTATATATTTCATATGCCGCTCATAAGAATTTTAGAATAATTCTGTCAGTTTTTTTTTTAATTAAAGTTAACACTTCTTGCATCGTTATAGCCACAAAATGAATATATTGAGTTACACCGTAAGCGCTATGGATATCGTTTGGATTATCATGAGAAAAAGAGAAAGAAGGAAGGTCGAGAGGCTCATGAACGTTCAAAGAAGGCAAAAAAGATGATTGGTCTGAAAGCTAAGCTCTACCATAAACAGCGCCATGCTGAGAAAATACAAATGAAAAAGACGTAAGTACCATTTATTTGTTGTACCAAGTTAATGTCTTTTGAGTATTCGTTGTTAAAACTGATAATCTTGAGTCTTTCTCATTCTTGATAGTATTAAGATGCATGAAAAGAGAAACACCAAACAGAAGAATGATGAAAAGACTCCACAAGGAGCAGTACCTGCATATCTACTGGACCGAGAGGGACAGTCTCGAGCTAAAGTACTTTCCAATATGATTAAACAGAAACGAAAAGAGAAAGCGGTAAGCAGTAAAAAACTAGTCTTTATTTTTGTTGTTATTGTTCAGGAAAATTAGTTAAATTCATATTTGAGGTTCTTAGTTTCTTCAGTTAAATGGAAAAATAAAGTCCAACTGTTACCATTATTTAGATGTTGATGTCTGTCATATAAAATGTTTTAGTAATAAAAAAAAGGTTTGCTTTCTTACCATGGGAACATTCAGCAGGATTTAATTTTTTTTTTTAAAGAATGTCATGCATCTTTAGTTTTCAAAAATTATTTAAGGTAATTCCCTGCCAATCCAGTGGTTAGGACTTTGCACTTCCACTACAAGGGGCACAAGTTCAGTCCCTGGTCAGGGAACTAAGATCCTGCACATCATGGGCAGAAAAAAAATTATTTAAAACAGCTTCTTACACTTGACAGCTCCTGATGTTGTGGTGGTGTAGAGAGGGATACAACTGCTTCTTGTTTTTGTTGCTTTGCAGTGCCAAAACTGGTTAAAAAGTAGAGTAGTGGAAAGCATCCTAAGTGATTTGACTCAGATAAAAATTCAGAAATTAAAAAGAAAACAAACTTCTGGCTTGCCCTTAGTGTCAAATTTGGTTAAATTTTGCTACAAACTGAGGGAAAGACATAGATACTGTTTTTAAACACCTGTGGATAGAGTAACAAATGTAGGGAGCAGCAGAATATGCAGTATCTGTATTTAAAGAACTGACAGTCTCCAGATTTGATCTGTAAAATCTGCTTTTTTTGGTATGTATCAAAATTGGAACGGTAGAACTTCACCAAATTTTAGAGATTATCTACTTAACCTCTTCATTTTACAGATGAGACTAGAGTCCAGGAGTTTTGTGAATCAGTTTTCACAGGCACTTATTTATGAAATGCTATAGGGTTTGTCTTTCATAAATAGGTCCAGAATTCTTTCTGCTGCCTTGCGCTGCTTGCATTTTTTTCCCCAACAGAATTTATACTCTAAGGAGGTACAAAATATGGAGTGATGATTTTGTCTTACTAATATTATCTAAAAATCCATTCAGGGTAGAAATAGATAAGAGATGGAGACAGTCTTCCAATTTTACACTATGAACTATTTAGCAGTAAATTTAACTAGTTCCAATTAACTTCAGGCTTCTTGAGGACACAGTGTAGATTTCTAGAAAACATTTGAGCCAAAATATCGTTGTTTAAGCAAAAAAAAGTGAATCTACAACTTTGTACAACTAAAAAATACTGGACTTTTTATTCTCATTCTCTTTTACTAACAATGTAAATTTTAATTGTGATCTGTTTTAGGGAAAATGGGAGGTCCCTCTGCCTAAAGTTCGTGCCCAGGGAGAAACTGAAGTATTAAAAGTTATTCGAACAGGAAAGAGAAAGAAGAAAGCCTGGAAGAGGATGGTTACTAAAGTCTGCTTTGTTGGAGACGGCTTTACTCGAAAACCACCTAAATATGAAAGATTCATTAGGCCAATGGTAAGACCCTGTTAGAGTCCAGTGGCTTAAAGATCGGTTCCTATGGTAAACCAGATAATTTCCTAAAATTCCTAAAACTTGGTATTTAAAAAAAAACAGGTTGAAAGATGTTTTTAGGTTGTTTTTAAGCTGATGATAGGTATTGTTTAGCACTTTTTCACTACTGTCAAGAATCTTTGGCTTCGTAGGGGATTTGAAATGAAAAAGAATTCTCATTACAGAGACTGTCAGTGAATCTGGACTTGTAAACATGACAGAGACTTCTCTGGAGGTCCAGTGGTTAAGACTTAGTGCTTGGGGACAGAGGTTTGATCCCTGGTTGGGGAAGTGAAATCCCACAAGCTACATGGTGTGGCAAAAAAAAAAAATTAGAATCTTCATTTCCACACAGTCATTTTATTCATTCATCAAGTGATCTACTATATGCCTGACACTTGTAAGTATCAGTGCCTTTGAAAATATTTACTTAATATGTAGTCATTGACAAAAGAGAGTATTAACATGGGCCTTCAATTTCTGTTGATAGCGGTAATGGCCAAACTCAATCTCCTTCTCTCCTCCCCTAATATATTTTTGCAGAATGCCTTTAAACAGAATTAATTCATCTCCCAACTAGACACCAGCCTGCTTAGAAAAACAAAGAATCAGAGGGGAAAGTTGGCAGTATTACTCTAGCTCTCAACTGGAATCATTGTCAATGAATTAAAAATGTTGCCCAACATCCTGCTTCTATAAAGTCCTATTGGAACATAGCCATGCCCATTCATTTACATATTGTCTAGGCTGTAGGTGACTAGGTGAATCTCGTCTCTGTAACAGAAACTTCTCTGGGCTGTCTGTAGTTTTTGACCAGTATTAACCATCAATGCGGAGAGGTGACAGTCTTTTTCACCAGGGAAGGTGGCTGAGGTATATAAAGACTTGGAATCAAGTGTGATTCCATCCTTACTCTCCTAAGCCTGGGAACAAGTTATTTAACCTGCTGGTCCTTTTTTTTTTTTTTTTTAAAGTAGCGGGAGTTGTTAAGGCTGTCATGCTGAAATACACTGTCTATGAGCTCTGGCCGAGTGCCTGGCATGTCTCAGGCCCTCGGGAAGTATACACAACTGGACAGCTGTTCCATGGTGAGAACTTCTTAGGAGTACATGTTTGAGTTTTTCCTCATATATTTTTCTGTAACTATCAGATAAGTTGTCTGTAGAATTAATTGTATTTTCTCAAATGCCTTAAGATGAGATAATATTCCATCCTTTTTGGAGCGGTGTGGGATGATTGGGGAAAATAAGCAAAAAGAATCAATATTCATCATTAACATCTTTAACTCAGAACATTCTTGTGTTTGGCTTACTAGGGATTACGTTTCAAGAAGGCTCATGTAACACATCCTGAACTGAAAGCCACCTTTTGCTTGCCAATACTTGGTGTAAAAAAGAATCCCTCATCCTCACTATATACAACTTTGGGTGTTATTACCAAAGGAACCGTCATTGAGGTGAACGTCAGCGAGTTGGGCCTTGTAACACAAGGAGGCAAAGTCATCTGGGGTAAGTCCAATTTGAATATGGGGCTCTTGGTGTTATAATCCTAAAATAGATATTTTTAAGTTGACATGAAGTACACAGCAGATTTTAATGCCGTTAAACTTGATATGACTAAAACTCAGAAAATGTGAATGTTCTTAATTTAGTTTACTGGTTTCAGTTATATAAACTACATTGCTAGATATTTTCGGTTGCTTTTTGTTTAAAAAGGCATTATTAGAAAAGATGGGAAGTTACAATTGAAAAATACTGGAAGAAAATAACCACAAACGGGGGAAGGGAGGCATACAGCAAACATGGAGCTACACTACTTAAGTGACAATTACAAACTAAAATATGTCATATGTAACAATTTTAAATTCTTTTTTCCTCATTTTCTTAGTTTTCTGCTTTCAGTACCCAGGTACTCCTAAACTTTAATGTTCTTTGAAAGGGAAGAATACAGTGTGTAGCTTATTGATTGAATCTTCATATGTCATTGGAACGTACTTCACATTGACCTAGAATTTAAAATAGGTTAATAAAACAGCATTTTTTGGCTACTGGTTGGCCATAGTATTATGCTGAAGGTATATTTTTATTTAGTTCTTTTTCAGTAGTTTTTACCCAAAATTAATATTGAAGTTTCAACAAATGCTTTTTTGGCACCTGTGAAGGTGATCATACTTTTTCCTCTGAAATATTTATGGAATTAATGGATATATTAATAGTCTTCCTAGTAATAAACCATAATGTATTTCTAGAATGTGCCTTCCTTGGTCATGATGCATTGTTCTTTTAATATTCAAATGATTCAACTTTTCCAAGTTTAATTTAGGATTATCTTTTCTGTGACTTTAATTAAGATTATTTGTTTTATTTTCTGTTTATCTTAGTCGGGTTTTGTGTCTTTATAATGCTAGATCAGAGTAAAGAACCAAAATAGTTCAATTTTTCTATGGTTTAGAAAAATTTTTTTGAAAACTGAAAGGTTCATTTCTCCTGCAGGTTTTGCTAATGGATTTGAAAACTTGGATTATCTCCTGCCTTGCTCCTGGTATAGACCAGGTGCCAGTAAACTGCAGCCTGCAGAGCTGCCACTTAAATTGGAATACAAATTATTGGTTGTTAAGTTGATTTGAAACTTAGTTAATAATATTTGATACTTTTTCCAGTAAGAATTGCATGGAAAAGCAGTGCTCAGGTCAACCCACAAAGGCATGTTAAGTGATTCCGTTTTATAAAATCTCATGTAATACTACGGTTGTTCACTTTCTTTCTTAAAAGTGATGATTGTAAATATTTTAAGGAAAGATCATATGTATTCTTTTTTATTAGCTAACATCCCTCATTGTTCTGTTTCTCTTAGGAAAATATGCCCAGGTTACCAATAATCCTGAAAATGATGGATGCATAAATGCAGTCTTACTGGTTTGACAGCAGTTACATACAAATAACTCCTTATAATTACTGAAGACTACACACCAGTTGGGAAAAAGTTATTCTGATATTTCTGAATACTACCAATCTTACATGTTGTCTTCAAAGAAAACTATTTATTCTACTGTTTCAAAAACGAAAAAAGCCAACATTAAAATGATCTAGTTTTACAAACTGGTCTTTTGCATCTGTTTAGCGTTTAAATGTTCATAAAAATAAAATGATAAAAAATCAATTATAGAAATATCTCTTACTTCAACAGTATTTCCATTAATGAGTGGTACTGTGCAGTGCAGACCTGTCATTTAAAAAAAGGAAAAGCCAGTATAGCTGAAAATACCTTTTATCATAAAGGTTAGTGCACACTTAAATGTGAAGAATAGTCCAAGCAACTTTGTCACATCTAAGACCTTACCTTTAGGTCTTCTCCTCCTCACTGTAGATTATTAATCCAAAGATATGTAGCATTAACACATTTTAATGAAAATACTTTAGAAGTGTACAAGAGATGGCACATTACACTATAAAGTTCAAAAGAATGATAGTCAGGGAATTAGTATCTTAAACATTTTTCCCTTCTCAGTCATCATATATAATACCATATACTTGGAACTATATTTTCTACTCAAGACACATGAAAAAAATAAACCAAATGTTTATACTTTTAGCATTTTCTATATTCTAAACTTAGGGTAGTATATTTTTAGAATGGTAAAAATATAATTCCAGATAAAATAGTTTTAAAAAGACTACTAATGCACTTAAGGGGAAATAAATATATTTGCAGTTACTTAGATAATATTAAGAAGGTCATGTTTTAGTCAAAAGCACATCTGTGATCTGAGTATGTCTGTGAATGAGCTTTAGGGTATTTATTGTATTAATTTATAATCACGATTGTTTTCAATTCTGTTTATTTTTTTTTAAGTCTGTCTTGAAAGTACAACCAATGTTATTAATTGTGGCTTTAACAAAAACAGTGTAAACAAATCCAGTATCTAAACACATCTTCACCAATGAAATTAGGGAAAAGGGAAGGAATTTCAAAACATAGACAATCACAAAATGTAGGTTTAATTACTACTGTTAAAATTGAAAAAAAAAACAAAAAAACCAAACACTACCAACAAAACAAACATAAGTACTTATGTAAGTCTTGCTATTCTGGATAATGTAACATCTTTCCTAAGTTCTATAACAGTAGGTAGAAGTTCTGGAACACACAAATACTTAGGAAAAGAAAGGCTAGTTCCTTGGGAATGACTATCCAGTATGATACAATTACTTCAGGATAACATAAGAGGAACCTACCTTACAATCAGATTTTAACAAATGATGTTGCCACCAATAGAAATGGGGAATGAGTGAGTGACAAGTTTTGGAGGGTGAAACAAAAAGACTAAAAGGTAAGCACTGGATACAGAGCAGAGGTTTGCTTATTTTTCACAAGCAAAAATAAGCAAGTTAACTATCTTGTACAAATAAAGCTTGATACTAAGTATGTGAACAGAAGCATAAACATTACTAACTAATCACACCCATGAAGGACTGGATTAACAGTTTAAACACAGTATTGCTACTAGTGGACAAACAAGGCAGAAATTTCTAAAATACTGTTATACAGATGAGTAATATTAGTATAAATTCTTTATTTACATTAAGATCTGTCTCAGTTTGCTGGTGTGACCAAACCTTAGAAGGTAATCCCTAAGGGTAAAGCAGAATGTAAGAGCAGATATTCAGGTACCAGATAAACGCTCAACTTGATGCAATCATAAACCTTCAAAATATTTTTCTAAAGTCACTGAAACCATTTTAGGTGGTGGTCTGGTGGTCAGCTAAAAGTGAACCATTAATCACTAGTAGTTTGTATCCTTGTCATGATAATTCTCTGCACTGAGTGGAAACACCATGAATATAGACACATTTTAAGTAGTAGAAGATTGACATTCTGTCATGCTATTTTTGATTTTATAAAAAAATCATAATAGACCCTCTCTCTTAAAAGCTGTAGAGGAACTTTATAATAAATTCTTAAATATATTTCTGTGATGTCTAGCAATTTAATAACTTGAAAGTAGGACTAAAATGTTGCTAATAACTGTCTGCTTTATATTACACAAGGAAATATATATGTATTTACACAAACTGCAGTGAACTCCACAAATAAGACTTCTAAACAGAAAAAAGCAGTTCACGAAGAACTATAAGAATGTGACTGGACATTCAACTACCTGGTTGAAATCAGATTTCAGTCCTCTGTAATTGTTTTTCTAATGCCTTTTGCAAAAACTACAAGTAATCTGATTAAGTTTTATTTAGAATCCTAACTCAGGATAAATTTTGTTATAAATTCTATACTCACTCACTGAGCATAGAACTCATGGTTACTGAACATGAAAGTTAGGTTTTCTCCCTGTGCGTTAGATTTTTTCCATGTGATTTAACTTTTTTCCCTCTGCTATCTATAAACTCCAAAGTAACATTTTCTGTCAGAGATAAATATGTGACAAATTTTTCTTGTGTGAACAAAAATTCTGAATCTTGATTAAAATGCACTTATGGTTTAAGAATAAACCAAACAAGTTTAAGTATAAATTTATACAGCGAGTCCTTAGTGATCACATATGAATATCCATTTCTTTTCTGTAGACTCAGCAACTATATTCATATATCAAAAGATGTCAGTGAGCTCAGTCTTAAACTACATCTTGTTAAGGAAAAGTATTTTAAAGAACAATGAAGAATCCAAGTTAAAAAAAGGTAAATGTTAGGTTTTTAAATGTCTTAAGAAATTAAAAATGGAAAGGTTTAAGAATTTCCTGAATCTATTTCCCTAACTGTGGCATTAACAATTTCTCACAAAATGTATAAAACAGCATAAACATTTAATACATACACTAGTATTAGTCACTTATTCTTTCACTTGAAGAAAACAAATGGCCAAAGTGCTTAATTTTCATGTACAATGGAATAGTCTGGGCTAATTCTGACCATAATTAAAGAAAATGGAGGGGACACAGTATTCAAATTTTTACATGAATAAGGAGGGTTTGCTATTTTGCCTACTAAAGATTTTACCTCAACTTTAAATCTTCCTAAAATGCCAACAGCCCAAAATAAAATTTAGTGTCACCTGACTATAGACTGAATAAACCTTCAACATCAATCCCTGACACCTCAAATAATGACACAAAATCATAACACATTTTTTTTTCATGTAAGGACCAAGCAGTTTTAAAAACAATCTAAATGGTCTCAAAGCATTCTCAAACTTGAATGAAAATTTGAGCACATATAATACTTTCAAAGAATAGGACTGTTTTAAGATTCTCTTTGGATTTGAAAGACCATTTTGTTCACTTTTAAATACATTACTATACAAAAATAAACAATCGAGGGTGTGTTTTTAAATTTTTTGTTTTTAGTTTTCCCAGGCAAAGGCCTTTGCTGTGGCAACACAATGTACACACAGGCTAGACTGTAACTAACTGCTCTGCACAGAACAAATCAAGGGTGAGCAAGCTCAAAGGGACTCACTCTTGCAACTATGGTTCCCAGGGCCACTTACTCCTGCCATCTAGGCCTAAGACTGGGGTGCAGTTCTAAACTTACCAAAAATGGAAGCCAAGGGCACAAGCTGGTAGGCAGGCAGAGAGATCTTTTGACAGGAATCACTCCATCAGTTAGGGAAGTGGACAAAAGCTGAGGGGAATATAAACAAGATTCTAGAATAAAGGCAGTGTCAGGATTAAGGAGAACCCTTTAGGAAGGGTTCTCATACTTCTGAAGTATACATGTTAATCGGGTGAGAACAAAAATACAACCCCCAGCTTCAGAAGAAATTTGAAATAATTATGCTAGTGCCTACACACTAGAGTTAAATCCTGAGTAGTACTGTTAACATCAGATACTACCAAGAGGGAAGTGGAAACAGACTATGTATTTTACCACAGACAAGTCAAAGGAAGAAACTGCACTGGCAACTAAGAACTAAGAGGTCAAAAATACCACCTTTGTAAACCTTTCACCATAAATTTCTGAATTTGTGCTCTCATTTAGTTGAAGTTACTTTGACCCTAATTTACTGACATTTTTGTTTAAGCATGCCTACATTTTAAAAAATGGTGATTAGTTTTGAAATTTAAAATAAAACTTCTAGAACCTTCACCAAGATTACTATTAAAACCCTTAGTATAATAAGAAAAAAAGAAAAATAAATAAATAAAACCCTTAGTATAAAAGATGTCTGTGATCCTTACAATTGCTGGAAGCCCTACTACTTTCATAGTTTTTAAATTTCTATTTTCTGAAATAATAATGGTCAGATATCTCCAACTGCTAAAGAAAATACAGTATGATCTGGTTTCCCCAAATCGAAACATGGTTAATAGAAATTAAAAAAATTGTATTGACACAAAAATAGCCTGAAAAATTAAAAAGAACAGTGAATCCTAGGATCTACCGGGAAGGGAAAAGCAGCATCATAAATAAGTTCAACTTGAAAATTTGGAATTTTTGTCCTGTGCCCCATGCTATTTATTAATCACCGTATTTTAAAAACAACAATTTTATTACAAAGAAGAGGTTTTATCATCTGCGTTTCTTCCTCATTCAGGTCAGCTTGGCTTTCTTCTTTGCAGGTCCTTTGTGCCCTTTGGCCTTTCTTCTTAAATTCCGCCTGTCAACCACAGGCACTTCCACTTCTATCTCCTCGGAGCTGCTGTCCACAGTCTTCTCTGTTGATTGTGTCAACTGATCCAGTTGCTCAGAAGACGCTTCAGACTGCTCCTCTGACAGGTTCTTCTGCCCTGTATTCTGTGAAAACGGCACATCTTCAAGTTCAACCTCTATCAGAGAGCTCTGAGGCAGAGCTGCAGATGATTCCTGGGGCTCGGCGACCCCCTCCTCACCCTGGTCTTCCAATGAGGCAGTAGTGTTGGGTGACACATTTTCAGGGACTGATTCCTCAGAAAACTCAGCAATCACAGAGTTTGGAAAAGCACTGTCGGACCGTTCTTCATTTGGGATAGTAGCCACACTGTCTGAACTCCCAAAATGTGCTTTCTTTCTTGCAACTGGAGGCAGCTTCTCTTCGGTGTGCCCCTTGTCATCAGATGGACCTTCCTCTAGCAACACTTCTGAGTCAGCTGCATGTGAAGTCTAAAAACAAAAAATCCACTGAACAACTTTTATAATAAAGTTCTTACAAAAATTATTCTCAGGCACTAATATGCAATGACCCTGAACCACATTTTAAAGAATTCAGGACTCACTACTTTTGTCAATCATGTGCACATATTCTCTGAATAAACTGTATTACATGATAATTTGGATTCGCTAAGTGCTTGCTTTAAAGATACAATAAAAGTAATGATTTTATCTCAAAAAGTATTTAAGGCTCTTAAACTTTCCATCAAGATTCTTCAAAACCATCAATCAACTCAAGTGTTTAGTTACTGGAGCCAGAACCAAGAATCCTGGTACTTGACACTGTACTACCCCACTGGGTTTGACTCTCAGTTGATAGGTGGGGTTTCCCAGGTGGTGCTAGCCATAAAGAACCCACCAGCCTACGCAGGAGATGTAAGAGATGCGGGTTCGATCCCTGGGTCAGGATGATCTCCTGGAAGAGGGCCTGGCAACCCACTCCAATATGCTTGCCTGGAGAATCCCATGATCAGAGGAGCCCAATGGGCTATGGTCCACAGGGTCTCCAAGAGTCGGACACGACTGAATGGACTTAGCAGGAAGAAAGGCAATGAAAATTCTACTCAGGTAATTACATGAGACACCAATAAAATAATGCTATATAAGAGTTTTTTAGACTTAAATTGGATATTCAAAACTAGAAATTAAATGTCCTTTCAGATGTGGCACACACACACAAACACACACACTGGAGTATATTACTCAGCCATAAAAAAGGAATGAAATCTTGTTATTTGCAACAACATGGATGGATCTACGTGGTATTATGCCAAGTGAAAGAAGTCAGACAAAGACAAAACCCATAGGATCTCATTTATATGTGGAATCTAAAAAGCAAAACAAAATGAAAACAGACTCAGATTAAGAGAGCAAATGGGTGCTTTACAGAGGGGAGGGCATGAGGGGACTGAAACAGGTAAAGGAGATTAAGAGGTACAAATTTCCAGTTACAAACTAAACCACAGGGATGTAATATACAGCATAAGGAATACATCAATAATACTATAATAATTTTGTATGGGGACAGAGTTAATAGACTTTTACATTTAGGTCATCATTTTATAACATATGCAAAATCAAATCACTATGTAGTACACATGAAATTAATGCTGTACATCAACTATTTCAATAAAAATATTTCTTTAAAATATTATATCAACTTTTCCCCACTAATCAATATCTCTAATTAAAACAAATGAAATGACTGTACTGGTCATAGACCAGCAATAGGTAATTCAAATATTTGCATGCATGCCTGCTAAGTCACTTTAGTTGTGTCCGACTCTTTGTGACTCTATGTACTATAGATCCGCCAGGCTCCTCTGTCCATGGGATTCTCCAGGCAGGAATCCTAGAGTGGGTTGCCATTCCCATCTCTAGGGCAACTTCCCCACCCAGGGATCGGGAGTCACCCAGGTCTCATGTCTCCTGCACTGGCAGGTGGGTTCTTTACCACTAGCGCCACCTGGTGAGTGATATTTAGGTGTGTTAGTTACTCAGTCGTGTCTGACTCTTTATGACCCCATGGACTGTAGCCCTCCATGGAGGGCTGTTCATGGAATTCTCCAGGCAAGAATACTGGTATGGGTTGTCCTTTCCTCCTTCAAGTATTTAGGTAAATAATGCTTTATCCATTTTTCTAAGCACTTCCTAAATTTACAAAGTAAAACTCATTTTGTTACCATAAGTCAGATATGAATGAAGTTACAAAGACTTGAATTTATATTACTGATCACATCTGCTCAAAATATCCAATGTAGTATAATTTATTTTTCCTAAAGGACTGTACATGTCAAAATAGAGGAAAATATATATCCTACACTGCCCCACCTGAGGTACCAAGGCTAAACACTGTAACTATAAAAAGTTAGGTTATTTTTCTATTACCTTATCCTGTGCAACACCCTCAAGGGGTTGTGAAGAGTCTACCACCAGTGGAGCAACATTCGGAGAGTCTTCACTGGAATTAAAAGACTGCAATTTTAATTCTTCATCTAAAACTTCACTAGTGGAGTCCTCCTCTTCTGTTGCGAGTGAAGTCTTAAGAGTATCATCTATTATCTCACCATTCATAGGCTCTAATACAGATTCCTACACAATTGAGCAAAAAAAAAGACAAAATTACAGATTAACTTACTTGTTGTGCAACATGGTCCATTCTCAGTACCTCCCTGTCATGCACTGAGACTCATGATACAGTCTACTACATTACTGGGCATAGGTTAAGGAACAGCAGAGTCAGGAAGAGAAGAGAACCCCTAAGCAGCCCAACTTCCCTCTGTGTTCATGGAGAATGACACAGTGAAGAGACCCTACTGCCTTCTTCCTCTTCCTCCTTACAGGGCAGTCACAGGAAGAACCTTTTTGGTAAAAAGTTACCAGAGAAAATCTAAATTGGTGCTGGCTCTTTACAGAACATCAGCTGTTCAGTAGTTGGAATCTCTGGCATCTGAGGAAGGCACAGTTAAGCATGCCTAGGAAAGAAGCACTACCAGATCTGTGGCAGGTTGAGTCTGGGTAAAGCTTCTTGTTGGGAGAAGAGAGTCCCCAACCTCAGTGAGCTCACTGTACAGTTAATAATGGGTTGTCTCCGAACAATCCTGCCCCTTAAATCACATTAAAATATGTAAAAGTGGTTTGATAACACAAAGTCTCCAATTTCTGAAACTCTTCCTCTAATGTTTAATCAATTTATAAGACTTCCATTAATGTCTAATATTTCTAATACTAGTGACATCCCAATAATTAGAGATCATTTTATATTTAAAAATTAGAATACTGATACACTCAAATTTTTTAAAATAGACTTGCCTGGATTGTATAGAATCTCTGAAATCAGATAATGAATATTTTCCTAAGGGATATTTAAATCAGAGATGTAGAAAAATTAATCTGGGGAATTCCTTGGTGGTCCAGTGGCTAAGATTCAGTGCTCTCAATGCAGGAGGAGCCCACGTTTGATCTGGGGGGCAGGGAATCAGATCCCACATGCCTCAACTAAAGGTACCACATGCCACAACTAAGACCTAGTACAGCCAAATTAATTAATTAATTTTAAAAACCAGGAAGATTAAAAAAAGAGAAAAATTAATCTGGCCAGAGTATAAAGAATAAACTGCACACAGAAGGTAATTAAAATAAAACTCACAGAAGGACCAACTAGGGTCGAAGAGATGTTAAAAAGATGAAAATGAGAAAGATACAGCAAAAGTTTTTGTAAAAAATTTGAGTTTTGGTAAGTAAGTACAGGAGAGAAACAAAAGAGAAAAACTCATGTCCTTCAAGTTCTAGGTTTGGGAATAGAACGAAAAATAGGAAACAGGGAAAGAAGCTCAGTAGAGAAGCAATAGGCAAGAACAGAGATTCAATTTAAGATGATAAAAGACATCTGTTTAAGTAGAAATACTCAGAAGGCAGGTAATATTATGAGATCATAATCTGGATCAATATTCGAAGTCTAGAGTTACTGGTCACCCCTACAGAGACAATCATTCCGTCATAAGACTAGATGCATTTCAAAAAAAAAAAAATGAACAAAAGGGCAGAAGGTCAAGAACTGAGTCTTCTAGAATGTCCACAAAGACAGGGGAAAAAGGAAAAAAAAAAAACAAAAAACAGGAAACAGAACAGTCAAAAACCAAATGCATGAAACCAAGCCAAACTCCAGAAAGAGGTTACCTAGAAAGTAAAACCCAGTAGTGCTATAAAGCCAGGGGATCTGAAAACCTAGAGGGAGAGAGTGGACAGCCTCAGCAAAGACAGCAATTGGAGCAGAGTGGGACCGTCTACAGGAGGTGCTCACAGGTACTGCTGGACAAAGAGACGGCTTACGTGCAGTATGTACAGTGTAATCTTAAGTTTTTAATAAAGGAATAAACCACACACAGATACATTGCCATAATCATTTAGAAGCAGATAAATTTTGTCTTTAAAAGATGTATTTCTCCAATTTAAATCAGTAATGCACTTTCACTTTCTTAGCTGTAGTTGGACTTGACAAACAGGTAAAATGTTTTTAAAGAAACTTAAGCACATCTGAAAGAATAAGGAATCTGTAAAAGACTAAAGATATTAAAGAAAAAGAAGAAAAGGACAGGAACTAGAGAAGATGAAAAAAGAAAAATAACTGAGGAACTGCAGAAATCAAGCCAGATAAAGAGACTTTTTACTCAGTCAAAAAGTTATTTTCTTACTTGTTTTCTAGTAATTAAACAAAAATAGGATTTAGTTATTTTTTAGGAATGTGTAAATCAACTGTTAGTAAAAATACATTATTTTTTCTAAACAACTAATTCTATCCTTATATCCAAAACCAGGTGAATTTAGGGCTTTGCTGGACCTAAAGGCACTCTAATTGGTTTTGTAAGGGAGGNTGCTTTAAAGATACAATAAAAGTAATGATTTTATCTCAAAAAGTATTTAAGGCTCTTAAACTTTCCATCAAGATTCTTCAAAACCATCAATCAACTCAAGTGTTTAGTTACTGGAGCCAGAACCAAGAATCCTGGTACTTGACACTGTACTACCCCACTGGGTTTGACTCTCAGTTGATAGGTGGGGTTTCCCAGGTGGTGCTAGCCATAAAGAACCCACCAGCCTACGCAGGAGATGTAAGAGATGCGGGTTCGATCCCTGGGTCAGGATGATCTCCTGGAAGAGGGCCTGGCAACCCACTCCAATATGCTTGCCTGGAGAATCCCATGATCAGAGGAGCCCAATGGGCTATGGTCCACAGGGTCTCCAAGAGTCGGACACGACTGAATGGACTTAGCAGGAAGAAAGGCAATGAAAATTCTACTCAGGTAATTACATGAGACACCAATAAAATAATGCTATATAAGAGTTTTTTAGACTTAAATTGGATATTCAAAACTAGAAATTAAATGTCCTTTCAGATGTGGCACACACACACAAACACACACACTGGAGTATATTACTCAGCCATAAAAAAGGAATGAAATCTTGTTATTTGCAACAACATGGATGGATCTACGTGGTATTATGCCAAGTGAAAGAAGTCAGACAAAGACAAAACCCATAGGATCTCATTTATATGTGGAATCTAAAAAGCAAAACAAAATGAAAACAGACTCAGATTAAGAGAGCAAATGGGTGCTTTACAGAGGGGAGGGCATGAGGGGACTGAAACAGGTAAAGGAGATTAAGAGGTACAAATTTCCAGTTACAAACTAAACCACAGGGATGTAATATACAGCATAAGGAATACATCAATAATACTATAATAATTTTGTATGGGGACAGAGTTAATAGACTTTTACATTTAGGTCATCATTTTATAACATATGCAAAATCAAATCACTATGTAGTACACATGAAATTAATGCTGTACATCAACTATTTCAATAAAAATATTTCTTTAAAATATTATATCAACTTTTCCCCACTAATCAATATCTCTAATTAAAACAAATGAAATGACTGTACTGGTCATAGACCAGCAATAGGTAATTCAAATATTTGCATGCATGCCTGCTAAGTCACTTTAGTTGTGTCCGACTCTTTGTGACTCTATGTACTATAGATCCGCCAGGCTCCTCTGTCCATGGGATTCTCCAGGCAGGAATCCTAGAGTGGGTTGCCATTCCCATCTCTAGGGCAACTTCCCCACCCAGGGATCGGGAGTCACCCAGGTCTCATGTCTCCTGCACTGGCAGGTGGGTTCTTTACCACTAGCGCCACCTGGTGAGTGATATTTAGGTGTGTTAGTTACTCAGTCGTGTCTGACTCTTTATGACCCCATGGACTGTAGCCCTCCATGGAGGGCTGTTCATGGAATTCTCCAGGCAAGAATACTGGTATGGGTTGTCCTTTCCTCCTTCAAGTATTTAGGTAAATAATGCTTTATCCATTTTTCTAAGCACTTCCTAAATTTACAAAGTAAAACTCATTTTGTTACCATAAGTCAGATATGAATGAAGTTACAAAGACTTGAATTTATATTACTGATCACATCTGCTCAAAATATCCAATGTAGTATAATTTATTTTTCCTAAAGGACTGTACATGTCAAAATAGAGGAAAATATATATCCTACACTGCCCCACCTGAGGTACCAAGGCTAAACACTGTAACTATAAAAAGTTAGGTTATTTTTCTATTACCTTATCCTGTGCAACACCCTCAAGGGGTTGTGAAGAGTCTACCACCAGTGGAGCAACATTCGGAGAGTCTTCACTGGAATTAAAAGACTGCAATTTTAATTCTTCATCTAAAACTTCACTAGTGGAGTCCTCCTCTTCTGTTGCGAGTGAAGTCTTAAGAGTATCATCTATTATCTCACCATTCATAGGCTCTAATACAGATTCCTACACAATTGAGCAAAAAAAAAGACAAAATTACAGATTAACTTACTTGTTGTGCAACATGGTCCATTCTCAGTACCTCCCTGTCATGCACTGAGACTCATGATACAGTCTACTACATTACTGGGCATAGGTTAAGGAACAGCAGAGTCAGGAAGAGAAGAGAACCCCTAAGCAGCCCAACTTCCCTCTGTGTTCATGGAGAATGACACAGTGAAGAGACCCTACTGCCTTCTTCCTCTTCCTCC
This sequence comes from Neotragus moschatus, assembly GCA_006410615.1. Lineage (NCBI taxonomy): Eukaryota > Metazoa > Chordata > Mammalia > Artiodactyla > Bovidae > Neotragus > Neotragus moschatus. Next base: position 1,294,139 of record SJYA01002616.1, on the reverse strand, counting down.
TTACAGGGCAGTCACAGGAAGAACCTTTTTGGTAAAAAGTTACCAGAGAAAATCTAAATTGGTGCTGGCTCTTTACAGAACATCAGCTGTTCAGTAGTTGGAATCTCTGGCATCTGAGGAAGGCACAGTTAAGCATGCCTAGGAAAGAAGCACTACCAGATCTGTGGCAGGTTGAGTCTGGGTAAAGCTTCTTGTTGGGAGAAGAGAGTCCCCAACCTCAGTGAGCTCACTGTACAGTTAATAATGGGTTGTCTCCGAACAATCCTGCCCCTTAAATCACATTAAAATATGTAAAAGTGGTTTGATAACACAAAGTCTCCAATTTCTGAAACTCTTCCTCTAATGTTTAATCAATTTATAAGACTTCCATTAATGTCTAATATTTCTAATACTAGTGACATCCCAATAATTAGAGATCATTTTATATTTAAAAATTAGAATACTGATACACTCAAATTTTTTAAAATAGACTTGCCTGGATTGTATAGAATCTCTGAAATCAGATAATGAATATTTTCCTAAGGGATATTTAAATCAGAGATGTAGAAAAATTAATCTGGGGAATTCCTTGGTGGTCCAGTGGCTAAGATTCAGTGCTCTCAATGCAGGAGGAGCCCACGTTTGATCTGGGGGGCAGGGAATCAGATCCCACATGCCTCAACTAAAGGTACCACATGCCACAACTAAGACCTAGTACAGCCAAATTAATTAATTAATTTTAAAAACCAGGAAGATTAAAAAAAGAGAAAAATTAATCTGGCCAGAGTATAAAGAATAAACTGCACACAGAAGGTAATTAAAATAAAACTCACAGAAGGACCAACTAGGGTCGAAGAGATGTTAAAAAGATGAAAATGAGAAAGATACAGCAAAAGTTTTTGTAAAAAATTTGAGTTTTGGTAAGTAAGTACAGGAGAGAAACAAAAGAGAAAAACTCATGTCCTTCAAGTTCTAGGTTTGGGAATAGAACGAAAAATAGGAAACAGGGAAAGAAGCTCAGTAGAGAAGCAATAGGCAAGAACAGAGATTCAATTTAAGATGATAAAAGACATCTGTTTAAGTAGAAATACTCAGAAGGCAGGTAATATTATGAGATCATAATCTGGATCAATATTCGAAGTCTAGAGTTACTGGTCACCCCTACAGAGACAATCATTCCGTCATAAGACTAGATGCATTTCAAAAAAAAAAAAATGAACAAAAGGGCAGAAGGTCAAGAACTGAGTCTTCTAGAATGTCCACAAAGACAGGGGAAAAAGGAAAAAAAAAAAACAAAAAACAGGAAACAGAACAGTCAAAAACCAAATGCATGAAACCAAGCCAAACTCCAGAAAGAGGTTACCTAGAAAGTAAAACCCAGTAGTGCTATAAAGCCAGGGGATCTGAAAACCTAGAGGGAGAGAGTGGACAGCCTCAGCAAAGACAGCAATTGGAGCAGAGTGGGACCGTCTACAGGAGGTGCTCACAGGTACTGCTGGACAAAGAGACGGCTTACGTGCAGTATGTACAGTGTAATCTTAAGTTTTTAATAAAGGAATAAACCACACACAGATACATTGCCATAATCATTTAGAAGCAGATAAATTTTGTCTTTAAAAGATGTATTTCTCCAATTTAAATCAGTAATGCACTTTCACTTTCTTAGCTGTAGTTGGACTTGACAAACAGGTAAAATGTTTTTAAAGAAACTTAAGCACATCTGAAAGAATAAGGAATCTGTAAAAGACTAAAGATATTAAAGAAAAAGAAGAAAAGGACAGGAACTAGAGAAGATGAAAAAAGAAAAATAACTGAGGAACTGCAGAAATCAAGCCAGATAAAGAGACTTTTTACTCAGTCAAAAAGTTATTTTCTTACTTGTTTTCTAGTAATTAAACAAAAATAGGATTTAGTTATTTTTTAGGAATGTGTAAATCAACTGTTAGTAAAAATACATTATTTTTTCTAAACAACTAATTCTATCCTTATATCCAAAACCAGGTGAATTTAGGGCTTTGCTGGACCTAAAGGCACTCTAATTGGTTTTGTAAGGGAGGCTTTGAGCAGTCACATCATTTGCGTCCCTTCTTAAAGTTTAATTCCACAAATTGCTTTGAATTTTAAACACACTGAGAGGAGATTACTATCTAAACATCTTCTACTTTATCTCTGTAATATGTCAAACTTTATAAATTCAGTTAGAAATATAAAATACTTGTAACTTTATCCTTCACTACCTGACTTTACTTTAGACATATGTGCTTTTCAACATTACAATTTCTACTAAGAGTCTTTATGCTTTTCCAACAATATACAATCAAGTTAAAATTTACTTCCATTCATTTTATTAAATAAATGAACCTCAGAAATCCAAAAAGGAGGGGATATATGTATACATATAGCTGACTCACTTTACTGTACAGCAAAATAACACAACATTGTAAAGCAACTATATTCCAATAAAAATTAATTTTTAAAAAAGTGAACCATTCACCTTTTCACCTTCTAGCTTTTCCAGGCCTGGCTGGCTTTCTGGTGCTGGTTGAACATCTTTATCACTACTTTCATCCTCAAATTCAATCACACTCTGTTCGGGTTCTTCTTCCAAGAATTCTTCCGAGCTCTCTGATGTGCGTGCAGTAGACTCCAATCTAGGAAACCAGGGAAAAACATTTTTACTTATTTTATTAAAGACGATCAGGTGCCACAGGTTACACTCATACAAAATGGCCAACTTTAACTAATTAATGATTTTTTTGGAGTACAGCTGACTGACAATGTTGTGTTAGTTTCTGCTCTACAGAAAAGTGAGTCAGTTATACATATACATATATCCACTCTTCAGATGGCAAACCTAACTAATTAGTTGCCACAACTAAATGTTGCATTTGGTGCTTGCTTCGGCAGCACATATACTTAAAAAAAAAAAAAAAAAAATTAATGTTGCATGTGTTCTGATTGTTACAACTGATTGGCCATTACCCATCTCTCTCTCTCTCTTTAGGTCTTGCTATTCTTTGAGACACAACAGTATTGAAATTAGGCCAGTTAATAACCCTGAAATGGCTCTAAGTGCCCAAATGAAAGGAAGAGTCACATATTTCTTACTTTAAATTGAAAGCTTACTAGAAGTGACTAAATTTATAAAGGCACGTTGAAAGCTGAGACAGGCAGAAAGCTAGGTCTCTTGTGCCAAATAGCCAAGCTGTGAATGCAAACGAAAAGTTCTTGGGGAAAAAAAAAAAAAAAAATCAACAGTTCTACTCTAAGTGAATACACCAATGACAAGAAAGCAAAACAACCTTATTGCTAATCTAGAGAAAAAGCTGTAGTGGTCTGGACAGAAGATCAAACCAACCTCAACATTCCCTTAAACCCAACACCTAATCCAGAACAAGGACAATCTATTCATTTCCACGAAGGCTGAGAGAGGTGAGGATGCTGCAGAAAAAAAGCGTGAAGCTAGTAGAGAGGCTGGTTCATGAGATTTAAGGAAAGAAGTTATCTCCATGATAGTGCCAGGTAAAGCAACCAGTGCGGATACAGAAGCTCTATCAAGTCAGCTAGAAGATCTAGAGCTAAGACAATGAATGACAGCGGCCACAATAAACAACAGGCTTTCCAATGTAGACAAAAAGAGGATGTCATCTAAGACTTTCACAGGAAGAAAAGAGGAGTCAATACCTGGCTTTAAAGTTCCACAGGACAAGCTGACTCCTGTTAGGCACTAATGCAGTTCACAGCAATGCTTTTACCATTCTGAAAATCCTAGGGCCCTTAAGCATTACCTACTCTGCCTGTCCTCTATAAAGGGAACACACAGCTTGGGTGACAGCACAGCTGCTGACAACGTCGTTTACTGAGTATTTGAAGCCTACTGTTAAGACCTATTACTCCAGGGGGGAAAAATTTCCTTTTAAAATACGACTGCTCATTGACAATGTAACTGGTCACCCAAGAGCTCTGATGGAGATGCATAATGAAGTTCATGTTGTTTTCATGTCTGCTAACAGAACATCCATTCTGCAGTCCACGGATCAAGGAATCATTTCAATTCTAAAGCCTTATTACTTAAGAATTACAGTTCATAACACTACAGCTGTCCAAGACACAGATTCCTCTTATTAATCTGGGCAAAGTCAACTGAAAGCCCTCTAGGAAGGATTCACCATTCTAGATGCCACTACGCACACTTATGATTCATGGGAAGAGGTCAAAATATCAACATTACAAGGAGTTTGGAAGAAGGTGATTCCAACTATCATGGATTCCTGTGAGAAGTTCAAGACTTCAGTGGTGGAAGTCACTGCAGAGGTGGTAGGAACAGCAAGAGGCCTGGAATGAGAAGGAGAGCCTGGAACTGTGATTGAACTGCTGCTATCTCAAGTTAAAACTGTAATGGATGAGGAGCTGCTTAATGTAGATGAGCAATGAGAGTGACTCCATCTCGAGATGGAATCCACTCTTGAAGATGCTATGAAGATTGGTGAAATAACAAAGGATTCAGGCCATGACATAAACTTAGTTGAGGAAGCTGCATCAGTGTTTGAGAGGACTGACTCCAATTTTGCAAGAATTTCTACTGTGGGTAAAATGCTATCAAGCAGCATTGCATGTTACAGAGAAATCATTAGCGAAAGGAAGAAGTCAGCCAATCTACATGGCAAAGTTCATGGCTGTCTAACTAAAGAAATGGCCAAAGTCACCCCAACCTTCAGCAACCACCTCCCTGGTCACTCAGCAGCCACCAACACTGAGGCAAGACTCTGCACCAGCAGAAAGATTATGACTCATTAAAGGCTCAGACGATGGTTACCCTTTTATTTTTTTTACCAGTATTTTTAAATTAAAGAATATACTTTTTCCTTAAAGAAATATACTACAGTACAGTGTAAACATAACTTTATGTGCACTGGAAAGCTAAAAAAATTTTGTGACCTGCCTTATTGTGATAGTTGCTTTACTGTGGTACCATGGAACTGAATCTCCATCTCTGGAGTATGCCTATATATAATGCCCCTTTCTCAAAAATACCATTTGGGGCAATAAGTGATATGGCTTAGCTCTACTTCTGAAATGCCTTTCAAACAAATCCACAACTTTCTATTCTCATTCTAATTTTCCTTCTTCAAGCCCTGTTCTCTCTGGACACTATAACTTCTTCCCAACTCATGTTGAGACTAGCAGTACATACATTCTTTAGTAAGGTTTAAAGAGCTATGTTTCTTTCTTTCTTTCTTTCCTTCTTTCTTTCTTTCTATATGTACCAGTGACAGTCCAGCTCAGAAAATTCTGATGGTCCTCTATGAATTGCAGAATAAAGCACACATCCCCTCAAAGTCTAACATGACCAGACCTTTATATTTTTCCTTCCACTCGATGCTGAAGCTGAAACTTGAATACTTTGGCCACCTGATGCACAGAACTGACTCACTGGAAAAGACCTTAGTGCTGGGAAAGACTGAAGGCAGCACGAGAAGGGGACGACAGAGGATGAGATGGTTGGATGGCATCACTGACTTGATGGACATGAGTTTGAGCAAGCTTTGGGAGTTGGTGATGGACAGGGAAGCCTGGTGTGCTGCAGTCCCTGGGGTCGCAGAGTCGGATATGACTGAGCAACTGAACTGACTGCGATGCTACCATTTACCTATGTATCAGCTTTCCTTATCAACACCCCTCCCAGTTTTGTGCCTTTGCTCACACTATTCCTGCAGTCTAGAACTGCATGGTATAATACAGTAGCCACAGGACATTTGCAATTATTTATAACATGGTAATTAAAACTAAGTGAAATAAAACACTCAGCTCCTCAACTGCTCTAGCCACACTTCAGTGCTCAGTGACATGCACACTGAGCAGAGGCTGCCAGGCTGGGTAGCGAGACACAGCACACGCCCACTGCGCCAGGAAGTTCTCTGAACAGCCCCGGTGTAGACCGAGGTTGGCAAACTTTTCTTTTAGGTTTTGTGGGACATGTGGTCTCTGAACACTCACTCACTCCACCACTGTAAAGCAAAAGCAACCACAGTAAACATGTAAACTAATAAACATGGATGTGGTACAGTAACATTTTACTTACAAGAAGTGGTGGGCCAGATTGGCCCATAGACAATAGAGAACTAGAAAACTCTTCTTTCCCCAATATGCTTGTTGAGTTTCTACTCATCCCTGAAGCCCTGGCCCAAATGTCGAATTTCTCCACCCCCTCCATTAGAGTCAATCACACTCTGCTTTGTATCCACAGCACTTTCACTTGTATTATTATGTCACAGTCCACCTTGCAGCTCTCTCAACCTGTGTCACAGGTACAGACACATGTATTAGAGACTACTAGACAAGGGGAAAGATGACATTTTGTTCTTCATAGCGTCTGAGCATGTAAGCACTTAGTCTCACTGCTACTATTTTATGAAAAGCTAAAGAAAAATTCCACAACAGTTCTGTCACGTGTAATTTAAAATGTGCTATTACATGCCCTTCTAAAAAGGGCACTACATCAAAATGCTATTCAGTGGGGAAAAAACACAATTATCTAAACTCTTATTACTCTTTTCACAAGTTAAATACTTACAATTTTTCTTTGAAATGGTGGATTTTTCATTAAAATATAACATTTACATAATTATCCAAATTTAAAATTATATACAGAATGAAATTAGCATAGCTATAGAATACTTTACCTGAGAATAATTTTATAGCCAAGATGGCAAAGCTATGAACGGTTGACTCAAGAACAGTTAGTAAGACTATCAGAGCAAAAGCTTAATTTAACTATAATATTCAAAATCTTGCTTTCTTTAAATAAGAAAATAAGGTTTTGATCCAAGGGTTCTGTTGATTCAGCAGACTATTAAGTTTCTGGAGGAGCTGATGATATAATTTATGGCAATTACTAATTTATGTTATGTTCTATAATCTAGTAAGGTAAGTCCAGATAAGTCGATTATAAAGTAAAACTGAGGGTTTCTTACACTGACTAAACTTCAGGATTACTAAACACCACAGCTACTGTCAAATTCAAAGCTGACAATAAATGACTCACCTGAGATAATATAATCACTAAAAGAGTCTTCTGGATTTTCACGCAAGAAACTAAAACATCAGTTTATTCTACTCTCTTACTAGCAACTTCTCCCTATAATACAGTCAGTGTAACACTTATTAAGTGTAATCAATAATCTTGTTGAAGAACTCAAATACAAACTTCTACACCAAGGTCATTTACCTCGCAAATATAAAAAAATGTCACCTTAAAAACTAAATACTATGAAAATAAGAGGAGACAAAATAATGACAATAAACAATGCTTTACTTGTTCACTGAAGCTGTGGGAGAAATCTGAGGAGTCTTTTCATCTTCCCCTTGAGAACTACTGAACTCAGAATCCTGAAACCGCTTTCCGATCTTGGGCCGCTTTAGATGGCTACTTCGAGTACGAGTGGAAACAGGTGTTTTATCATGACCTGAGAAAACAACAGCAAACCCATGATTAACTGTGTGGTCAAAGAATCACACATTAACTATACACAAAAATGCAAGAACTTAGCTAGTTTAACAACATCACCACAATTACACACTTCCTATCACTAGGAAATCGTGTCAGTGACATATTTTAAATTATGAAATAATCTTAAAGTCACTATTCATTCCTCACATATCTGTGTTACCTTGAGCTCTGCAAAGTATTTGTGCATTTTCACTTAAGATTCTCTTCCAATAATCTTAGGAAATAAACAAGGCAGACATTATGGTCCCTATTTTACAGGTAAGGGAATGAAAAGAAAGAGGTACAGATAGCTTATCTGTTCACACAGCAGAATCAGTGGTACCAGAACCCCAACCTAGATATTAGAGATGGGTAAGTCTTTATGTATACTAAGGGACACACAAACACACACACACACACTTAATCCTAACTTAATCTCCAACACTTAAACTAATAGACCAGCTGATTTCTTACCTTCAGAAGTACTTGCAAAGGCATCTTTTAGAGAATCAATCTAGAACAGAGACACATATCAAAACCAAAAGTTTTAGACCCTTTTTCCTTCCTATGCATCTACTTCATTCAGTTTCAAAGAAAGTCTTTTAAAAATTTTTTCAAATAGCACCTTCTGTATTCATTATCCATCAATTAAGAAGACTCACTTAAGAAGTAAGAAGGCTATCTTATCGCTTCAGTTTATTATGAGATTTCGAATTTGTGAAACCACCTAATATGGGATATACTGATATACACTGGGTGTATTCACGTGTACTGATATACACGTGTTCTATCAGCTCCTTTCTCAGTCCAAATACTCCTGTGTAATTTTATCTACCACCTTTACTTTAACATCTCCTTGCTGATGAACCCAAATATGCAACTTAATTTCCCCAACTTTTTCCTGATTTTCAAAGCTCTATTTCTAAAGAAATCTCTCTCCAGTGAATACTCCAACCCAATTTCCTATCCAATCTGTCCCAAATTAAACTCTCATATTTAATCAGCACTATTCTCTATCTTGGTTACTGGCAATAACAATTTAGTATGCTATTCCAATCAAAGACCTATAGGGCAATAATGACTTCTTGTCCTTTGTTCAACCAACCACAAGCCTATCAATTAGGACGCTGAAAAATCTCTCAAAACTGTCCCCTCTTTGGTATTACCAATGCTTCAATTTGGGCATTTATCATCCTTAACATGAAGGTGTACACCTTAAATATGTATAATTTTTGTCAATTATACCTCAATAAAGCTAAAATATCATGTAGTTAAACAAAATCACTTCCCCATGTGGTTACTAATAGAGTTTAAGATGAGAAATATTTTCCTTGATTAAAATATTACAGTAATATGAATATGAATTTCTAAAATGAAAGAAAATCTAATTTATATCACCAACCTTCATAGTACAGTGAAATTTTAATGCTCTCATTAAAATGACACAAATTATTTGGCTTAATACTAAAGTAAATCATTGCTCTCACTACATGTATGAAACAAATAGATTTTTCTACTTTCCCTCATTTTATGATATCTGATTAATAATAATCTGAATATATCTGAGGAATTTAGAATGCAACATAATAGAAGGGCTTATTCTGAAGCCTGAAATTCCAAAGATAGGAAAAAAAACTGAACTCCTTATATATAGGTATTGTATTATTTATAGTATCCTTAAAAATGCTTTTCAAAATTTTTACTCAAATAGTCATCACTCATGCTAATTAAGACAGAAGAGAGGCACAAATAATTCCCCAAAGCACTTGTTGAAATGCATGTGCATTTACAGACGTATTCAATACTCACTAAAAATATATTCAGATACCCACATACAAAATAATTATGACTATATTAAAATCTTCCCTGGTGGCTCAGCTGGTAAAGAATCCACCTGCAATGCAGGAAAACCTAGGTTCGATCTTCGGGTCAGGAAGATCCTCCGGAGAAAGGAATAGCAACCCACTCCAGTATTCTTGCCTGGAGAATCCCATGGACAGAAGAGCCTGGCAGGCTACAGATATGGGGTTGCAAGAGTCGGACATGAGTGAGTGACTAACCAATGTAATAATAATGTAAAAGCTACCATAACAAAACGCTGTAAAAAATAAACCTCTAGGATCCCACCAATGAACCGGTATTTTAAGTAATACCAAGTAGGTTTCAGAAAAGCACCTGGTAAGCCCTCTGGAATTCAGTGGGGAATTGCCCTTCTTTCAGATTACCTAGTATTTGCAAAGTGCATTACAATCTACGGTGACTTAACACACACAGCCTCAAACTTCCCCCAAATAACTTCATAACCTTTGACCTATTTCACTTCAAGAAATTTATCTGTGCAAGGAAATAACTACATTTGCACAAAGATGCATGTATAATTGTGTTCATGGTTGGGCCATTTATAAAAAACAAGTATAATATGTTAAGAAAATAAATGCTGGTATTTACATAGAATAGTGTGCTACCTAACAACACTGATTTACAGTAATGACAGGGTTCTCTGGTGACTCAGTAGTAAAGAATCTGACTGCCAATGCAGGAGAAATGGGTTCAATCCCTGGTCAAGGAAGACCCCATATGCCACAGAGCAACTAAGCCCGTGCTTAACAACTACTGACCCTGTGCTCCAGAACCCAGGAGCCACACTTACTGAGACTACATGCTGCAACTCCTGAAGCCTGTGTGCCCTAGAGCCCACGCTCTGCAGCAAGGAAAGCCAGTGCAGTAAGAAGCCTTTGCATTGCAGCAAAGAGTAGCTCCCACTCGCTGCAACTGGAGAAAAGCCCATCCAGCGATGAAGACCAGCACAGCCATAAATAAATAAATAAAATTATTTTTAAAAAGTAATGAAATCAGAAAATGCTTACAATATTATGTCAATGGAGAAAAGCAGTTAGAAGCATGTATGAAAGTGAATGAAAATTGCTCAGTCATGTCCGACTCTTTGTGACCCCATGGACTATACAGTCAATGAAATTCTCCAGGCCAGAATACTGGAGTGGGTAGCTGTCCCCTTCTCCAGGGGATCTTCCCAACCCAGGGATCGAACACAGCTCTCCCGCATTGCAAGTGGATTCTTTATCAGCTAAGCCACAAGGGAAGAAGCCCAGTTAGAAGCATAAAAGAATAAAAACAGAAATGAAACATATGCACATACATGTTTCATAATATATATTAAGTATGTATACAAAAATGTTAGTTGCTAGATCTAGGGTAACAGAATTATAGACTTTTATTTTCTTCTGTACTACTTTGTGTATTCCAAATTATTTTTAAAAGAAAATTATATCTTAGAAACTAGCAAAAAATGCCAAGTAACACAGTAGAAGTTACTTAAGCTTGCTGAATGAACAATAACATTTATAAAATTAAATATTAGCTGAACCTCTTTTATAAAAACAGCACACTTGGTATTTCCTATGGTAAACACACAGTGTACCTACAGTTAGCTGCATCTCACTAGACTGACTGTCTTCAGCTCTTGCTTCATATTCTGGAACAGAGGCAAGACTGTATTCTCCGGACGTAGATCTTTTAGCTTCATTTTGAGAAACGGCTGTGTGAAAAAGAATTTTTAAAATTTTAACTCAATGAGTATTTGGTTTTAATTGTCGCATTCTTTGTACGGATATTTACAAAAGCCCTAAAGAAGGGTATTAAATATTCAGATGTGGGATATCCCTTTACCAATATCTTACAATGAAACCTTAAAAGAGTTTTAAATCGTTTATCTGTTACTTAGCAACTTTAAGGAGAGATACATAAGACTGAGTACTACCTTTGATCCCCTGATGCCTATTCTGTGCTGAGTAACCCGTGTTCATTTCTTGCTCACCAATTTCTACTGGACTACTGAGCCATATTCTATTGGGTTACTCTAGGTCTTACTAGTAATGACACAAATGTTTAAATATAACAAAACTTCCAACTTTAGAAAAGAAGGTCTATTACTAGAGAGATCACATTACAACACATTGGACTACTCTGGACTATAAGACCATCATTCAGTTCAGTCCAGTTGCTCAGTCATGTCAGACTCTTTGCGACCCCATGAATCGCAGCACACCGGGCCTCCCTATCCATTACCAACTCCCGGAGTTCACTCAGACTCACATCCATCGAGTCAGTGATGCCATCCAGCCATCTCATCCTCTGTCGTCCCCTTCTCCTCCTGCCCCCAATCCCTCCCAGCATCAGGGTCTTTTCCAATGAGTCAACTCTTCACATGAGGTGGACAAAGTATTGGAGTTTCAGCCCCAGCATCAGTCCTTCCAAAGAATATCCAGGACTGGTTTCCTTTAGGATGGACTGGTTGGATCTCCTTGCAGTCCAAGGGACTCTCAAAACTCTTCTCCAGTGCCACAATTTAAAAGCATCAATTGTTCAGTGCTCAGCTTTCTTCAAAGTCCAACTGTCACATCCATACATGACCACTGGAAAAATCATAGCCTTGACTAGACGGACCTTTGTTGATAAAGTAACATCTCTGCTTTCCAATATGCTATCTAGGTTGGTCATAACTTTTCTTCCAAGGAGTAAGCATCTTTTAATTTCATGGCTGCAGTCACCATCTGCAGTGATTCTGGAGCCCAAAAAAATAAAGTCTGACTGTTTCCACTGTTTCCCTGTCTATTTCCCATTGATGGGACTGGATGCCATGATCTTTGTTTTCTGATTGTTGAGCTTTAAGCCAACCTTTTCACTCTCCTCTTTCACTTTCATCAAGAGGCTTTTGAGTTCCTCTTCACTTTCTGCCATAAGGGTGGTGTCATCTGCATATCTGAGGTTATTGAGATTTCTCTCGGCAATCTTGATTCCAGCTTGTGCTTCTTCCAGCCCAGCATTTCTCATGATGTACTTTGCATATAAGTTAAATAAGCAGGGTGACAATATACAGCCTTGACGTTCTCCTTTTCCTATTTGGAACCAGTCTGTTGTTCCATGTCCAGTTCTAACTGTTGCTTCCTGACCTGCATACAAGTTTCTCAAGAGACNGGAGGAGAAGGGGATGACAGAAGATGAGATGGCTGGATGGCATCACTGACTCAATGGACGTGAGTTTGTGTGAACTCCAGGAGTTGGTGATGGACTGGGAGGCCTGGCATGCTGCAGTTCATGGGGTCACAAAGAGTCAGACACGACTGAGTGACTGAACTGAACTGAATCCTTCTCTCAACTCTTGAGATCTAATTGGTCACCAAGACCCATCAATTTTAATTTTCTACCACTTCACTGATGGATTCCTTCTCTATTCACAAGGGTTTTCATCACCCCTCTCTGGGATAATTGTAATAACTTCCTGAAGAACTATGGACGGAGTTTGTAACACTATACAGGAGGCAGGTGACCAAAACCATCCACAAGAAAAAGAAATACAACAAGGCAAAATGGTTACCTGAGGAAGCCTTGCAATAGCTGAGAAAAGAAGTGAAAGGCAAAGGAGAAAAGGAAAGATATACCCATCTGAAGGCAGAGTTTCAAAGACTAGCAAGAAGAGATAAGAAAGTCTTCTTAAGTGGACAATGCAAAGAAATAGAGGAAAACACAGAATGGGAAAAAGTAGAGAGATCTCTCAAGAAAATCAGAGATACCAAGGGAACATTTCATGCAAAGATGGGCTCAATAAAGGACAAAAATGGTATGGACCTAACAGAAGCAGAAGATATTAAAAAGAGGTGGCAAGAATACACAGAAGAACTGTACAAAAAAGATCTTCATGACCCAGATACCATGATGGTGTGATCACTGACCTAGAGCCAGACATCCTGGAATGCAAAGTCAAGTAGGCCTTAGGAAGAAATACTACAAACAAAGCTAGTGGAGGTGATGGAATTCCAGTTGAGCTGTTTCAAATGCTGGAAGATGATGCTGTGAAAGTGCTGCAGTCAATATGCCAGCAAATTTGGAAAACTCAGCAGTGGCCACAGGACTGGAAAAGGTCAGTTTTCAATCCAATCCCGATACTCAAAGAATGTTCAAACTACTGCACAACTGCACTCATTTCACATGATAGCAAGGTAATACTCAAAATCCTTCAAGCCAGGCTTCAACAGTATGTGAACTGAGAACTTCCAGATGTACCAGGTGGATTTAGAAAAGGCAGAGGAACCAGAAATCAAATTGCCAAAATCCACTGGATCATAGAAAAGAGAGTTCCAGAAAAATATCTACTTCTTCATTGACTATGTTAAAGCCTTTGACTGTGTGCATCATAACAAACTGTGGAAAATTCTTCAAGAGATGGGAATACCAGACCACCTGACCTGCCTCCTTAGAAATCTGTATGTAGGTCAAGAAGCAACAGTTAGAACTGGATATGAAACAATGAACTGGTTCAAAATTGGGAAAGGCATCCATCAGGCTGTATATTGTCACCCTGCTTATTTAACTTCTGTACAGAGTACATCATGCTAAATGCTGGGCTGGATGAAGCACAAGCTGGAATCAAGATTCCCAGGAGAAATACCCATAACCTCAGATATGCAGGTGACACCACCCTAATGGCAGAAAGTGAAGAGGAACTAAAGAGCCTCTTGATGAAAGTGAGAGAGGAGAGTGAAAAGCTGGCCTAAAACTCAACATTCAAAAATCAAAGATCAAAGCATCTAGTCCCATCACTTAATGGCAATTAGATGGGGAAACAATGGAAACAGTGACAGACTATTTTTTTAGGCTCCAAAATCACTGTAGTGACTGCAGCCATGAAATTAAAAGATGCTTGCTCCTTGGAAGAAAAGCTATGACAAACCTAGACAGCATATTGAAAAGCAGAGTCATCACTTTGCTGATAATGATCTGCATATTCAAAGCTATGGATTTTTCCAGTAGTCATGTACAGATGTGAAGATTGGACTATAAAGAAGGCTGAGCACCAAATAATTGATGCTTTCAAACTGTGTTGCTGGAGAAGACTCTTAAGAATCACTAGGACAGCAAGGAGATCAAACCAGTCAATCCTAAAGGAAAATCAACACTGAATATTCACTGGAAGGACTGGTGCTGAAGCTGAAGCTCCAGACTTTGGCCACCTGATGTGAAGAATCAACTCACTGGAAAAGACCCTGATGCTGGGAAAGACAGGGCAGGAGAAAAGGGCGACAGAGGATGAGATGTTGGATGGCATCATCGACTCAATGGACGTGAGTCTGAGCCAACTCCAGGAGACAGTAAAAGACAGGGTAGCCTGGCGTGCTGCAGTCTATGGGGTCGTAAAGAGTCGCACATAACTGAACAAATAAACAAAAGCAACTGGTCTTCCTGTCTCCAGCCGTACTCCGCTCATGTCTGTCCTCAACACTGCTACCTGAATCATCTTTCCAAGTGCAGATCTTATCATGCAGCTCAATTCTTCAGTGGATCCCCCCTGAATAAAATCCACCTTTAAAACAGCACCCAAGATGTCCATATCAGTTTCCTCTCTGCCATACAACATGTCCATTCTGTATAATTATCTTCTATGCATTTGACATATCTTTATAATCATTGTTTTTAAGTATTTTTCTTAACCAACACTAAAAGCTCATAGGTGACACGGAGTTAGTCATATTTATGTTCTCAACACAAACCAATGTCTAACACATAGAAAGCATCAATAAGTATGTTCTAGATTCATTAATTAACAAGTAGTCAGAAAATGTATATATCATATGATTAGTGAATGGATATCCAACATCTGGCACATGAACAGTTTTCAGTTATTTAGTGGATAAATAAATTAGCCAGTTTAAAAAATTTTTTTAAAGTTTTCCTTACTTTGTCTGCAAGGAACTGGTTGCGGCGCGTTTCTATAAGTTTTTCCACAGCCCTCTTGTGTTCCAGCTGTTTCATTCTTTGCTTCTGAGCATTCATTAATTCTATTCGATCATCCTCAGCAAATTTTGCCAGCATAGCTTTTCTAAATGTCTCCTCTTCCTCTTTTGCAGCCTGAAGTACTAATTCCTTCAAGGCCATTTGGTCCATAAAATCTTGCTTCAACTCCTTTTGCTTTCTCAATTTCTCTTCTGCTTCTTCCTAAATAACAATACATCTAAAAGTTAATTTAATAATTAACCTGTAAAAGTTAATTCAGTAATTGTTTCTTTACAGTAGATTTATAAAGATAGGGTCAGATAGAGTTTGATTAAGCTTAATGTTACAATAAGAAATAAAACTGAAAACTTAAGCCTTTTCAAGGTAACACTTTGCCCATCCTTTAAAAACTAATAAAGTAGATGCTACCTTTGGATTGCTCATTATTTAAATTTTAACTAATATAATACTTACCATTTTGTTTCTGTATTCAGAATTAATACATTAACTTTGAAAAGAGCTGTATAAAAATTTGTATATGTGAGTTTATTAAATCTGTCAACTATATAATCTGTACCAACTATGAATCATTCTAGAACCTTGTGTTCAAATCATTGATAAATATTTTTCAGAACAATAATCTAGCAATGAGAATCAGAAGTTTAGAGAAATTCAAATTTACTTGAAGCAGTTAGAAGTCCTTTCTGACAAGGTTTATGTTCCCCAACATTATTATGAAAGATTTCAAAACCAAAGAATTTTACAGGGATCACCCATATTTGCTTTATCATTGATCTACTGAATTATGACTATTGTAAATTTTAATTCATTTGCTAATCTAACCAACTTGGCTCAATTCTAATACAAGTTCCAAGTAGGCCAGTATCTTCAAAATATTGCCTTAACATCCACGTGGCCAAGGGTACAGATACAACAAACTATAAGGGATTTACTACAGGCCATCAGAGGCGTACAGAACTTCCAGGAAGGCCAGGGAGCCAAGTTGTCATCCTACTGCTCAAGCTCATGGTAACTCTGTCTATGGTGACCGACTACGATCTCATGTGCTTACTTCCATCTTCACACCCTGAAGTGGGGGTGATGGCTACTGGAGATAACCTAGTTCATATGAAGAATTCTAGGTAAGAGAGAAATGTAGTTTTAACTACAAGACAAATAAAGCAAGACAAATGAATTTACAACAGGGTAGGATGTGGTAAGGGTAGGAATGGGTTTTTTTGAGACAGAAAATATATTTTTTATTATGCAAATAGCTACGCAAAATAGCTAGGGACCTGACAAGCTGCCAAAGGATTTTCCCAGATAACTTGTGCATCCCTGTATTACAGGTATCTCATCAGTAACACATCCAGGAGAATAAAAATAGAATTCAGAAAACAATATCTCAGAGGCCCACGAGATCCTGATTCCTTTATGAAATACTCTATTACAGTGTTGTTGGTGGTTGTGTAGTTGCTAGGTTGTGTCCTACTCTTTCAACCCCATGGACTTTATGTAGCCTGCCAAGCTCCTCTGTCCATGGGATTAATACTGGAGTGGGTTGCCATTTCCTCCTCCAAAGAATGGGTTTTAAGTGAGCCAATCTGCAAGTATTAGTTACAGCAACTTTGTTAATTATATTGATCTTTCAATCTCTTTTTCTTCATTTATCCCTATCTTTCCAAATTCTATCTTTTTCATAGTCTTCTCTATTCCCAGGTAGCTTAGATGGTAAAGAATCAGCTTGCAATGCAGGAGACCCAGGTTTAATCCCTGGGCCAGAAAGATCCCCTGGAGAAGGGAATGACAACCCACTCCAGTATTCTTGCCTGGAGAATTCCATGGACAGAGGAGCCTGGTGGGCTATAGTCCATGGGGTCACAAAGTAGGACACGGCCGAGTATCTAACATACACACACACAATCCTCTTTTCAAATCTTATCTTTTCCTTAGTTCTCTCTAATCACTCTTACCTCTTCTAGAGGTCTTACACCATTTAATTTTTCATCATTTAATATTATTCCATAAACATACACCTCATCTCACTAAAATTCATAGAAAACATATCTTATTTTCCTTTGGGATGCTGGACACATACTGTTTTTTGTAATAAAAAGTTTGTGTTTATTTGCCATCTATTGCATAGAAGTCAGAGACTCATTATAGGCAGACATGCTGTGTCAGTTAGCTTTGAATTCCTCCAGAGCTTATAATAATACCTTGCACACAGAAATTCAGTATATACTGAGCCAAATGAATTCTTGACATTTCCTGGCAT
The DNA here is from genome assembly GCA_006410615.1 of Neotragus moschatus. Lineage (NCBI taxonomy): Eukaryota > Metazoa > Chordata > Mammalia > Artiodactyla > Bovidae > Neotragus > Neotragus moschatus. Next base: position 1,276,605 of record SJYA01002616.1, on the reverse strand, counting down.
CCATCTTCCATACTAAGTTTAATCCAATGGTGAAGACATCTGGCTAAAGATCAGGAAAGATTTTGGCAAAACAAAACACCATTCATTATATTTTTTGAACTGGGAAAGTGTTCATATAGTCTTTGATGTGTCTGGATCTGGATTATATAGTTATATAATATGAACTGAATAATTTTTGATGTTCTAAAACCCAATATGTGGTTTGAGGAATAGCTGTTCACCAAAAGTTTGGATTAATTTGCTATACAACTACTCTGAGTCTAGAAACTCTTTGGAGATTGTCTTGGTCTGGGTTCTCCACTGAAAAACAGCCTTGAACAAGGACCTGTATACAGATATTTTACCGTGGAGGTAATCTCAGGAAGCAGAGGTGAGGGACAAGCAGGAGTGAAGGAAGAGGAGCCAACACAAGGGTGCATCTAAACTGGTCAGCACCTTGGACAGCCAAGGCTTCGCTGCCAGGACACTGTGAGGAAGGCACGGGGAACCTCTCAGGACCTTCCCCAAAGCCTGCTACAGGTAGAGAAGCATTATCTATCGATTCCTGTCCACTGCTGGTGGAAGGATGCCCCAAAGTGTGTTACCTCCCTGTCCCCACCCTGACGTGTTAGGAAGCTCTCAGCAAGGGGTCAGTCTAAGCCCTCACAACTGTTTCACACAGTAGTCACAAATCAGAGGGGTTGCTGACAGGATGTGACACAGGGCACACAAATCTGATAGAGAAAAATGGCTTTAGTAATCTTGTCTTTTTTTTCCTACATTTTTTGAAATCACTGCATTTTTAACTCAGAAAATTGCACCATTGAAAATTTCATTTTTTAGGACACAACTGAGTAATCTTTCATTATTTTTCTAATCTTTTCTCTTCACAGACCCTTTATCCCTTCAAATATTATGCAACTAGATTTAAAAATGCTAATGTGTTCTCCTAATTTTTAGTTTACTTCTACTTGTATCTTTATTATTTCCTTCCATATTCTTATCTCCTACTTGATTTATAATGTTTTTCTCAATTATTGAGTTGGCTGCCTACACAGTTTTCCCAGTATTTCTCACTTAATAATTGCCTGTGGATTTCTCAGGTGCTCCAGTGGTTAAGAATCCACCTGCTGGCTTCCAGTTCAAGATGGTGGAGTAGGACATGTGCTTGTCTCCTTCTGCAAGAGTACCAAAATCACAACTAGCTGTTGAACAGCCATCAACAGGAGGATGCTGGGACGCACAGAAAAAGATACCCCATGTCCAAAGACAAAGAAGCTGCAGCGAGATGGTAGGAGGGGTGCATTCATGATAAAATCAAACCCCATACCTGCTGGGTAGGAAACCCACTAACTGGAGAAGAAGAATACCAAAGAAGTTTCTCACACTGTTGTGAAGGTTTGGACCCCACATCAGGCTTCCCAACCTGGGGATCTGACAAAGGGACTGGGCATCCACAGCGACTCTGCCCTTGAAGGCCAGTGGGACTTGACTGTAAGCCTTCCATGGACTGTAGGAAACAGACTCCAGTCGTGGAGTGTGCACCAGGACCCAGAGGAAAGGAGCAGCGACCCCACAGGAGACGCAAACAAAACTACCTGCTAGTACTGGAGGGCCTCCTGTGGAGGGGTGGGTCAGCAGGGGATCCACCAGATGGGGGCACTGGCAGCAGCAGTTCAGGAAGGTCCCACTTGGCGTAAGCCCTCTTGGAGGTCGCCATTAACCCAGGGCTGGGTCAGGCCAAACAACTACTAGGGAGGGAGTGTAACCCCACCCATCAGCAGATAATTACATTAAAGCTTTACTGAGCAAGGCCCTGCCCACCAGAGTAAGACCTAGTTTTTCTCATCACTAGTCCCTCCCATCAAGAAGCTTACACAAGCTTACTCCATCAGAGGGCAGACAGAAGCAGCAAGAAGATCCAGTCTCATAGCTGGCTAGAACAAAAGCTACATTATAGAAAGTTAATCATGATAAAAAAGCAGAAAGTTATGTCCTAGATGAAGGGACAAGATAAAACCCAAGAAAAACAACTAAATGAAGTGGAGATAGGCAACCTTCCAGAAAAGCAATTCAGAATAATGGTACTGAAGATGATACAGGGTCTCAGGAAAACAATGGAGAAGATGCAAGAAATGTTTACTAAAGACCTATAAGAACTAAAGAACAGAGATGAATAATACACTAAAAGGAATCAATAGAGTAACTGAGGCAGAAGAACAGATAAATGACCTGGAGGACAGAATGGTGGAAATCACTGCCACAGAACAGAATATAGAAAAAAGAATGAAAAGAAATGAAGACAGCCTAAGAGACCTCTGGGACAACATTAAATGCACCAACATTCACATTACAGGGGTCCCAGAAGGAGAAGAGACAGAGAAAGGACCTGAGAAAATATTTGAAGAGATTAAGAGCTGAAAACTTGCCTAACATGGGAAACGAAATAGTCAAACAAGTCCAGGAAGCACAGAATCCCAGGCAGGATAAACCCAAGGAGGAACACAGCATGACACATAGTAATCAAATTGACAAAAATTAAAGACAAAGATAAAATATTAAAAGCAACAAGGGAAAAACAACAAATAACATACAAAGGAACTCCCATCAAGCTATCAGCTGATCTCTCAACAGAAACTCTACAAGCTAGAAGGGAAGGGCATGACATATTTAAAGTGAGGATAAAGAAGAACTTGCAACTAAGAATACCCATTCAGATTTGATGGAGAAATAAAAAACTTTCCAGACAAGCAAAAGTGAAGAGAATTCAGCACCACCAAACCAGCTTTACAACAAATGCTAAAGGAACTTCTCTAGGCAGGAAACACAAAGAAGGAAAGACCTACAGAAAATTAACCCAAAACAGTTAAGAAAATGGTAATAGGATCAAATGCACCAACCAAAAGACACAGACTTGCTGGCCAGATGGAAACGTGCATGGATGCACTTCCACTAACATATCACTCTGCTTGACCCCCCAGATTGTATGTGATTATTTTATATTGTTACGTTAATCACGTTCTCATTACGACTTGAAACTGTAATTATCTTTTATTTTTGTCTGGCTATCAACTGTGAAAACTGATAAACATCTTTTACTATTGTGATTATGTAACTATTACTCACTTACTGCCACTGTATGATGACTGGTCAACAAAAAAGTAATAAGAACTCTGTATCACCAAAAGTACAACAGAAAAACTTGTAATCACTTTTAAAATTCCAGATGCATATCAGAATTATCTTAGGAGTTTTTGAAAAACAGAAAGCCCAGGTACTGCTTTTTTCTCCAGAGCTCCAGATATATTTCTAATGAGCAGCCATGTTTAATGGCTGTATGATGCCCTTTTACTTTTATCTAGTTTCACTTTTTCTATTTCATATTCAGTGCTCCCATTTCATTCAGTTTGTTTTCCAATTTCTTCATCTTTTTAAAACTTGGGTTTTTTATATTCTGTTGTCAACTTATTGAGTGTTCTTTACATATTATGGATAAAAGTTATTTGTAAGATACATGTATATGGAATGTTTTCTCCCAAATGTGGCTTGCATTTTCATTTTCCTAACAATGTTAAGAAATTATTAATTTTGAGGAAGCCTACTTATAAACTTTTTATGGCTCATGCCTTTATCCTAAAAATTTTTAATCTTTGCCATTTCCAAGTTCATAATGACCTTCTCATGTTTGCTTCTAGAAATGTTTTAGCTTCAGCTCTTTTTATGTTATAATATGACACAGTATAACAAGTGCTGGCAAGGATGTGGAGGAACTGGAACTCTCCTACATAGGCAGTTCTAGAGTACAGTGGTCCAGCCTCTATGGAAAACAGCTGGGAAGTTCCTCAGAAAACTAAACACAGAATTACTATGTGACCCAGCAATACCAGTACTAGTTATTCACCCAAAAGGATCTGAAAAAGATACTCAAACAAAACTTGTACACAAATGTTCATAGCAATAACATTCACAATCGTTAAAAAAAAAAAAAAAAGGGTAGAAACATATACTATTGAATGGATAGACGACAGACAAAATGTTGTATATCCATACACTGGACTATTATTCAGCCAAACAAAAATGTAGGGGGGGATTAATTATTGACACATGCTACAAAATAGATGAAACTCCAAAATATTATTCTAAGGGAAAGAAATTGCAACGCAAAAGGTCACATATTGCATGATCCCACTTATATTCAGAATAGTCAAATTCATAAAGACAGGAAGCAAATTAGTAGTTGCTAGGGTCTTGGAAAGCATGGAAAGGGTGGTAACTGCTTAATGCAAGGTATCCTTTTGGGGTAATGAAAATGTTTTGGAACTAGACAAATGGTGGTTGCACAATATTCTGAATGTACTAAATGCTGCTTTAAAACAGTCAATTTTATGTTACATGAATTTTGCCTCAGTTTAAAAAAAGAGAGAAACAGAAGCCCACAATTATGGTTAGAGTCATCAACAATCCTCTCTCAACAACTGATGGGACAACTAGACAGAAAATCAGCAAGGACAGAGGAGAATTCAACAGAAAAATCAACCAATAGAATCTAATTGGCATTTATAGAAATTTTGGACATTTAAACATATTTCTAGAACATTTCACCCAAAGTAGCAGAAAACATATTCTTTTCAAATGTCCAGAGAACAAATTTAAAGGAAATAAAGCATATTGGGCATGTTCTCTGATCACAATGAAATCAAACTATAAGTAACTTATTTTTAAAGAAAAATTTTTGGACATTTGGGGACTACGTAACACAGTTTTAAGTAATCGATTGGTCAAAAAAAGGCTCAAGAAAATGAAAACATCAAAGTTAATGAAAATGAAAACAACGCTGAAACTTGTGAGGTGCAACTGAAACAGCTTTGAGGGAAATTTATAGCACCAAATGTATACATATAGTAAAATGCACTTATAGGGGCATACATTGTAGGAAACGTCTCAAATCAATAATCTAAGCTACTACACTTCAGAAACCCATTGAAAGGAAGCAGAGGGGAGTAAATAAAGAGCAGAAATAAATGGAATTGAAAACAAGAAAATTAATAGACAATATCTAGGAGGCAAAAAGCTGACTTTTTAAAAAAATTAATGAAACTGAAACCATAAAACTACAAGAGAACAGAATAAGTTCCTCTAAATCAGCCTTGGCAATGAATTTTTGGATTTGACACCAAAAGCAAAATAAACAAACAGGATTACATCAAGTTAAAAAGCTTCTGTACAGACAAGAAAATGAAGTTAAAGTCACTCAGTTGTGTCACTCTGTGACCCCATGGACTGTAGCCCACCAGGCTGCTCCCTCCATGGGATTCTCCAGGCAAGAATACTAGAGTGGGTTGCCATTTCCTTCTCCAGGGGATCTTCCCAATGCAGGGACTGAACCCAGGTCTCCTACATTGCAGGCAGATTCTTTACCATCTGAGCTACCAGGGAAGACTACAGTCCAGGAAATCATCAATAAAATGAAAAGGCAGCCTATGGAATGGCAGAAAACATTTGCAAATTCTGTATCTGATAGGAGTTAATGTCCAAAATATATAAAAATGACATAAANATGCAGGGACTGAACCCAGGTCTCCTACATTGCAGGCAGATTCTTTACCATCTGAGCTACCAGGGAAGACTACAGTCCAGGAAATCATCAATAAAATGAAAAGGCAGCCTATGGAATGGCAGAAAACATTTGCAAATTCTGTATCTGATAGGAGTTAATGTCCAAAATATATAAAAATGACATAAAACTCAACAGAAAAGAACAAAAAAAATCCGATTAAAAAATGGGCAGAGGATCTGAACAGATGTTTTTTCCAAAGAAGATATACAAATGGCCAATGAGGACAAGAAAAGGTACTCAACACACCACTAAACATCAGGGAATACAAATCAAAACCACAATGAGATATCTGTAATAATGGCTATCATCAAAAAAGAGAGATAATAAAAATCCCACTCCAGGTATATATCCAAAGGAAATGAAAACAGGATCTTAAGGTATATGCACTCCCGTGTTCATTGTGTCATTACTCACAATAGCAAAAATATGGAAACAACCTAACTGTCCATCAACAGATGAATAAATAAAGCGTGGTAGAGCTATATAAAACAGAGTATCATTGAGCCATAAAATCATAAAATGATGAAATCCTGCCATTTGTGACAACACAGATGGATCTTGAGGGTTTTATGCTAAGTGAAACAAATACTGCCTGGTAACACATGTAGAATCTTTAAAAAAAATGTCAAACTCATTGAAACAGAAAGTTGGAAAGTAGTTGGCAGAGACTGGTGGGTGGGAGAAATAGGAGAAGTTGGTAAAATGGTACAAACTTTCAGCTCTACGACAAATAAGATCTGAGGCTCTAATATAAAACATGGTGACTATAGCTGAAAACACTTTATTGTATAAATGAAATTTCTGAAGAGAGAACTTAAAAATTCTCATAAAAAATATGTGAAGAGATAGATGTGTTAACTAACTATAGATGGGGGATCTTTTTACAATGTAAATATCAAATCACCATGATATACACTTTAAATATCTTACAGTTTTTTATGGCAATTATACCTCAAGAAAGCTAATTTAAAGAAAGATCAGATAAATCCTAATATAAGAGTTAAACCTCTTCTGGATTATTTTCTACCAAAATTTATATACCCAAACAAGAGCTATTACTTGCTGAGGCAATGAAAAGTGGAGAGAACAGCTCAAATTAAAAACTTGTAATCCCAGAAACTTACAAAATATGAAATTTTGGTCAGGACAGTTAGCAAAAGTGAAACTGAATATATTTGAAACCTTGAGATTTACACAAGTGAAGGAAAAAAAAACTGCAAGAAACAAAATTATTTATTGGTCATACAACCTTATCTTAGTCCATGGCACTATAATTTACCAATGTAATTATGCCAACAGTGTGTCCACATCTAGAATATGGTTGAAAAACAAAAGCATAGCTTGTGGGACTATAGGACAGAATCATGGGTCTACCAAGCCAATTAAAGGAGAATCTAAAAATCTACACAGAGGAGAAATGGCACTCTTACAGAAGGGAGAAGTGGTTCTTATGTGGAAAGACACGACACTAGTCTGAGTGGTGACAACTGGTCACGACTCCTCCATAACATCTGCAGGAAAAGAAGACAGCAGGACTGGACACTGGATAACCACGCCCACTTGAATACTAGAGTATAATTAAATACATGAAAGGAGTTGACTGATCTGATCAGCAAACTTCAATATCCTCCAGAAAACTCGAAAATGGTATAAGAAAGTGGGCTTCTATTTGAGTAACTGTGACTTATACAATTCAGTTAGATGTTATTACAGCCTTAATGCACAGAGTAAAAGGACTTACTAGCAACTTCTGTCAGCAGTAGCTAGACAGTAACTGGGAATTCTGGTGAATGTGGTGGTGGTCTTGCACCTGGTCCTTCTAGAAATGCCTTCTTAGAAATGCCTTCATAGGCATTTCTAAAAGAGCTCCCTACAAAGATCCACTTTTTTGACTATCAAGTGAAATAAAAGAACATTCTAGAGGAAATAATACCCACAGGACTAAGCAAATGCCACCAGAAAGTGCAGGGCCTGCTCTTCCAGGAGAAAGCCCAGTGAAACACAGTATATGTGTAACAGATGTTCTATTTCCCTGCACAGAGGGGCCTGCTATACTGCCTATCATGCTGTAACAAAGTATTAGAATGGTTTAGTGAGTCATGTACAGAACTTCAAATAAATACATCAAGTGCAAAAAGAGTTGTTGATACTTACTTAAACACTAGTGTTTCAATATTCACTTACATAACAAATCGCTGGCCACAGGAGTTAGTTTCTGCAAAACTCCCCCAGCTGATAATGTGTCAACACCCCACTTACATCAACAGACAGATCATCCAGAAAGAAAACCAGTAAGGAAACACAGGCCTTAAATGACACATTAGTCCAGACAGGCTTAACTGATATTTATAGAGCATTCCATTTGAAAGCAGAATATACGTTCTTCTCAACTGCACAAGGAATATTCTCCAGAATAGATCATATGCTGAGCAACAAAAGAAGCTCAGTAAATTTAAGAAATTTAAAATCATTATCATCATATTTTCTGACCACAATGCTATGAGATTAGAAATCAACTACAAGAGACATCCCTGGTGGTCCAGTGGTTAGGAATCCACCTACCTATGCAGAGAACATAGGCTCAACTCCAGGTCCAGAAGGATTCCACATGCTAGGGGCAACTAAGCCCATGTGTTACAACTACCAAGCCTGGGCTCTAGAGCCTGTGTGCCACAACTACTGAAGCCCGTGCACCCTCGAGCCCATGCTTTGCAACGAGAGAAGCGGCCACAATGAGAAGTTCATGCACCAAAACTAGAGAGTAGCTCCCACTCGCCACAACCAGAGAAAGCCCATGCACAGCAATGAAGATTCAGCCCTGCCAAAAAAAAAACAAGATCAACTCCAAGAAGAAAACTGTAAAAAGCACATGGACTAAACTATATGGTGCTAAGCAACTCATGGATCACTGAAGAAATCAAAATCAAAACATTTTAGAGCTAAATGAAAACGAAACCCCAATCCAAAATCTATGGGACACAGCAAAAGCAGTTCCAAGAGAGAAGTTTACAGTAATACAATCTTACCTCAGGAAACAAGAAAAAGCCAAAATAAACAACCCAACACTAGACCTAAAGCAACTAAAGAAAGAACAGATGAAACTCAAAGTTAGTAGGACAGAAATCATAAACATCAGAGCAGAAATAAATGGAGATGACGATAACAAAAGAAAAGATTGATGAAACTAAAAGCTGGTTCTTTGAAAAGACAAACTTGGTAAGAGACTACTAGTTGGATGGTTAGTTAGTCGCTCAGTTGTGTCTGACTCTTTGTGACCCTATGGGCTGTAGTCCACCAGGTTTCTCTGTCCATGGAATTCTCCAGGCAAGAATACTGGAACAGGTTGTCATTCCCTTCACCAGGGCATCTTCCCAACCCAGGAACTGAACTCGGGTCTTCTGCATCACAGGCAGACTCTTTACAGTCTGAGACACCAGGGACTCCGACAGTAAAGAGACAACTACAAGCAACTGTATGCAAATAAAATGGATAACCTAGAAAAGAAGACAGATTTTTAGAAAAGTAGAACCTTCCAAAACCAAACCAGGAAGAAACAGAAAATATGAACAGACCAACTACAAGTTACTGAAATTGAAACTGTGATTAAAAATATTCCAACTAATTAAAGTCCAGGACCAGATGCCTTCATAGGTGAATTCTAGCAAATATTTAGAGAAGAGTAAATGCCTGTGCTTCTGGAACTCTTCCATAAAACCACAGAAGGAACACTCTCAAATTCATTCTATGAGGCCATCATAGCCCCAGACAAAGATAACACACAAAAGAGAAAATTACAGGCCAATATCTCTGATGAATATAGATGCAAAAATTGTCAACAAAATACTAGCAAACCATATCCGATGACACATTAAAAATATCAAACACCATGATCAGGTGGGATTTAGCCTAGGGATACAAGGATTCTTCAACATATGTTAATCGATGTGAGACACCACACTAAAAAGCTGAAGAATAAAAAAAAACTATATATATGACCACCTCAACTGTTGCATAAAAAAAGCTTTTGACAATATTCAAATATATTTATGATAAAAAATTGATCAGAGTGAGCACAGAGGGAACCTACCTCAACATAATAAAGGCCATATATGACAAATCCACAGCAAGTATCAATCTCAACAGTGAAAAACTGAAAGCATTTCCTCTAAGATCAAGAAGAAAAGAATGTTCACTCTCATCAGTTTTATTCAATATACTTTTGTAAATTCTAGCCATGCAAAGAAGAAAAAGAAACAGAAGGAATCCAAACTGGAAAAGAAGTAAACTGTTATTGTTTACAGATGACACACTATACATAAAAAGCCCTAAAATTGGAAAACTACTAGAGTTCACCAATGAATCAATTACACTGTAAGTTACAAAGTTAATACACAGAAATCTGTTGCATTTCTATACACTAAAAACAGAAAAACAAAAAAATTAAGGAAACTAATGCATTTACCATTATATCAAAAAGAATAAAATACCTATGAATAAATTGACCTAAAGAGACAAAAGACCTGTGCTCTGAAAACTATGAGGTAATGATGAAAGAAATCAAAGATGACACAAACAGATACACAGATATACCATAACCTTGGACTGGAAGAACTTATATTGTTAAAATGACCAAACAACTGAAGGGAATTTACAAATCCAATGTAATCCCTGTCAAGTTATCAGTGGCATTTTTCACTGAACTAGAAAAAATTTTTCAGTTTGTATGGAAACACAAAACATCCTGAAGCCAACATAATCCTGAGAAATAAAAATGGAACTCGGAGAGTCAGGCTCCCTGACTTCAGATTGCACTACAAAGCTTTAGTCATCAAAGTAAGGTAATTGCCCCAAAACAGAAATACAGGTCAATGGACTAGGACAGAAAGCCCAGAAATAAATCCTGCACCTGCAAACAATTAATCTACAACAAGGGAGGCAGGGATATACCAAGGAGAAAAGACAGTCTCTTCAATAAGTGATGTTGGGAAAACCAGACAGTTAGATGGGAAAAAAAAGGAAGTTAGAATATTCTTTTAATACCTTACACGAAAGTAAACTTAAAATGGATTAAAGACCTAAATATAAGACCAAATACTATAAAACTTTTAAAGGAAAACATACATACATAGAACACTCTTTGACATAAACCACACCAAGGTCTTTTTGGATTCAACTCCTGCAGTAATGAAAATATAAACAAAAATAAAACCTAATTAAACTTAAAAGACTTTGCACAGCAAAGGAAACCATAAACAAAATGAAAGACAACCCACCGAATGAGAGAAAATATTTGGAAACAATGTTACTAACAAGGGGTTAACCTCCAAAATGTATAAACAGTTCATGCAGTTTAACATTTTTTAAAAAAATCAAAAAATGGGTCAATAAACAGAAATCTCTTGCAGAGAATTTCAATCAGAAGACATAAAGAGACATTTCTCAAAAGAAGACATATAGATGGCCAAAAAGCACATTAAAAGATGCTCAATATCACTATAACTACAATGAGGTATCACTTCACGGCAGACAGAATGATGATAGTCATCACCATTAGTCTACAAAAAGTTAAGTGCTAGGCAGGATGTGAAGAAAAGGAAACCCTCCTTCATTGTTGATGGGAATGTAAATTGGTACAACCACTATGGAGAACAGTATGGAGGTTTTCTAAAAAACTAAAAACAGAACTACCATATGATCCAGCAATCCCACTCTTAGGCATATACCTGCAGAAAATCATAATTCAGTGTTTTTGAAACACTCCCATGTTTTCAGTGCAAGTCTGTTTACAATAGCCAAGACATAAAAGCTACCTAAATGTCCATCAAAAAAGGAACAGAGAAAGAAGTGGGGTGTGTGTGTGTTGGAATATTTCCTGGCCATAAAAAATAATGAAATAATGCCATTTATAATAACCAGCATGATAAGTATTATCATACTAAGTGAAAAAAGTCAGAGGAAGACAAATATATATCTCTTACATGTAGAATCTAAAAAAAATGATATAAATGAACTTATTTACAAAACAGAAACATACTTCAAAATCAAATTTATGGTTACCAAAGGGGAAAGGGGTATATATATAGGGTGGCTGCACGGGCGCAGGAGGGCCTAGAGGAGCTATCCCATGTTGAAGGTCAGGAAGGGCAGCGGTGNTTCACGGCTCCGGCCGCTGCATTTGCAGTTCCTGCAAAAGGTGAGTGGTCAGCCTGCACACGTGGTTTTCTGGGGATGACACGGACTGAGGTCGCTGAGAAAGCAGAGGAGGATGGACTGACAGCCCACACGAATGAAAGGGGAGGAAAGAGGACGCTGCAGGACACCAAGGTAGCTCTGATTCCTGTGCTAATAAGCATGTGGGCTCAGAAGGGTAAAGGGGCGGAGGAGGGGTTTGGGATGGAGGAATCCACAGGAGAGGCCCGAGGGGAAGGTTCGGATCGCGCTGTGCTGGGATGGTGCCGTACCAATGCCGCAAACGGTGAACTCCCGAAAGTGCCTCGGCCTTTCGCGCTCAGCGCCGACGAGCTCCACGAAGCTCCGTTCCACGGCTCCCGCCGCCGCCATCTTCCCGCGCCGCCGCGTGGCCCGACGGGACACCAGCAGGGCCGGGCGAGTGTCGTCACTTCCGGGAGGCGGAGCAGGCGGGCAGGTGGGGAAGTCCGGAGAGGTCGAGGGCGGCCGGATCCTGCGTTGTGAGGTGTCCACCGAGTTAGCTGGAGACCAGGTGCGCAGGGAGGGAGCCGAGGGAGAAGTGGCTAGGGGAAGCCTGCGGACTCCACCTGAGGAAACCTTTGCGTGGCCGGCTAGGACGCCCCAAGGGGCGGCGCCATTTTCCCCGGCGGCCTCAGGGCAGGGGGCGTGGCCGGGTTTGTTTCCATTTTAAAACCGCCGGCGCGGGCCGCTGGTCTCAGCCTGCCGCGAGGGGCGAGGTCCTGGGAGGCCCGGCAGACGGGCGCCCTCTGCTGGGTTTCGAGCTTGCGGTCACCTCTCCCTGCGTCCGTGGTGTCTGTCAGTGCATCTCCGCTGTCTCCTTTTATTCACCCTTAAGCGAGCCTTGGGGATGGGATGGTGAGTGATGGGGCCGGGGGCAGTGAAGGGCAGAGTGTCCTTTTGTGTTTTCCGAGAGACGGTATACCTAATGTATTCTGGTGTTCACCCATCTGAAATGGGTGAATTTAACTCAAATGACCATTATATCTACTACTCTGGGCAAGAATCCGTTAGAAGAAATGGAATAGCCATCATGGTCAACAAAACAGTCTGAAATTCAGTACTTGGATGCAATCGCAAAAAAGGCAAAGCATTCAATATCACAGTAATCCAAGCCTTGCCCCAACCAGTAACGCTGAAGAAGGTGAAGTTGAATGGTTCTATGAAGACCTACAAGACCTTTTAGAANACCCCATGAACAGTATGAAAAGGCAAAATGATAGGATACTGAAAGAGGAACTCCCCAGGTCAGTAGGTGCCCAATATGCTACTGGAGATCAGTGGAGAAATAACTCCAGAAAGAATGAAGGGATGGAGCCAAAGCAAAAACAAAAACCAGTTGTGGATGTGACTGGTGATAGAAGCAAGGTCTGATGCTGTAAAGAGCAATATTGCATAGGAACCCGGAATGTTAGGCCCATGAATTAAGGCAAATTGGAAGTGGTCAGACAGGAGATGGCAAGAGTGAACGTCGAAATTCTAGGAATCAGCGAACTAAAATGGACTGGATAGGTGAATTTAACTCAGATGACCATTATATCTACTACTGTGGGCAGGAATCCCTCAGAAGAAATGGGGTAGCCATCATGGTCAAAAGAGTCCGAAGTGCAGTACTTGGATGCAATCTAAAAAACAACAGAATGGTCTCTGTTCGTTTCCAAGGCAAACCATTCAATACCACGGTGATCCATGCCTATGCCCCAACCAGTAACGCTGAAGAAGCTGAAGTTGAATGGTTCTATGAAGACCTACAAGACCTTTTAGAACTAACACCCAAAAAAGATGTCCTTTTCATTATAGGGGACTGGAATGCAAAAGTAGGAAGTCAAGAAACACCTGGAGTAACAGGCAAATTTGGCCTTGGAGTATGGAATGAAGCAGGGCAAAGGCTAATAGAGTTTTGCCAAGAGAATGCACTGGTCATAGCAAACACCCTCTTCCAACAACACAAGAGAAGACTCTACACATGGACATCACCAGATGGTCAACACCAAAACCAGACCATCATTAGGCAATGCTTTTACACTAGACTTGTGTCCAAACTGAAAACAGTCTTACCTGTCATTTTAAGTGTTTCTCTTTGTAACGCTCTGGTGACTGGTACTCTCTGGTACCAGTGTCCAACACCTTCAACTTCCCAAAGCAGTTCATGGTCTCCTGGATATTTTTCGAAGTACTGGTTGCAAGCTGAAAAACACATTGAAACTTTTCTAGAAATCCCAGCAACCAACTGGAATGAACGGTTAAAATGCTGCGTGATGTGTATTTTATCACCAAAAAACTGTTTAGGAGACACTGCTCTGGGAAAAATGCCTGGTATTCCCCTCACTTAATCCAAGTGGTAAATTCTCCTACTCTTTGGCTTGGCTGTGTCTTTTGGCTCAAAACTCATCAAGAGGTGAACCCAGTTTTCAGGCAAGACCTTTAACAGGGCAAATGAGAACTCCTGTGCTTTTTAAATTATATCTATATTTTGGGAAGTGTGAAAATCTAAAGTAATTCTGTAAATATGAACACATAAAAAATAATCTGAAATTATTATTTTTTAAAAAACTTAAAAATTTTTAAAATAAGAAAGCACACCTAATAATGTTTTTATAGTGTGTCTTGACAGAGACTTAAGTGTTAACCCATGGGCAGGAAAGATACACACCAACTTGAGGAACACAATTATCTCTGGGGAGAAAAAGGTGAAAGGGAGATTGGATTAGGGCCGGGTTCAAAGAGAACATCAACTGTATCTACATCCTGTGTAGGTCTCCATCTCGTTTAATTCTCTTAAAATAAATGAAAATATGGAAAAATCTTAACATCTGTTAAGGTGGACAGTGAACATGTGGACAGCAGGATGCCATTTGCTCACTTTTCCCCCCATATATTTGACAATATTTCTCAGGTTCTTTGGTTGTTCCCATACCTATCAGGAAGCGAAAAGCTGGAGTAAACAGTAGGCTACACTGAGTTCTTTGTCTCAATTAAAATAACTAAAATAGTAGAGGATGCCTTACATAATACATAAGCACCTGTAGTTCATTTAGTATTCAATTTATTTATCATTAGAATCCTCACAAAGGGTTAAGTAATAAGAGACTCTTCCTACAGTAGATGCGTTTGCATGCCTCCCCAAATTTAGTAAAGCAATAATTAAGACTTTAAGAGGAAAATCCATTTTCAGATTATCCAAGGTATATAGGATTCATTCCATTCTCATGTATGGGCCTAGAGAGAAATTGTGATTCAAGATGAGCATGCAATGCTTAGTTCTTGTTTTCTGGACTTTTGATATTAAAAAGGGAGAAGAAACTTAGAACAAAAATAATTTTTCAGTGAGTATCTGCTGCTAGATTAAAATCAATGGTAAATTATATACTATAAAAGTTTTCACACAAATCACTCTTCAGTATCAAATCTTACTTCATTAAGAAAAGAGCAGTACTACAGGTTTCATACAAATTTAAATATAAATCCACCAACAGCTTTTAAAACACAACAACAAAATATATACACACAATAGAAACAGCGTTAAAAAAGAATAAATTGAGCTACATGAATCCATAGGAATAAATCTTATAACAATAACTAGAAAGAGCAAATTGCAGAATTCATACAGTACGTATTATTCATATAAAGTTGTGTTTCTTTTTTACTTTGTTTTCAAGGACTGCATTCAGGCCCTTGGCACTGAAAGCACTGAGTCCTAACCACTGGACTACCAGGGAATTCCCTGAAGTTTTTAAACATGAAAAACAATATGACACTGAGACTTCCCTGGTGGTCCAGTGGTTAAGAATACACCTTCCAATGCAGGGGACTCGGGTTTGATCCCTGAGTGGACAACTAAGATCCTACCTGCCTTGGGGCAACTAAGCCCACATGCCACAGGTAAAGAGCCCACAAGATGCAATTAAAATCCAACGAAGCCATATACCAAAAAATGCCAAATTAAGGACAGTGCTTGAAGGAAAGTTACAGGGCTCAAAATAGCCTGGAGTTAAACTCCCCTCCAGTCTGCCCCACCATTCTATGCAAAACAAAGAACTCTCCAACCGGAAGGAAAAAAAACAGCTCCCAGCTAGTCCAGCCTCTGGCCAATCTCCAGAATTCCTTGCCCCAGCTGTGTAAGACAGAACTACTGTGAACAACCTTGGAGAACAGGCCCCCTTAAGACAGTAGATTTCCACATACATGCCTATATATACCTACTCTTTTCTTAGGTTAGTGCAGCAGCTCACTAATCTGACCGCTGCCCCTTCTCACGTCATTAAAGGTGACCTGTTCCTGAAAAGTGCTGGTCTCATTCTTTTTCTGAACCCCACCTCCTCTAACTCCGTACCCTACAGTGCTTATTTCAAGGAAGGGAGGGAACAAGCTAATTGGATAGGACAGGAGTACAACTAAGTTGGCAATAATCCACTTCTCATGGATGCTACATGCTGGACAATACATGAGTATTTTGTTACCTCCTACTTTTTTTGTATATTTGAATTTTTTTAATTTAAAAAGCTACCACAAGGACTCTCCTGGTGGTCCAGTGGTTAAGACTCCACACTTCTAATGCAAGGAGTGAGGGTCTAATCCCTGGTCAGGGAAATGAGTTCCCACATGACCTGCAGCACAGCCAACAAAAAACCTACCACAGATAAATAACAAATAACCCAAAGAAAGAATGGTTAAAGGATCTAAATATACATTTTCCCAAAGATGATACATCTATGACTAATAAGCACACGAAAAGATGTTCAACACCAAATGTGCATCAAGACAATAAGATGCCACTTCACATCCACTGAGAGGGCTACAGTGAAAAAGACAAATAATGGGAATTTTCCAGCAGTCCAGTGGTTAGGACTCTGTGCCTTCACAGCGAGGAGCAAGGGTTCGATTCCATCAGGCAACTAAGATCCCATAAGCCTTGCGGTGTGGTCAGAACGTAAAAGGACAAATAATAGTAAGTATTGGTGAGGATGTAGAGAAACCGCAACCCTCATACAACATTTACGAGAATATTAAATGGTGCAGTTGCTTTCAGAGCAGTTTGGCAAGGTTATGACCAAGCTATTTCATCCACACCTAGATATATACACCAGAGCAACGTTCGCTCAAAAACTGCCCAAATGTTCACAGTAGCATTATTCTTAATATCTAAAAAGTAGAAACAATCCAAAAGTCTACCAACTGGTGATGGCATATCCACACAATAGAGTACTTCTCAGCCATTAAAAAAAGAAAAAAAAGAAGCACTGAGTCAGACTACAACATGGATGAACCTTGAAAACATTTATGCAAAATGAAAGAAGTTAGACACAAAGAGCTTACAATATATCATACAATTACATTATATGAAATGTCCAGAGTACGTAAATCCATAGACACAGAAAATAGATTAGTCGTTGGTTGCTAGGGGGTGAAGGAATGGAGGAACGGAAGAGTGACTGCTAATTGGTACAGAGCTTCTTTTGGGGATGTTGATAATGTTCTAAAATTAGATGGTGGTTATGGTTGCACAGCTGTGAAATAATAAAACCACTGAACTGTACACTTTATGAGGGTGGATTTAATGGTATGTGAATTCTATTTCAATTTCTTAAAAAAAGCTACCATACCCTCAAAATGCCATTTATGTGAGGTAAGGGCACATTTGCAAAATGCCATTTATGTGAAGTAAGGGCACATAGACTCTCTTGACCCTAGAGTCAAGAATGTAATTTACTTAATACTGACAAACACACATTTAAGATAAAGTGCAGAAACGTAAGAAGTGACACTGAGACAAGTTTAACTAAAAACTTAATCCAATTACCTATGTACATGAGAGAGGTCAGGGGATACCGCAAGCCAAGTGCATCTTCTGTAAAGGAATCAACAAAGTCCTCCAGCATATGAAGCCCAAAGTCTTTGCCTCGATATTTCTTTCTTACAAACATTGTATCCAGAACTGGCAGTTGGTAGCTTTGGGTAAGAAACGAGGCACATGTGCTTCCTGCAGTCATAAAACAGAAATCCAACAATTTTTCACATTTAAAAGACCATGTAGGTATATATATTTAGAGAACGTAAGTTTGAAATTGGTTACTTTTTCTTACATAACACATATTAAATAAATGCATAAATTTTACAATATAAAATGCTTGCCATCTATTATATATCATAATGTATACCTGAGATGATGAGAACTAAGTATTTTACAGCCGCCAACAGTATCTCACGCAAATTAACTATTACCATTTGATGAACTGTATGCTTGAATATATATCTCTGTCCATAGACCTGTACAACTTTAAAGCTCATCAACTATTAAAATCTCAAATTTAAAGAGTATTTGGTGATTGCATACGTACATGAAGTATCTAATCCCAACCTTAGTACGTGAATATTCATCTTTTCCCTTTACTTTTTCCCTACTGAGTAGAGTTTCATTTTTACCTACTTAATGACAGCAAAGAAGTAAATTAGTTCTCCAAATTTTTAAGGACTATGGATTAGGACTAAATGGAAACACTGGTTTTAGAAACGGCTAAGTCAGCAATCTTTCCTTTGTGAATACACTTTTTAAAATATCCTGTACATTTAAGGTTTAATAGGAGAAATGTTTGTAGTAGTAATTAAATATGCCTCCCCTTATTATATCCAGAGCTACACTGATTTGTCCTTTAAGAACCCTGATTTGGGTTTTGACCCTTCGAAAAGATGTATAAGCTTCTATAATATATCTTAAGACAGTTGATAAGCAGAGAACCTCATGGTGGAGTATCCCACTGTCTAAGTTAGCTATCAGTCAGTATTCTACTCTTTTAGTACTTCAAGTAAAACAATTATTCTTGGTTATATTATTCACATGATTTTGGATACTGATAATGATGTAGTTCAAGAAAGAAACAAAATTTCAGGCAACAAATCTTTCACAAATTAACTTTTACCAATCATATCATTTGATGAGATGGCCAATATAGCAAGGCTTTTTAAGTTCAACCAAAAAATGAATTACTTATTACTAAACTGGAGAACTTCAATAACTTTCTGCAATAATCTCTGTAAGAGGGCATGATAACCCACTCCAGGATTCTTGCCTGGAGAAGAAAGAAGCCTGGTGGGCTACACAGTCCATGGGGTCACAAAGAGTCAGACACAACTGAGCGACTAAGTACACACACACTAAGACAAGTAATTTAAATTCAAAATAGGTGACACACATTGTTATACACTTAGTTCTTAACCGCTGATGTTCAGTTAGGAAACCAATAAGGGTCAAAATGTCTTACATAGTGGCTGTAATTAACAATATTGCTTTATATACATTAAATTTATTAGAAAGGTAGATCTCAGGCTTCCCAGATGGCTCAGTGATAGAGAATCCACCTGCCAATGCAGGAGCCACAGGAGACTCGGGTTTGATCCCTGGGTAGGGAAGATCTTCTGGAGGAGGAAAGAACAACCTACTCCAGTACATGGAGTAGAAAAGAGCTGGACAGAACCGAGTATGCACACCAAATTATAAAAAAAAAAAGGTAGATCTTAAGCATTAGCACCTCAAAAAAAGAAAGGAAGAGGGCTTCTTTGGTGGCTCAGCTGTAAATATGTACGTGTAAAACCCAATGCAGGTGACAGGGGTTCGATCCCTGGTCCAGGAAGATCTCACATGCCATGGAGCAGCTAAGCCCGTGTGCCACAACTATAGAGCTTGTGCTGCAGAGCCTGGGAGCCACAGCTACTTAACCCTGAGCACTCGAGAGCCCATGCTCTGCAACAAGTGAAACCACGCAATAGAAGCCTGCACCCCACAACCAGAGAGCACTCTGCTCGCTGCAACCGGAGGAAACCCTGCGTACAACAAAGGCACAACACAGACAAAAGTAAATGAAATTACACACACACACACACACACACACACACACACACACACACGCTACATATATAAAAGAAAAGAAGGAAGAAAGAAAATGGCAACTATGTTAGGCAATTAATATACTGATTATGGTGAATATTTTGCAATATGTATCAAATCACAACTTCAATTTATCAATTATACTCAATAAACCCAAAATAAATACATAAAATTTTTATTAGTCTAACAAGTAGCCTCACCAACAAGCTACTGTGACTAGGTTTTTTAATGCCTTAAAATTAGGGTTCTCTCATAGTAACTGCTAGAAGTGATAAAGAAATCAAGAGACATTACTTTAAAAGTAACATTAATTCAAAGGACAAAGCAAACATGAGAAGAGAATCCTATATAGTTCGTAACACTGTCTGAAGATCTATTGCTTTTACTGTTGTGCATGCCTCAGAATACCAGATATATGAAGCAGATTTCCCACAAATTGATTTTTTTCTATTTTTACACAAACATTCCTTTAAATAGAGAAAAGGTAGAGTCTATGGCACCCCACTCCAGTACTCTTGCCTGGAAAATCTCATGGGCGGAGGAGCCTGCTAGGCTGCAGTCCATGGGGTCGCTAAGAGTCAGACACAACTAGGCGACTTCCCTTTCACTTTTCACTTTCCTGCATTGGAGAAGGAAATGGCAACCCACTCCAGTGTTCTTGCCTGGAGAATCCCAGGGACGGGGGAGCCTGGCGGGCTGCCGTCTCTGGGGTCGCACAGAGTTGGACATGACTGAAGCAACTTAGCAGCAGCAGCAACAGCAGCAGCATCTAATAGTGTTAACAAGGTCAATTTATGGAACTAACAGTTTTCACAAAGTCTAAAGTTCTACTTACTCACCATGTACACATTCATTTCAAAAAACCATGCTAATTCTCTTTTTGTGACTATACCTTAAATTCTTATTTTTATATTTCTACCAGGTTCTACCCAGATATAAGAGAAATCAAATAAAGGGCAGAAAAACTTCCCAAGTTACCAGAGATTCTTCAGACACATCAACAGCACAAGTACTTAGTAATTAGTGGAAAAAAAAAAAAAAACCCTACAACCTTAGATGAACTTTTCATTAAAAATCTACTATTTGAAATAAAATTTAATTTAGCACTGCACAAGAGGCAGCTTGGATATTTACATTCCTCAGAGCTTCACCTTCGGCCACAATTTTTTTCTATATGCTCTCTCTGGGTAATCTCACCTACTCTCAAGGTTTCTACCATTTATCCAAATGCTTATGATCACAATCTTTTATTTCTATAATGCATGAAACTTTCTCCAAGATGAATGGAAGACCTCATATAAATGTAAATACAACAAAAAACACACAGTCATCTCCAAATACAGAGAAAAAGCATTAGACAAAATCCAGCACATTCATGATAAAAATACTCAAGGTCTTCAATCTGATAAAGGGATCTATGAAAAACCTTGCAGCTAATAAAAATCACACTTAATGGTGAAAGACCAGATATTTTCCCCTAAGATCAAGAACAAGATAAAAATGTTAAGTCTCACCACTTTTATTCAATATCTTAAGTAAGTTCTAGCTGGGCAATTAGGTAAGAAAAGGAAATGAAAAGCACCTAGAAAGAAAGAAAGAAAACCTTCTTGTATACAGACCTTAAGATTTTCATCTTAAGAAATTAACTAAAAATTATTAAAACTGATAGTTTTTAAGTTCAGCAAGATTATAGGATATAAGATCAATATACAAAAATCAATTAAGGACTTCCCTGGCAGTCCAGTGGTTAACAGCTCAGGCATCCACTACAGGGGGAATGGGTTTGATCCCTGGTTGGGGAACTAGGATCTAGACCCTCAAGTGCCTTGCAGAGTGGCAAAAAAAAAAAAAAAAAAAGCAATTGTATTTCTAGATACCACCAATGAACAATCTTTAAATGAAATTAAGAAAACAATTCCACTAACAAGAGCATCACCAAATAAAAAAATAGGAATAAATTTGGCAAGAGTACAAAACTGAAAACTATAAACATTTAATAGGAATTAGGGACCTCCCCAGAGAAGGCAATGGCACTCCACTCCCAGTACTCTTGCCTGGAAAATCCCATGGACAGAGGAGCCTGGTAGGCTGCAATCCATGGGGTCACTAAGAGTCAGGTACTACTGAGCGACTTCACTTTCACTTTTCATTTTCATGCACTGCAGAAGTAAATGGCTACCCACTCCAGTATTCTTGGCCTGGAGAATCCCAGGGATGGGGACCCTGATGGGCTGCCGTCTATGGGGTCGCACAGTCTGACACGACTGAAGCAACTTAGCAGCAGCAGCAACAGCATCAGAGACCTCCCTGGTGGTCCACGGGTTAAGAATTTGCCTGGCAATGCAGAGGACACAGGTTCCATCCCTGGTTAGGTAACATCCCACATGCCGCAGAGCAACTACAGCCACATGCCACAACTGCTAAAGCCCACGCACTCTAGAATCCCTGCTCTGCAACTAGAGGTCACTGCAACAAGAAGCCTGCACACCACGACTAGAGAGTAGCCCCCGTCACCCCAACTAGAGAAAGCCCGTGCACAGCAACGAAGAGCCCCTGGGATGTAGTCAAGACTCATCAAAACTACGTAATTAATTTTTCAAAAAACCAAAGGAAGTAAGGAACAGTTAAATAACTGGAAAGACATCCCATTGTTCATGATTCAGAAGACAACATTGTTAGGATGTCAACACACCCCAAACTGACCTATAAGTTCAAAATTCCAGCTGGATTTTTTACAGAAATTGACAAAGTAACCCTAAAACTCATATGGAAATGCAAAACAACACAAATGACCCAAATAATCTTTACAAAGAAGAACAAAGTTGGAAGACTTCCAATTTAAAGCCTTCCCATTTTAAAAGTTTCAAAGCTACAGCAATCAAGCCAGTGTGGTACTGGCACAAGAATAAATAGCAATCAACAGAAGAGAAGTTCCAGAAACAAAACCTCTTATTTTTGGTCAACTGATTTTTGACAGGAGTCCCAAGGCATTTCTATGGAAACAGAACAGTCTTTTTCAGATGAATGGGGGTGGGGCAAATGGATATCCACACATGCAAAAGAATGATGTTGGGCCCCACTCCCCTTCTTTAGACCTCATATAAAAATTAACTGCAAATGGAACATAAAGATAACTTTAAGTGCTAAAACTATAAAAATCTTAGCATAAAACACAGCAGTAAATCTTCATCACCTTAGTCAGGAAAAGTCTTCTTAGCTATAACACCAAAAGCAAAAGTGACACATGAAAAGATAACTGGACTTTATAAAAATTAGTGCTTCAAAGGACATCAACAAGGAAGTAAAAAGACAACCCACAAAATGGGAGAAAATCCTTTCAAATTACAGGACTTCTATCTAGAACATATGAAAACCGCTTACAACTCCCTAATAAAAAGACAAATAAAACCCAACTTAAAAATGAGCTAAGGATTTAACAGACATTTCCCCAAAGACATACAAATGGCCAACAGGTATATAAAACATGTTCAGTGTCTCAAATTATCAGGGTAACAGCAAACCAAATGAGGTGTCAACCTCATACATGTCAGGATTGCTACCAGCAAAACAAAAGACAACAACTGCTAACAAGGATATGGAAAACTGGAACCCTCGCACACTATTAATGGGAATGCAAAATGGTGTAGCCACTATGAAAAAAAGCAGAGGTTCCTCAAAGTATTAAAAATAGAACTACCACAGATCCCACTCCGGGGTATATATCCAAAGTAATGGAAATCACTATCTCAAAGAGATTACCAATTCAGTGTTCACTGCAGCATTATGAACAATAGCCAAGATGTGGCAACAACCTAAAGGTCCACTGGTGAATGAATGGATAAAGAAAATAAGGGATGGGGTGGGTGTGTGTGTGTGTGTGTGTGTGTGTGTGTGTGTGTGTATAGGAAATATGCAAACAGCTTCAGAAAAATGTACATCTGCAATATACATCATGGATGAACCTTGAGGACATTATGCTAGGCGAAGTCAGTCAGCCACAGGACAAACACTGCCCGATTCCAATTACATGAGACATCTTAAACAGTCAAATTCCTAGAAGCAGAGAGCAGAACAATGGGTGTCAAGGGCAGAGTGAGGGAAAACTGGGCAGTTGTCAATGGGTTTAAAGTTTCAGTAAAGCCAAGTTCTAGAGACATGCTATATACGACACGCCATCTATGGTCAACAATACTGTAATCTATAGTTAAAAATCTGTGAAGACAGATCTTCTGTTAAGTGTTCTTACCACAATAAAATAAGATTAGAAAACATATTTTAAGATAATTAATCTAGACAGAAAGGAGATTAGTGGCTTCCAGGAATTCCAAGATAAAGGAAATGAGAAGAGACAACTAAAGAGTACAGGAATTCTTGAGGTGATGAAAATATTTTTGAATTAGACAGTAGTAGTGGTTGCACGACTCTGTGAACATACTAAAAATCACTTAAGGGTAAACTTGATGATATGTGAATTATAATAGGATGGACCTCAAAATAATCATACTGAGAGAACCCAGACCAAAAAAAAATGTGCTATATGATTCCAATTTATAAAAATCTAGAAAGCAGGCTAATATATGAGAGCAGGTAAGTGTTTCCTTGGGGACAAACTGAGGAAGGAAGGATGGTTACAAACAGGCACAAAGAAACTTTTGGGAATAAGAGATCTGTTTACTATCTTGATTGTAGTGATAGTATCACAGCTATATACATAAATCAAAACATAACAAAGTGTAAAATTTCAACATGGTTAACTTTTTGAATGTCAGTTATACCACAATAAAGTGAGAAGGGCAAAAGAAAAAAAAAATAAAAGACAACTCAATTTAAAAATCGGTAAAGGATTTGAACACACAGCCCAAAGACGACACAATAATGGCCATGTGAAAAGACACTCAACATCCTTAGCCATTTAGCAAAGGCGACTCAAAATGACGATGCCATGCCACTTCACACCTACCGGATTGGCTATAGTCAAGAAGACAGATAAAAAGAGATGGGAGTACCAGACCAACTTACCAGCCTCCTGAGAAACCTGTAGGCAGGTCAAGAAGCAAGTCAGAATCAGATATGGAACAACGGACTGGTTCCAAATTGAGAAAGGAGAACGTCAAGGCTGTATATTGTCACCCTGCTTATTTAACTTCTATGCAGAGTACATCATGAGAAATGCCAGGCTGGATAAAGCACAAGCTGGAATAAAGATTGCTGGGAGAAGTATCAGTAACCTCAGATATGCAGATGACACCAGCTTATGGGAGAAAGTGAAGAGGAACTAAAAGAGCTTCTTGATGAAGGTGAAAGAGGAGAGTGAAAAAGCTGGCTTAAAACCCAACATTCAAAGAACTAAGATCATGGCATCGGGTCCCATCACTTCACGGCAAATAGATGGGGAAACAATGGAAATAGTGACAGATTTTATTTTCTTGGGCTCCAAAATCACTGCAGACAGTGACCACAGCCATGAAATTAAAAGACACCTGATCCTTGAAGAAGAGCTATGACAAACCTAGACAGTATTAAAAAGCAGAGACATTACTTTGCAGACAAAGGTCTGCATATTCTAAGCTATGGTTTTTCCAGCAGTCATGTATGGATGTGAGAGTTGGACCATAAAGAAGGCTGAGCATCGAAGAATTGATGCTTTCGAACTGTGGTGTTGGAGAAGACTCCTGAGTCTCCTGGACTGCAAGGAGATCAAACCAGTCAATCAACGCTGGAAATCAAACCAGGAAATCAACATTGAATATTCATTGGAAGAACTGATGCTGAAGCTCCGTATCTTGCCACCTGATACAAAGAGCCAACTCACTAGAAAAGACCATGATGCTGGGAAAGATTGAAGGCAGGAGAAGAAGGGGGCGACAGAGGACAAGACTGTCGAATGATATTACTGACTCAATGGATACAAGTTTGAGCAAGCTCCAGGAGATGGTGAAGGGCAGGGAAGCCTGGTGTGCTGCAGGCCATGGGGTCACAGTCAGGCCCGACAGAGCAACTGAACAACGACAATGGGTAAATTGTATGGTATGTAAATGAACCTTAATAAAGCTTAAAAATGTAAATGGAATAACAAATTTGTACATGACTGTACATGACTGTACGTGACTCTAATAAACTGTTTATAATTAGATTTTTCATATACTCCCCAAACCTGTTCCTTCTCCTGTTTTCTAATTTTTCAGTAAATCTCATCATCATTCTACCAAGGGCTCAGAGCAAACCCTGAGATCTCATCCTTGACTTTTCCTTCACAGCCTACGCATAATCCATTAGAAATACTGCAGCAATGACTCCATAATTTATCTTAATTATGAAGACTTCTACCCCTTTCTTCACCTCTCACCAGAGTTTTCTGCAACCGCCTCTTAACTAACTTCACTCTTAACCCTGCCATCTCTTTCTGGTTTTCCACACAACACAGCTACTTTTATAGAAGACTAACCAGATTGTTACTTCCATGCTCAAAATCCTCCATCAGATTCCTATCACCCTGAGTGAAATTCAGACCTCTAAAATCCTCTTCTTTTGAAATGTCAAGAGAAGTTCTTCCCTCATTGTTCTCTCACTACCTCCAGAGATGCTTGCCCTGACTAGTCTATTTAAATAGTGCCTCTATTTTAAATAGTACTTACCCCCAACACACACTATTCTTTTAATCTAGTTCTTCATATCACCTGAGAGCGTATCATCTATTTGTCTATCCATTGCTATCTCCTCCTCTTAAATGTTCGTTCCATGAGGATAGAGTTTGCAAACATTTTGTTACTATCTCTCAATTTCTGCTTCTTGCTCTTTCTCCTATTTGCCCTCTTCCCCTCCCCTTCTTCTCCTTCCCTATCAATACAGCAAATACAAATAACTTCTGAGTAAATGAATAAATGTTCACAATATCATTCAGGATCTATACATCAAATAAAATTCAAGAACAGCTGTTCTGTAATGACTCTCTTTTCATGGCATCACCATTTCCTCTTTGTCTAACCGGGAATTTGTCTCTTCTCACCTTCATAAAACTTGGCTTAATACCTTATGAAGCCATCAGTGTGTGATTGTCTCCGCAGACATACAGCATAAAGTGAATCCTAAAGAAATAATGCTACTAGATATCTTTACTGAAGAAGGCAATGGCACCCCACTCTAGTACTCTTGCCTGGAAAATCCCATGGACAGAGGAGCCTGGTAGGCTGCAGTGCATGGGGTCGTGAAGAGTTGGACGCGACTTCACTTTCACTTTTCTCTTTCATGCATTGGAGCAGGAAATGGCAACCCACTCCAGTGTTCTTGCCTGGAGAATCCCAGGGATGGGGGAGCCTGGTGGGCTGCCGTCTATGGGGTCGCACAGGGTCGGACACGACTGAAGCAACTTAGCAGTAGCAGCAGCAAATATCTTTACATGAGACCTCGTCATATACTACTAGAGAAGTATTCTCATCACAGTCTTCATGCTTTATAAATCAGTTAAGGTAATGTGAGCTGTTACAATAAATCAAATCTGGAAAGCTCCACATTAAAGAGTTTCGTTTTTAAATAACAATGCCACATGGTTGTTTCCAGGTA
The DNA here is from genome assembly GCA_006410615.1 of Neotragus moschatus. Classification (NCBI taxonomy): domain Eukaryota; kingdom Metazoa; phylum Chordata; class Mammalia; order Artiodactyla; family Bovidae; genus Neotragus; species Neotragus moschatus. The sequence goes on along the minus strand of SJYA01002616.1, from coordinate 1,249,360 downwards.
GTGGATGGCTTTCTGATTCCCAACCCTTCAGTTACCTATTGCTGCCTCACAAACCATCCCCAAACGTACTGGCTTGAAACACAATCTGTAATTTCGTTATTTATCACAACTCTCATACGGTACACAGCTAAAGGTCCAAATGCCTCTATTTCCACAGCAGCAGGAATCGCAGCTGGGCTTGCCTCCCAGCCGGGCACCTCACTTCAATGTAGTTAAAGACCTTGACACCGGCAAAGACTGAGGGCAGGAGGAGAAGGAGACAACAGAGGATGAGATGGTTGGATGGCATCAAAGACTCAATGGACATGAATTTGAGGAAGCTCTGGGAGATGGTAAAGGACAGGGAAGCCTGCAGTCCATGGGGTCGCCAAGAGTCAGACATGACTGAGCAACTGAACAACAATATATACTATCAAAAGTTATTATATCATATTTTTGTTATTCCTCAAAAAATCTTGAAACAGAAGGGCCAGAAATCTAAATTTTAGTGAAGAGAAAGGGAATGACCTGTCCAAAAAAGGAGGTAAGATCATACCTATAGCTCTGAGTAAAAAGAAGTTAGAAAGTTGTAACAAAAGCTAATAGCAAATGAAGAGAGGAAAAAAAACACTTCCATTAAATATTATTTCAAATGGAAATTTCAAAAACCAAAAATACATCTCCTGATATCAATCATAAATAAATCCCTTTGGAAGCAAGTTAACAAACTGATTTTAAAGGTGTTGATTAGACTGTGCTTCCCTCATAGGCTTCTCATGTTTTTCCAAAGCACGAGTCTTCAAATTGGATCAAGGAGATTTACAGTTGAAGCCAAATAAGAAGTATTTCCAAAATAACACTTGTCTTCAAATTTTTTCGAGTCTACACTAAAATGTGACATCTGATTTATACACATTTACTATCTTATCTTTCTTGACATAGGATAGTTAACAAAAATTTCACTGAACTAACAAGTGGTTTTATTTTTCATGCCTGTATGAGATTTTTCTCCTGAACCATTTTCTAGTTAGTATAGCCCTTTTAATAGGTGGACCTGATCATCACAGGCCCTGTGAGACTTAGAAACTTCACCTAGTTTTGTGGTAGACACCGATTAGACTCTGGGAATAGTCCTTTTGATAGTGCTCACTTTCAACTCTCCATCAAAGTTTCACACACACACTGCCAGCGCCCAACAGTCCTCTAAGACTTGTTGGGGAAAACACACACACACACAAATACACTATCCATCCCCCAGAAACAAGCACTTTCATCTTTTTCAGTATTTAAAGTTATTTTCAGTTATTATATACATATATAATATATATTATATATATTGGAAGGAATGATGCTAAAGCTGAAACTAGTACTTTGGCCACCTCATGTGAAGAGATGACTCATTGGAAAAGACTCTGATGCTGGAAGGGATTGGGGGCAGTAGGGAAAGGGGACGACAGAGGATGAGATGGCTAGATGGCATCACTGACTCGATGGACGTTGAGTCTGAGTGAACTCTGGGAGTTGATGATAGACAGGGACGCCTCGCGTGCTGCGATTCAAGGGGTCGCAAAGAGTCGGACACGACTGAGTGACTGAACTGAACTAAACATTATATATATTATATATATAATATAGTATTTCCAGTTATTCTAAATAACTTACTACTTCTTGATTTTTCCATTTTAGGCATGATATTGACTTCCCAGTAAAGAAGATGAGAATTAACTTTTATATATTAACACATTCACACACCCTACTCCCAATACAGCAGAGACAGAATGAGATGGTTAAGATAGCAGCATCAACTCAATGGATATGAATCTGAGCAAACTCCAGGTCTCGTGAAGGACAAAGGAGCCTGACATGCTGCAGTCCAAAGAGTCAGACACGGCTTAGGGACTGAACAACAACAATTCCCACTATACCATAACCACACATCCTATACAGGCCTTGTCCTATTACCTCAATATAGTAATATATCATTTCGGCTAGACCAATCTTCAGCAATTACATTATGCACACACACACACACACTTTTGATAACTGAGCCATGTGGTATATCAAGATTGTTTTTCTATCCTGCACTGCTTTTTGATACACCTTAACAGTGGTTTATCACTCATTAATTAGTATTTACTTCTAACTTATCCCTCAAGAAAGTCTCCCTTAACTTTATAAAACTCATCTTGATAAGTGCAAACACATCAGGTATTGCGTATTTTTGAACCAATGACCCAGAGTTTCCTGACGTACTACAACCTAGATAAGTCAATCTCTAGAAAAGTGCTGTCCAAAACAACTTTCTGCCATGATGGAAAAGTTCTATATCTCTTCTCTTCAGTGTGGTAGCTACATGCAATTAGTATGAATGAGAAACAATTTTCAGTTTTATTTCATCTTAACTAATTTCCATTTAAATAGCTACATAAAGCTAATGGCTACCAATCGGGACAGAGAAGCCCCAGAATGATCAGAGCTGTGATTTGGGGATATTTCTCTCCTTCATTTCCTAATCTCTTTCTTGATTTCCTTATTTTAACAGAGTATAAATTCTAGCTTCCTGAAAAACAATGCATGAGAGATTAAAAAAATTTTTTTAATTAACTATGTAGAAATTTCCTTCTCTCTCATACTTCATTTATAATCTGGGTATAGAATTACAATGAAAATCACTCGAGAGTCCCTTGGACTGCAAGGAGGTCCAACCAGTCCATCCTAAAGGAGATCAGTCCTGAGTGTTCACTGGAAGGCCTGATGCTAAAGCTGAAACTCCAATACTTCGGACACCTCATGCGAAGAGTTGACTCATTGGAAAAAAACCCTGATGCTGGGAGGGATTGGGGGCAGGAGGAGGGGATGACAGAGGGTGAGATGGCTGGATGGCATCACCGACTCAATGGACGTGAGTCTGAGTAAACTCCAGGAGTTGGTGACGGATAGGGAGGCCTGGCGTGTTGCGATTCGTGGGGTCACAAAGAGTCGGACATGACTGAGCAACTGAACCGAACTGAAGAATGAGACATTAAGAAGTTAACTAGTGTACATGGTGGAGATTGCTGACAATGAGTTGGGACTTTTCCCAGGGGAACTATTTAATGCTTTTTTTAATATTTGTTTATATTTTTTAATATTTTTTTCTCTTGGACAAGTCAAATTCCTCAAAGGAAACTTTTTTGTTCATGTAACCATTAAATAATTTTGAAATACATAACATGTATTCACACACCTTTGGTAACATCTAAAATTTCCATCATAAGTTTCAATTTATAGACTATAATTTTTAGCAAGACTTCCCTCACGGCTCAGATGGTAAAGCATCTGCCTACAATGCAGAAGACCTGGGTTTGATCCCTGGGTTGGGAAGATCCTCTGGAGAAGGAAATGGCAACCCAGTACTCTTGCCTATAAAATCCCATGGACAGAAAAGGCTGGTAGGCTACAGTCCATGGGAGTCACAAAGAGTCAGAAAGAACTAGGCGACTTCACTTTTAACAACTATTTATCTTAAAAATAATTTCAGACTTAGCATAAAGTTTCAAAAATATGCAGAGTTCCCACACACCCTTCATCTAAATGCTCCTAATGTTAACACATTACATAGCCAGAATACTATTATCAAAACCAGGACTTCAACACTGATAAAAGACTATCAGCAAAACTTCAGACCTTATTCAACTTCCACCAGTTTGTCTACTAATACCCTTTTTCAGTTTCAGAATCCAATCCGAGATTCCACATGGTATTTAGTTTCATGTCTCCTAAACTCTGGTCTTTGACACTTCCTCCACCTTTCCTTGTTTTTCATCATCTTGACACTTTTGGAGGTTACTGATCAGTTAGTTTGTAAAATAACCTCCAATTTGGCTTTATCTAATGTTTTCTCATAATAAAATTGAGATTATGCATTTGGGGCAAAAATAGTACAGAAAAGATTTGATGTCCTTCTCAGTATACCATACTGGGGTCTCTAATAGTGATGTGCTTTATTCTTGGTAATGTTAACCATAATCTATTAATTAACATGGTGTCTGCCAGGATTCTCTCTATATATTTACTATGTTTCCTTTTTGGTTTTTGGCCTTAGGGCATGTGGGGGATCTTAGTTCCCTGAGCAGGTTTTGAACCCACTGTCCCCTGTAGTGAAAGTGTGGAGTCTTAACTACTGGACTGCCAGGGAAGTCGCCCCATCCCTTCTCAAACAAACAATACTGACTAAAGAAAAAAACTATATCATTACTCTTTTAAATGTACCAAATGGACCCTAAAAACTATTATTAATTTGATTTGATAACTGTCATCACACACTGAACAAAGTATTCCTTACTACAGAAGTATTAACAGTAAAAAAGTTTGTATCATTCCTCTCCACCCTGCCTTCTATTATATTTATTCTATACACTGTTATCTTGATGTAATATATTTTTATGTTTGGGTTATATATTATCTAATCATTCTCCTCTGTAAATACATACATGTATATAATTTTTTTAATATAAATTTTTAAAATTCCTTGTGACCATAAGGTTCTAAGTACCAATTCAAAAGTAATTCTGAGTTTTCATCAAAATTAATATTAGTACATGACAGATCAAAACACAAGTATATTATACATTTGGAAGAGTATTCAACAAAAAATAAAATTTTACTGAAAATATCTCTCTTAATGAAACATATACAGCTTACCTTTTTCTTTTCAGTTTATGAGTCCATGAACAAATATTACGTACTACCAAAACGCAACAAACATTAATTCTGTTCCTTTTATTTTTATAGGTGAAATGCTTAATAACCATAGGAGGGACCAAAAAATGTTATTACAGTGATGTTACTCAACTCTGCAAGCTCCCTTTAGGGTTATGTATCAGATATTATACAGTGATCTGGTAAAAATTATTTTTAATGATTTGACATCTATCTAACTCAAAAGATAAACAAACTATAAATCCCTCATGATAATTTATTTCAGGCCTCCCAAAATTATATATTTTCTTGAGCTTCATTTCCTATAATTAGATTTGACCTCATAAACAGTCTCCTCTTATATATCAAGATAATTTTTATGCTCCTACTAATAATCCTATAACTGATTTGCATTTTAAAAAATCATAAATAATAAGTGATAATCACAGACTTTTATTCAACTGCAAATGTATTTAATAAAGACTTTATCTTTTTGCTACTGGTACAGTTTTTTTCTGATACATATCAATACATTAAGAACAGTTCTATCACAAAGTGTTTCAGTTTTTGTCCTGGGCAATTTTTTACAATCATTTGGGTTTCCTTTGTAGAAAACTTCTTCCAGACTGAATTAGATGGTTACAGGTTCAAAGGCTAGCTTAAGCACATCTAAGTCCATTGTTCTCTGGCCAGAGCTTAAAGCGGAAAAAGACAAACAAACAGGCCGTAAGGCAGTTAGCAGGGAAGAATGGAAGGTGCTAAGAGAGGCAGACAAGTAGCACTTGGAAGCCGAAGCATATAAACCTGAGTTAAATGCCAGAAACAGAAAACAGAAGCCAGGTTCCAAAGGAGAGGAGCCCCAAAGCAGAGGAGGAGCCCCGAACACACATCAAAGAGGGCCCAACGCCTGGAATGGAGTCCCGACCAGAAACACTGAGAGGGGAGTGCTGTGCCCTGTACTAACCGTGTGTCTTTCATCTAGAGATGCTCTAAATGAAAAATACACTCTTATGTACTTCAAATGTCTATAAGCTAGTTTCAAGTAGGAAACCCTGCTGAAGCCAGTATGAGCAGCAACAAGCCTCTAATTCCCATAGGAATTATCTTGTATAAAATAAAGCACATAGTAATTGAACCATACTCTAGCCCCAAATGTATGAAAACATTTTAAGCCAATAAAGTGATGTCTTTATGCAATGCAGCACTAGGCTTCCACTAAACAAACATTATTCTGCCTCTAAATGATGGTATCTTTCTAGAGTTACATAATTACTAGTTCTGCTGTATAAATTTGCAAATTTATACAAGAATAAAACAGCATACTAACGGAGACTTATTTACTACACCAAACCATTTAAAACTATTGATCACAGTTTTATTTATTCTTGAGAAAAAGTGACCTCCCTTTCGTTGACTATGTTTACTAATTCTCATCATAAATGTCCACTAATTGTATGATTAAGGTATTATTAGTCACAACTATCCTTCAAGTCAGCAGGGAATTTGGTAAGATCTTTAGAGGGCATTTATCACAAGAGCTAAATTTGGCAAGTCTGAATATAAAAAAGACAGAAAAATAATGTCAGCGTTCTCTGTGAAAGGTCTTTGGGCCTAGGTGCAGAGCAAGGCTGCCTTTGTTACACCGTGGTTGTCAGGTGTGGAGTATGTACGCACATGGACTAGGCAGGGTTGATTTTTCTGGCTCCAGAAGCTCTAGGAACTAACTGAACAGAACACATAGAGCAAGATGAAGCTGCTCTAGGCTTTCAGGAATAGGGTGTAGTTGGGTCCTGGGATCAGAAATCCAAACTCGACTAGATTGATGATGTCAAAGCTGCTTAGATTCTCTAAATATATTAGAGCACTTTGTTTTCATGGTAGTTAGCAAAGCGGCCTTTAACCTATCAGGCTGAGTCAGCTAAAACTAGAAGAGAAAGGCTATGCATCTGGGCCACAGGTAGAAAGGGGCTTTGAAAAGAGCTGGTAATAGTGACAGCAACAGGAATCGAAGGAGAACAAGGACCTTTAAATAAAGGGAAGGAAATGAGAGGGAAAGAAGACAAATTTGAGCCTCAAGATACAACTTTCTTCACATACGTGGCGAAATTTTCCGGTCAAATGTTTAATCTTTTTTTCAAGAATTTCCTAACAATCCTCACTTACATAGAATCAAAGCGCTCACAAGAAGTACTGAATAAAATCATCTCAATTTGTACTTTAGATACTAATTTAAAAGGGACATTGATATGGGGGAGGGGGGTCCAGAAAGTGAGTTTACATAATAAATATTTTATTTAAATAACTTGTAAAGACTCACCTGTAGGCTTAACTGAATAAAACCCAATGGCCTCTCCTTTCTTCCACAGAATCTTAGCATAATCAGTACTGCTATGACACAGGAATGGGATCTCATTTCTCTCCATTTCCTGCTTTCTATAAATAATTCGATTCAGAACATACAGAACCACTCTCTCCCCAAGAGTTCTCACCTACAAAGAGAGTCAGACACCAGGCACAACGGTTATAATGCGCATCAACGGAGAGATGCAGTTTACCTCACTCCCTGGTTCCGCATCTTGCACTGACATTCAAAGCATTTTGAATACATTCAAAATGACTTGTAAACCATTTTATTACCACAAAGACAAGACCAAGTCATTCACACCAATAACAATCCATTTCTATGGATATAAATTATGCATGAAGTAAAGCTTCGCAGCAAAATTCTAAAATAGGCAAGCAGGTTTCCAATATACCAATGCCCGGCATCTCCACTTCAGCGGTCAGTGTTCTCTTCCGGCTTCCAACTGCCCAGATCCCAGGTCTTCCCAAACTCTAACTGCAGCCCCCAACATCTCTAGTGCGTCATCTCTTTCCACCCATTCCAGTCTACACACACACACACACACAAAAGTAAAGAACACACACAAAAGTAAAGAAAATAAAAGGGACAAAAGCTTAGTGTTACCCTGAAGACTTTAAAAACAGTCATCTCATTTGATGAGGAAAGCCATAATTATGCTCTTGGGAAACGCGTCTGTCTCATCCTTTCCAGGTAAAATGGTCATTTAACAGTCACATGTTTGTTATGCAACTCTCAGGAATACCTGTCTCCCTGCACACACACACACACACACACACACACACACACACACACCCCTTCACCAGACCAGATGGGCAATGACGGTGACACCAGGGCAGTCTGATGGAAACAAAACGTGGGTCAATCACAGAATGGAAACAGATCCTCACCCCCTACAGGCAGCGCTACACAGTCACAGGGACCCCCTCATCAACTGTCTGACACTGAACAGTGGGGTTTTCCCCACAGATATCTGTTACTGCTAAAAACAAGAGTCTAGCCATGAAATCTACACGCCTGCCCTAACTTTCCTTAAAGAAAAACAAGAATGTCTAATTAGGGGAAGGGAGAGAAAAAAGCATTAGGCACACACACACTACTACCAAAAGCCTCCCTGGAAAGAGATCTCCAATACCAACCACCACCTGAAGTGACCATGCTCGCCAGCTTACAAGGTAACCCATGCCTTCCTTGAACAGCTCTGAACAGCATCAAATTTGTCCTCACATTGAGTTGAAATCTCTTTTCCATAAACTATACTTTGCTTGATATTCTGGACCACAGAGTCTACAAATATGTGAAAACAGCCATTATATTCTCCTAAATTTCCTATCAAAGCTGAATGTAGAAAAAGACTAATCTGATTTTGGGTACTCCTGCCATTCTAGTCTTATCCCTGGAAATGGCTTCAGATCCCTAATATCTCTCTGCATGTCAGCAGATACAGCTACTACAAATATAAACTGAAGATACTGATATGATAATGGGGCTTTTCTGTATAAACTTAAGGTTTTTATTAGCTTTCTTTCCTTGATTTTACTTCTAATTAACTAAAGCCCAATCTTTTTCATATGTGCTGCTGTTTTAGTTTGATCTTCATGGTATACAGTTAATTTTTTAAACCCATCAGTTCAGTTCAGTTCAGTCGCTCAGTCGTGTCCGACTCTTTGCGACCCCATGAATCGCAGCACGCCAGGCCTCCCTGTCCATCACCAACTCCTGGAGTTTGAACCCACAGATATATTATTTTACCTTTTTCACTAGTTTATTTTCATCATGTTAGATCCTTTTCTTTCTTAATTCTGCCTTTACAGATGAGTTCTCTCTTCCAGCACTGTGGCACGATAAGCATGCCAACTATGTCATCTTCTAAGTAACTGATAAAAAGATGACGGGGACAGAAAAAAGGACTAAGTTTTACAGTATGCTACTGAGGACCTCCTCTCCACTACACTGTTTGGAACACTGAATGGACCACCCAAAATGGCCCTACTCATAAGCAAGTTTCCTGGTCAGTCTCTCCTAGAGACAGAGAACCTAAGCAACCACACAGAGAGAATAAGCTTTTTCCCACCCAAAAGGAAAAATCAGAACCTGAAGTTGATGTGGGTAACTCCAGATCAATTAAACCACAGGTTCTCACTCCTCCTCCCTCAATACTCAATCCCTACTCCCTCACATTAAAATCAAGGGAGCCCAATGTAAGTGCCAGTTTCACCATAACAATGGAACAATGAAAGGGCATGATATCACCAGGTATACTAAAATGGAGACCAGCCCAGTAACTTCAAAAACTATCCCTGTTTATGGGAAACACAGTGTGAAATGGTCTCTTAAGAAACACTTTTAAAACGACGGGGTCTTGTTACCTGCTTAAGCCCCTCTCTAGAAGGGACAGATGTTTTCACAATATCATCAATAGCCCACCACTGATCAGCAAGGTAAAGTGCCACAGCTAAAAGAGAATAGATGCTGGTTAACATCAAAGTCTTAAAGTACACGATATTACTATTTTGTAGGTTTTTAAGGATACTCTTAAATATACCCATACTTTATAATACAGTGTGGCAGCCCCATTTATACTATCTTATTGTATTTTGCTCACTAAATATTTAACCAACTGAGAAATTTTATTTCCTAAATTTACAGTTTGAAATAAGCTTTTTTTCCCCCCAAAAATCCCTTCATGTAGCTATCTTTTAATAAATTTCTAATTGTTTGGAGGGGGAAATTCCTCAATTTATAAAGATTAAGCAAAATAGAGACCTGTGAGTGAGTCCTCAGGTGCAAAAAGAGCAAGAACTTTCTGGGTCTGTTCTCCACCATAGAGAGGTACAAAGCCTACATTTGACAGGCTTATAGGAATCTGAAACGACAATTGATTAAACATTAGTGAAGAGCTGGTAAACAAAATATCAAAAACACCATGTTTCTACCAAGTTTAAACATACATTAACACTAATTGCATAGTTTCTTTCACAGTGGATATTTCTAGTCTCCAGAAAAAAAGAAGAAAAAAGACCAAATGAGACAGACTTTGCTTGTGCAGGAATTTTATTAACTTGGGAGAAAAATGGAAGTATTTCAATAAATATCACTGAGCTCTAGCTATGCATCTGAATAAAAACAAAACATGTATGCTCTATAAAATGATTTAAAAATTTTATCATCTGTTATTTAGATCACTTGAGAGAGAAAAAATTTCATTTTCTAGTAAAAGACACTAGGGTCTTTTTCCCCTGAGATATATACAATACTTTAAATCTTTTCTGCCTTCAATGAATGAAAGCTGTTCAGTCTTATCTGACTCTTTGTGACCCCATGGACTGTAGACTGCCAGGCTTCTGTGTCCACGGAATTCTCCAGGCAAGAATACTGGAGTGGGTATTCCCTTCTCCAGAGGATATTCCCAACCCAGGGACTGAACCCGGGTCTCCTGCACTGCAGTCAGATTCTTTATAATCTAGAACGCTATTTCCCTATTTACACATAATATTGCCATTCAAAGAACTGTAAAATACTGATGCTGGGAGAAGCTAAGAATTCGTCAAATAAACATCATTTGCCAAAAGAAAAACCTGAGACCTAAAGAGGTTAGAGAATTTGCCTGTCATCAAATTTACACCAGAATTCTAATAATTTTATGCCTAATGATCTATCAAACTATAGTCAGAAATTTTAATATTTTGGGAAAAGGAAGGTTTGTGACACAAAAAAGTGTAATGTAATGTTTTGCTCATTTTTTTTCTTTCATTTTTTAAATTTTTTTGCTGATTTTTATAAAAAATGTTTGCAAAACAATTTCCAAATCTAAAGTAGATTTAATTGGGTTAGCTCAAATATGGCTAACCAGTCATTTGATCATGCTGCTGTACTAACAAATCAATATTTATCCATTTTACTGAAAAGTCTTCTGATAAAATTTTCAAAGGTGATTAGTTAACACTTTTAAAGATAATAAAAGGATACTGACTTCATTGTAAACTCAGTGGAAAAGATTGATAAAAATCAAAACAGGATGCCTTACCGTAACATTGAGAAGAGAAAAACATTCTGGATTTTCAGGGTCCCCACACCTCAGATCTGACATGTAATCTTCAGCAGAATTTTCCAGTTCCTCATGACTGCAATTATCCAACATATCCACAGGGAATGCCATCCTCTTTAACAAACAACATGGGACAAAATGTTTCAGAGTATGAAATATTGTTTTCCAAAAAAATAAAAGAAATGCTATCTTCCTGTACTGAGAAAACTTCTTACTGTAATAGCACATGTTTTTACTATGCCAAGAAAGACTACAACTTGAGCCTGCTGATATAAATGTATGTCAAAAAGAAAACTTAAATTCTCATTAAAAATAAGCAATGAAATAAGAATTAATGCTCATGTACCTTTGGTCAATTAATTTATGACAAAGGAGATAAGAATATACAATGGACAAAAGACAGTCTCTTCAATAAGCAGTGCTGGAAAAACTGGACAACTACATGCAAAAGAATGACATCAGAACATTTAAAACATTTTTTATACCATTTACAAAAATAAACCCAAATGGATTAAAGACCTAAACTTAAGACCAGAAACCATTAACAGTCCTAGAAGAAAACATAGGTAGAATACACTTTGACACAGAGCACAGGAAAACTTTTCTGGATCTGTCTAGAGCACAAAGGAAACAAAAGCAAAAACAAATGGTACCTAATTAAACTGAAAAGCTTTTGCACAGCAAAGGAAATCATCAATAAAATAAAGAAACAATCCACTGAATAGGAGGAAATATTTGTAAATGATATGACCAATAAGGAATTAATAACCAAAACATCTGAACAGCTCATACAACTTGATGTCAAAAAAACAAACCAGTTAAAACACAAGCAGAAGACCTGAATAGGCATTTTTCCAAAGAAGCCATACAGATGGCCAACAGGCACATGAAAACATGCTCAACATCGCTAACCATCAAAGAAATGCAAGTCAAAACTACACCAATGTATTAGTTCACATCTGTAATAATGGCCATCATCAGAAGGAACATGAATAACAAATGCGAGAGACATGTGGAGAAAAGGGAACCCTCCTGCACTGTTGGTGGGGATGTAAAATGGTACAGCCACTGTGGAAAATAGTATGGAGGATCCTTAAAAAGCTAAAAATATGGAATTCCTGGTGGTCCAATGGTTAGGACACAGCACTTTCACTGTGCTAGGCCTGGGCTCAGTCTCTGGTTGGGGAACTAAGATCCTGCAGGCCAATACCTGGGTATATACCCGAAGAAAACAAAAACAGTAATTCAAAAAGATACATGCCTCCCAATGTTCACAGCAGCACTATTTACAATAGCTAAGATACAGAAGCAACCTACGTTTCCAGATGAATGGATTAAGAAGATCAGATTTTTTTTAATGTGGTATAATGTGTGTGTGTGTGTGTGTGTGTGTGTGTGTGTGTATACACACAATGCAATACTACTCAGTCATTAAAAAAAAGAATGAATTTTTTTCTTTTAAAGAATAACATGGATGGACCTAGAAGGTAATATGCTTACTGAATTAAGTCAGAGAAAGACAAATATTACACGTTATATGTGCAATCTAAAAAATAAGAAATGAATTTAACAAAACAAATTCACGGATACAGAGAACAAGCTGGTGCTTACCAGTGGGAAGAAGCAGAAAGGGACAAGACGGAGTTAGGGAATTAAAAAGTACAAACTACCATGTATAAAATAAGCTACAAGGATATAGCGTTCCGTACAGGGAAATGTATGATTATTTTATAACTTTAAATGGAGTGTGTGTGTGTGTGTGTGTGTGTGTGTGACACACACAGTCATGTCCTACTTTTTGACCCCTGGGACTGTAGCCTGCCGGGAGCCAGTGTGAGGAACCCCGCCCATGGCAAAGGTCACGAGGAAGGAAACCCGACAACACGCAAGGGCGTGATCAGGCTTCAGGGGTTCCCCCTGAAATTTCCTGAGCATCCACCCCCAAAACCAGAGTCCGCCTGCCGTACTACATTATGCTTTTCATCCACTCTTCTAACATTAACAGGGGGCTATCCCCCCATCACCTTTTTCTGGGAAAGGTTACTTTAGAGCTTTTAGATAATAAGTCTTCTAGACATAAGAGTGTTTCAATCCAAAAACCCCTCTGATGGCTTTCTAGCCTGCCTGCAGGACTCTTATAGCTGCGCAGGTGACTGTTTGCTGTTTGCGGCCTCCCTAGAGGCACAGGAAGCTTAAAACATCCTAGGAATGCAAGGGCTTCCGAGGAGTCAAGATCATTAGAATAAAACTGATTAAGCGTTTCATTGTTGAGCCAATACTTGCTGCCAAATTTTCATATCTTTTATTTGTTGATATAGTTGGTATATAGAAAAAACAAGTAGCAACATAGATCTTTTGAGTTAAGTACCTTCTTTATTATAACCCAATGCACCTTTGTTCTATAGGAAAGTAACTTTAGTGCTTTAAGGGTGATGGAGATTAAAGAAAAACACTTCAGGGGAAAACGAGATTAACATTCATTAAGGAAGAGAGCCATTAAGTGTTAACAGGCCTCTTGGCCAGAAGATAATGTAAATCACCTGAGACCTTTTGTATACAAAAAGATATACAGAAAGGGTCAGGACTGCTGCCCCCGCATGACTCTGTACCTTCCATTATGTAAAGTTTAGGGTATATAAATAATAAAGTTATGGGGTTTTTGCACAAGCCTGACCTCCCCGTGTTGATTCTTTCTCTTGCTCCCTCTCCCTCCCTCTCCTTTTCAGGCTGATCCCTTGGAACGTGGAGGCTCACCAAGTCTACTTACTTGCCCGGGCTTCTGAGACCCACGCAAGAGGGACCCCAAAGCGGGGCACCCTCCGCTATTCAAGCGGGTGCCTGTGGCCCAACGTAGATGGTGCAAGTTCCTTGTCTGGAACTTTATTGGTTTTCCACGTAAACCAAGTTATTCAGCTTCTTTTCTCCACTAATTTTCCTACTACACTACTTTTTCCTAATCTAATCTTATATTTCTAATTAAATAAATCTCTCCGACTCCGTCCACCCTTCGAATTACCCTGGATCCACCGGGGCTAGACCCCGGCAGTAGCCCACCAGGCTTCTCTGTCTATGGAATTTTCCACACAAGAACACTAGAGTGGATTGCCATGCCCTCAGAGGATCTGCCCGACCCAGAGACTGAACCTGAGTCTCTTGCATCTCCTCCACTGGCAGGCATATTCTTTACCACTGTATCATAAATGGAATATAACCTATAAAAACACTGAATCGCTGTTTTACACATCTGAAACTAATACTGTAAATCCACTATACTTCAATTGTAAAAAATGAATAATTCCTTAAATGATAAAACTAAATATTTACAAGGTATAGGATATAAACACACATGCATACAAATAAATCAGCATATACCTCTCAATATAAGAGTCACTGTAAAAGGACACAGGAACTTTTCAGAGTCACAGAAACATTTACAAATACGTTTTGGTGATGGTTGAACAATCTTATAAATTTACTTTAAAAAAAAAAATCACTGAAGTACAGTTGTAACAGGTAAAGGTTGTTCAGTCACTCAGCTGTTTCTCTTTGTGACCCCACGGACTGCACCATGCCAGCCTTCCCTGTCCTTCACCATCTCATTGAGTTTGCTCAAACTCATGTCCATCAAGTCAATAATGTCATCAAACCATCTCACTCTCTGTCACCCCCTTCTCCTCCTGCCCTCAATCTTTTCCAGCATCAGGGTCTTTTCCAATGAGTCAGCTCTTCACATCAGGTGGCCAAAGTATTGAAGCTTCAGCATCAATCCTTCCAATGAATATTCAGGGTTGACTTCCTTTAGGATCGACTGGTTGGATCTCCTTGCAGTCCAGGGACTCTCAAGAGTCTTCTCCAACACAGTTCAAAAGCATCAAGTCTTCTGCACTCAGCCTTCTTTATGATCCAACGCTCACATCTGCACATTACTACTGGGAAAACCATAGCTTTGACTTTACAGACTTTTGTTAAAGCAATGTCTCCACTTTTTAATACCCTGTTGATGTTTGTCATGGCTTTTCTTCCAAGGAGCAAGCGTCTTTTACTTTCTTGGCTGCAGTCACCATCTGCAGTGATTTTGGAGCCCAAGAAAATAAAATCTGTCACTGTTTCCGTTTTTCTACGTCTATCTGCCATGAAGTAATGGGACCAGATGCCATAATCTTAGTTTTTTGAATGCTGAGTTTTAATCCAGATTTTTCATTCTCCTCTGTCACCTTCATCAAGAGGTTCTTTAGTTTCTCTTCACTTTCTGCCATAAGGGTAGTGTCATTTGCATATCTGAAATTATTGATGTTTCTCCCAGCAATCTTGATTACAGCTTGTGCTTTATCCAGCCTGGCATTTCACATGACATACTCTGCACAGAAGTTAAATAAGCACGGTGACAACATACAGACTTGATGTACTCCTTTCCCAATGTGGAACCAGTCCACTGTTACAGTCTAGTTCTAACTGTTGCTTCTTGACCTGCATACAGGTCTCTTGGAAGGCAGGTAAGATGGTCTTGTATTCCTATCTCTTTAAGAATTTATAGTTTGTAAACTATATGTCTCATGAATGCAGCTATTAATAAAAAGGAAGCCAACAACCTAAAGGGGGTGGGGGACACTAAAGATTTTTCATGGAAGTCAAGAAAAATAAGGACTTAACTAATAAATAATGATATGTACTTGCTAATGCAATTAGTCGAGAAAATTAAAACTTCCTTAGTGGTTAAGAATACATCTGCCAATGCAGAAACAGAGGTTCAATCCCTGGTCCAGGATGGTTCCACAGGCCATGGGACAACTAAGCCCTCATGCTGCCAAGTACTGAGCCTGAGTCTAGAGCCCACGAGCCACAACTACTGAGATCGACACACCCTAGAGCCCACGCTCCACAGCAAGAGAAGCCACTGCAACGGGAATCCTGAGCACAGCAACTAGAGACGAGCCCCCCCTCACCACAACTAGAGAAAGCTCACGCACAGTAACAAAGACCCAGCACAGCCCCTAGTTAGTTAATTAGTTAACTAAAAAATTAAAGAGAAAAGCAATTAGAGGTATAACAACTGGGGACAGGTACATGGGTTAGGGGAAAAGGAGACTATCTCTACCCCAATTTGCAAATAATACATTTAACTGAAAAACCATAAAAAAAAAAAAAAAACACCCCAGTGGAAAAATTATTCCAAATATTTAAGAAAACGTAGTAAAGTGGTAAGATATAAAATTACATAGAGAAATCAAGCCCTCATATATATAATAAGAACCAGTAAGAAGAAACAATAAATGGAAAGTCCAGGACTTTTTAATAGGTAGTACTGTTTCACTGCTGTCTTACAATATATTAAATTAGAAATTAATTCTGCCCATTAAAAAAATATTTATTTATGTGGCTATGCTGGGTCTTAGTTGCAGCATGTGGGATCTAGTTCCCTGGCCAGGGATTGAACCCTGGCCCCCTCATGAGTCTCAGCCACTGAAGTCCCAATTTTTTTTTTTTAATTTAGGGGAAAAGTCACTGAAAAAATAAGTTACTTTTCTCTAAAGTGACCTTCAAATCTATTTTAATACAACAAAAGTATCATTAGATAAGGAATTTAATGTCTAACAGAAATGAAATAAACACAAAAAAGACATATATTGTTATGCATACAGTTAAATATATTTTTCTGAATTCTGAAGATACGTTCATGAGAGAAAGTTCTTTTTTAACCATAATCTGAAATACTGGTCCTAAGAACTTTAAAACATGATGTACATATGACTGGGACCTTAATTTGTAAATATATATAATTTTTTTAAGTAAGCTGATTTTTTTTTAATTAAAAAAAATCAGAACCTAGAAATAGAACACTTAAATTCAACCCATCTGCTAGTAAATGTAAATGTCTAAATAAAAGGAGAAAGTAAGAAAAACTTGTGACACTATTTATGAAATACCACAGGACTTCCAGCCAACTTGTGAAAAGGAGGAAAATAAAAACCAAATTTCAAGAGATAACCAAAAAATAAAAAAAAACAGAACCATCAGGAGCTTATCTAAATAAGATATTATAGTTAGAAAGGGATCATAAAATACAACAGTAGCTCTACATTGAAGGAAGCTTGTTAGTTTGGCAAATCTTTGTATCTCTATCAAAGTCAATATGAAAAAGCAAACTAAGCAAATACAACAGTATGTTCTATAGTCAAACCATCAACTATAATGAAGAAATATGGGACTTCCCTAGTGATCCAATGGTTAAGACTCCACACTCAACACAGGGGGCCCAGTTCAATCCCTGGTCATGGAACTAGATCCCACAGGCTGCAATTAAGACTCAATGCAACCAAATAAAAAAATTTTTCTTACAAAAACTAAAAACATGAAATGGTCAACAGCAAGTGAAAGAAGCATAAGGAGGCCACTAGTTAAAAGAATGTTAGTACAGTAACTGTTTTTGCTTTCCTGTAGACAAAATCCCAACTTTGCAACCAAGTAAAACATTCAAAGGCACTTAAATTCAAGAATAAAAGCATTCCTGGGACTTCCCCTGGAGGTCCAGTGGCTAAGACTCCTTGCTACAACCACAGGGGGGCGCAGATCAGATTCCCTAGTCAAGGGAACTAAGATCCCACATGCCAAGGTCGATTAAAAGAGTATTCCTCTTAAACCAACTCAAAAGACTCTCCAAAACAGTAACTACCAAAACAAGGTGTGAATGAGATATTTAAATTTTTTATTTGCTAAGAGTAACCATGATGTAAAGGATAAAATATAAATTAATATTTGAAGATTTCTTTAAAAAAAAAAAACATTTATTCATCCGAAACTATAAAGCCTATGAAATCCTCAACTTGATATATGAGATTATACATTTTCCTAATCAGCATTCAAATTTCTATAACTTAAATATTCAACTGAATATCAATTAAAAATATCTCCTAATCTCCAGTAGTGCTTACCATTAAGAAGACACTGATACAGATCAAAGACAAGTAGATCATGACTAGCTGTAAAAAGAGAAATTTATTATCCTTTATTCTTAAACCTTTTCAAACTGATGTTTTAAAATACAAAAAATAATCTCTTCTGGGTTTATTTGTATTTTTAGTTAAAGCTTAAACACAAAATGAAACAATTCTGTTTTCCTGAAATTCAATCAAGTAAATACTCTGAAATTTGCATAATGAGCATTACCAGAGGGAAAGAATTTGGTTAGATGATGTGATTTCCTTTCTTTTTTAATAACTAACTTTTATTAAGTGCCAGAATGTGTCAGAACTGTGCTAAAAGAATGTCATGCGCTCTCATTCAAGCCTTGAGGCAAAGACATGTGGTGGACCCAATTAATATTCTTATTTTATAGAAAAGTAAACCACCTTGGAGATGTTAATCATTTCCCCAAAGTCACAGAGAGAGAGTGGGTGGCAAACCTCAGACCCAGGCTCGGACCTGACACCCAAGCCCATCCTCCAGAGCAAGTTTAACACTGGCTCTGTGTCACATTTATGACTCATTATTTTACAGTGAATACCTTTAGACTTGGAGCACTAGAAATGTGGCGATCTCCAGATGCATCTGACTTGATTTTAGTATTGTTCATTTCCCTGGTGGCTCAGATGGTAAAGACTGTAATGCAGGAGACCTGGGTTCAATCCCTGGGTTGAGAAGATCCCCTGGAGAAGGAAATGGCAACCCACTCCAGTATTCTCGCCTGGGAAATCCCATGGATGGAGGTGCCTGGTGGGTTACAGTCCATGGAGTTGCAGAGTGAGGCACAACTGAGTGACCAACATTGGAAGTATTTTTTTTTAAACCTTTTTTGGAGATATGGAAGCATGCTGCTGCTGCTAAGTCGCTTCAGTCGTGTCCGACTCTGTGTGACCCAGACAGCAGCCCACCAGGCTCCCCCGTCTCTGGGATTCTCCAGGAAAGAATACTGGAGTGGGGTGCCATTTCCTTCTCCAATGCACGAAAGTGAAAAGTGAAAGTGAAGTCGCTCAGTCGTGTCCAACTCTGTGTGACCCCATCAACTGCAGCCCACCAGGCTCCTCTGTCCATGGAATTTTCCAGGCAAGAGTACTGGTGGTTTAATTGCTAAGTCGTGTCTGACTTTTGCAACCCAGTGGACTGTAGCCTCCACGATCCTCTGTCAATGGGGATTCTCCAGGCAAGAATACTGAAGTGGGTTGTCATTTCCTTCTCCAGGTGGAAGCATGACTAATAAATGTCCTTAAATCGACCATTTTTGTGGCAGCAAAGCTAGATCGAAATGACTGTATTTCTTCTTCACTATAGAATAAATTATTTCACTATTCTCTCTCTTATTTCACCTCCAGGGCATCTCCCAACAAACTTAAAAGTTGTTATTTTTGAATATAGTTTAAAAACAACTATAGCATCATAGCTTTTAGTAAGAAAAAAATTCCCCAATTCCAAAGGCTCAAACATATACCCCTTCTAAAACATTTCTGTGTTTTCAAATCTGTCCTTAAATCCATTACTTTTATTACTGGTCACTCTCAGTGCTAAACTTTATTGGCTAAACAATCACTGATAAGTATTTTTAAAAGATGAAAGAACTGTAAATCAGTAATAGCAGCAGGTAACATTTACTGAGAAATGACAACATACCAGACTTTAAAGAGAACGCTGCATGTAATATATAATGAGGTACTTCTATCAGCCCCATTCTACAGATGAAGAAATGGAGCTTTAGAGATTAAGACATCATGAATGTCACACCACTGGTGGGAGCTAGAAGAATATGAACCCAGACAAGCAAATAGACATTCCACTGTAATTATTTTTTACGCAATATGCAAAATCAAATATCATACTCTTTGTCGTGAGAAATTCACTTCTATAAAATATCACAACTGCACCTTGTTATTAAACATTGTATTCACGTATTACACCGGAAAGAGTACTTGTACTGGAATCCTGTAAGGATGCTCAGGTCAGTTTTGCCACTAGCCAGCTTCATGACCCTAGGAAAGTTACTTACCATCGTTAAGTCTTCTGTATTCTCATTGGTAATGTGATGCAACTAGACAGGATAATCCTAAGGACCTTTTNCTGGAGTTGCTGATAAGAACATATGAAAAAGTAACTGTGATGAGAGGACATTTAGACCGTAAATACCTAGGGTGAGGACTATCCAAGAGGGTTAGGTGTGGGTGAGGCCACCCTTTACTGATCTAAATAGCCCTCTGAGGATCTTAGGGCATCAGCTCCTGCCATGGTAAAGCTAACTCTTTTATCCACAGCGGCAAAAAACCTCGCAGCAGCTCAAAGAAGCTCATCTTGCCCCAAACACCTGTGCCACGGTTCCCTGGCAATAAGCTCTAGCAACAGGGAACTTTTCACTTTTGTTCTGCGGGCAGCTGCATGTCAGCTTGCTGTTGATTAAGCTGCCTCTCCTGAGAACCAGTTTGCATAAAGGTACACTGTGAACTGCATTTGGACTTTCTTTTACCTTCCTTGCCTAGAACAATAGTGTTATTAGTCTATCATTTGTTTGGAGTATGTTATTTCTTTATTGACTTATTAAGAGACATTATCCTATATGCGGTTGGCTTGTGAAATTATTATAACTACTGCAATAAACCTATGTCAAATAAACAAGTAAATATTGGGCAAGGACAGTCTCAGCCTCTGAGCATAGTCTGCCAACCACCGCATGTACAAAATACATATGAACTTTAGAATCCATTTCTATTAAAAAAACCAATTGACTTCTTGATACAGGTTACATTTGAGGAATACTGTCATCTTAATATTATGTGCTTTAGTATGTAAACACAAAATATCTTTTTGCTTCTTTAAATCTTTTTTTAAACCATTATTATAGTTTTCAGTGTGCAAATCCTGTATTTCCTTAAATTTATTTTTTTCTTTCATATGCTATTGTACATGAAACTGTTTTCTTAATTCAATTTTNTACAGGTTACATTTGAGGAATACTGTCATCTTAATATTATGTGCTTTAGTATGTAAACACAAAATATCTTTTTGCTTCTTTAAATCTTTTTTTAAACCATTATTATAGTTTTCAGTGTGCAAATCCTGTATTTCCTTAAATTTATTTTTTTCTTTCATATGCTATTGTACATGAAACTGTTTTCTTAATTCAATTTTCAGTTTGTTTACTACTAGTATACAGAAATAAAGCTGATTTTGGTATACTGATCTTGTATTCTGCAACTTTTTCTGGTTTTTTTTTTTGCTATGTAGCTTGCTGAATCTGAGTTCCCCAACCAGGATGGAACCTCCTCCCCCAACGGTAGCTCAGAGTCTTAATCAGAGGACCCTCAGAGAATTCCCTCTTACAACTTTGATTAACTTGTTTATCAACTCTAATCATTTTTTGTTCTGGGTTTTTTTTTTTTTTTTTAGGGTTTTCTATATACAAGATCACGTCATCTACAAATAGAAACAGTTTTATTTTCTCCCTTCCAACTCCGATTTCCCTTTTTTTCTTTTTCTCACCTAGTTGCCCTGGCTAGAACCTCCAGTACAACGTTGAAAAGAAATAATGACATCAGATATTTCTATCCTGTTCCTGATTTTATGGAAAATATTTTCAGTCTTTTATCATTAAGTATGATATAAGCTGCAGGCTGAGCGACTTCACTTTCTCTTCTCACCTTCATGCATTGGAGAAGGAAATGGCCACCCACTCCAGTATTCTTGCCTGGAGAATCCCAGGGATGGGGGAGCCTGGTGGGCTGCCGTCTATGGGGTCGCACAGAGTCGGACACGACTGAAGTGACTTAGCAGCAGCAGCAGCAGCAGCAGCAAGCTTTTCATGGGTGTTCTTTATCAGGCTGAGGAAATTCCCTCCTATTTTGTTGAGTGTTTTTATCATGAAAGGATGTTGGATTTTGTCAAATGTAGCTTTTGTTCTGTCTGTTGAGATGATCTTTTATTTTATTAATATCATCTATTACATTGATTGCCTTCCATATGTTGAACCAGTTCTCACATTCATGGGATAAATCCCACTTGGTCATAGTGTACATTCCTTTTTATGTGCTGCTGGACTTGACTTTCCAACATTTGTAGAGGATTTTTGCACTTATGATCATAGGTGATTTTGGTCTGTAGTTTTCTTTTTTTGTGATGTCTTTGTCTGGCTTTGTTATCAGAGTAATACTGAACTCACAGAATGAGTTGTAAGTATTCTTTCCTATTTTTTGCCAGTGTGTGAGAAGGATTTTTGTTAATTCATTAAATGTTTTGTAGAATTCAGCAGTGAATTCTGGGCTTTTTCTGTGTGTGTGATCATTTATTTTTATTTTTTAATTGAAGGATAACTTGTTTATAATGTTGTTTTGGTTTCTGCCATACAAAAATGTGAATCAATCATTATTATATATATACTATGCATTTTCCTAAGTATAATAAGATTGAGAATATTTTCATTGGCCATTTGAATTTATGCTTCTATTTGTTGACTACTTCTTATATATATTCTTCTGTATGTTTGGAAGATCCCAGAACAAGCAAAAAAAAAAAAAAAGGAATGTTCATAACAATAGATATAAGGATACACGTGTGTGTATGTACTTATATGTATGCAATACACATATATCTGTATTTTTGTTTGGCCATGCAGCATATGGGATTTTAGTTCTCTGACCAGGGATTGAACCTGGGCCCTCAGNTGTTTGGAAGATCCCAGAAAAAGAAAAAAAAAAAAAAAAGGAATGTTCATAACAATAGATATAAGGATACACGTGTGTGTATGTACTTATATGTATGCAATACACATATATCTGTATTTTTGTTTGGCCATGCAGCATATGGGATTTTAGTTCTCTGACCAGGGATTGAACCTGGGCCCTCAGCAATGAGAGCTTGGAGTCCTAATTACTAAAGTGTCAGGAAATTCCCCCAGTATGTTTTTATATAAATAGTATATTTTTGAAAAATAAAAGAGCAATAAAATTGAAAGACGTATTAAAAAGACATTTGCAGTGAACTGTAAAAGCAAAATGGCAAATGCACTATAATTTGTCAAACTTATGTCCCAAGTTTTTTAAAATGTGAGAAAACTGAGATAAGAATAAAGCTCCTGACTTGTGTGTAAGGAAAGGGCATAAAGGGATGGGAGCGATGGGGTTTAAATATTATTAGAATCTTGGTAGAAATGAGGAAGACCCAGAAAGTCAGCCAGATGGCCAAGAGAACTCAATCTCAAGTGAATTCATGTGAAGTCTTTGATCTCTCTCGTGAAGGAGTTCAAAGGAAATCTCTTGCAGGAAGGACTAGGTCTGTAAAACTTCAATCCTGGCTACATGCTAAGTTCACCAGAGGAGCTTTTAAAATAAGGGCCTACTCTCCAACTTGGAACAATTGAAACAAAATCTCTGCAAGTAGCTCTGGAAACTGTTTTTTGTTTGTTTGTTTGGGGGGTCCATTTTTTTTTTAATTGATGCATAATTAACATATAACAATATGTTAGTTTCAAGTGTACAACACAAGAATTCAATATATTGAGAAATGATCACCACAATAAGTCTAGTTAACATCATTCACCATACATAGCTGCACAGTTTCATTTTTTGTGATGAAAACTTTTAAGATCTACTTTTTCGATCCAAGTAACCTTCAAATATAGTTCATGAGAACTATATTTTTTTGAAATTTCCCCTGGTAATCAGCAAGGTTGAAATTTCACGAAGTAGACACTGACATGCAGAACACCAAATTATATTGTTTAGAGGCACATGAAAAGATGTTCAGTATTATTAACTATTAGAGAAATACAAATCAAAACTACCATGAGGTACCACCTTACACTGATCAGAATGGCCATCATTAAAAAGTCTACAAATAACATGCTGAAGAGAGTCTGGGGAAAAGGGAACACTCTGCACCGTTGGCCGGAGTGTAAATTAGTGCAGCTACTATGGAAAACAGTATGGAGGTTCCTCAAAAACTGAAAGTAAAGTTGCCATTGCTGGGCTGTGCTTAGGCGCTCAGTCATGTCTGACTCTTTGGGATCCCATGGACTGTAGCCCGCCAGGCTCCTCCAGGCCAGAATACTGGAGTGGGTTCCCATGCCGTCCTCCAGGGGATCATCCCAGCCAGGGACTGAACCCAGGTCTCCCACATTGCAGGCGTATTTTTTACCATCTGAGTCACCAGGGAAGCCCAGAGTTGCCAATGTGATTCTGCAGTTCCATGCCTGGACATAATCCAGAGAAAACTATAATTTGAAAAGTTACATGCACTCCTGTATTCAGAGTAGCACTACTCACAGTGGCCCAGACATGGAAGAAACATAACTGTTCATTGATGGATGAATGGATAAAGAGTATGTGGTACATATCTACACTGGAATACTACTCAGCCATAAAAAAGAATGAAATTATACCATTTACAGCCACACAGATGGACCTAGAGATTATCATAGTAAGTGAAACAAGTCAGAAAGAGAAAAGCAAATACTATATGATATCACTTACATGCAGAATCTAAACTATGCTAATCATGAACTTACCTACGAACCAGAAACTTGTGATTGCTGAGAGAGGGTGGGGAGGGACCGATTGGGAGTTTGGGATTAGCAGATGTCAGCTTTTATATATTGAATGGATAAACAACAAGGTCTGTCTTACTGTATAGCACTGTGTTGTGTGCTTAGTCACTCAGTCGTGTCTGACTCTTTGTGACCCAATGGACTGTAGCCCGCCAGGCTCCTCTGTCCATGGGGATTCTCCAGACAAGAATACTGGAGTGGGTAGCCATTCCTTTCTCCAGGGGATCTTCCCAACCCAAGGATCAAACTCAGGTCTCCTGCACTGCAGGAAAATTCTTTACCATTTGACCCATCAGGGAAGCCCACCGTATAGCACAGAGAACTATTAATAATTAATATAGTCAGTGTCCCGATAAACCGTAATGGAAAAGAATATGAAAAAGAATATAAATATATGTATAATTGAATCAATTTACTGTACAGTAGAAATTAACACATTTTAAATCAACTAGATTTCAATAAAATAAATTTTTTAATTGAAAAAATTGTATTGTTTAGAAAAATAAGATTTTATTTTTTGGTATGTGATTATCAGAATCCTTTTTTTAAAACTGAAGTGTAAAGAAATTAGGAAAAAGTAGGTTTATCATAAGGGATATCAACAGAAGAGAAAAAGGAAATAATAGTTTTAGAATGGTTTCTAAATTCCGCAGTGGTGCAGGGGTTAGGATTTGCTGTGGCCTAACAGCAAATGGAGTTCCATTTGGAGTTCCATTCCTGGCTAGGGAACTAAGAGCCCATTTGCTGAGCTGCTTGGCCAAAAAAAATTTTTTTAATAAAATAAAATGCTTTCTGTCTCAAATTATTGTTCTTTTCGATGTTTTTCACTGAAAGAAAATTTATTGAGAATCTATGACATGCAAAGCCCTGTGCTAGAACCATGAGATGTTTTTTTCAATGACTAGACAAATGACTCTTACCTTCAAAGGTCTTACAGTCTGGTTGAGAGACAGGAAGAAATTGTGACAGAACAAGGCAGAAAGAAATGCCAAACTTGAAGAAACAAAGTGCCATGGGAACACAGAAGAGGTGACTCTAGCAAGACTGGGATTGAGGAGGTTTTATGAAGAAACCAGGGTTTGAACTCATCCTTGAAGGATGAGCGGAATCTCAGTAGGTGAAGAGGTTGGGGTGAGAAATGGATTCCTGATTTGGGGAGGAGCAGGGGCAAAGACTGAGCGGTGAAAGAGTGTATATAATCCACACCTCCTTTTCTCTGGGATCTGTAGCAATCGCCTCCTGACTAGTCTCCAGCCTGTCCCCACTCCACCCGCTACACCTCCTCACACCACCACTACAGCTCTTATTTCCTCAGAACACTGGGCATTCATTATGAAATGTTCATTATTAGCCTAGCATGCATGTGCGTGCATGCTAAGTTGCTTCAGTTGTGTCCAACTAGTTGCAACGTATGGACCGTGGCCCGCCAGGCTCCTCTGTCCCTGGGATTCTCCAGGTAAGAATACTTGAGTAGGTTGCCATGCACTCCTTCAGAGGATCTTCCCGACCCAGGGATTGAACCCAGGTCTCCTGCATCTCCTGCGTTGCAGGTGGATTATTTACCCATGAGCCACTGAGGAAGTTCCCATATCTACACAATATTCCCTAAATGTTTATATTTTTGAGATTTCTGTACTACAAAATCAATGGATGCTCTTGCATCAAATTCAAATAGTTCTGTAAGGTATAAACAGAAAGTGAAAGTCCTCTCTCCAATCTGCCTTCAGAGGTAGCCATTGTTAGCATCGTGAGCAGGTATCCATCTAATTTCTCCATGTCTCTGCCTCTCTATCTCCAGCTGTTTGTTTCTCTCTTAATACAGACTGCTGCTGCTGCTGCTGCTAAGTCGCTTCAGTCGTGTCCGATTCTGTGCGACCCCATAGACGGCAGCCCACCAGGCTCCCCCATCCCTGGGATTCTCTAGGCAAGAATAATAAAGTGGGTTGCCATTTCCTTCTCTAATGCATGAAAGTGAAAAGGCAAAGTGAAGTCGGTCTGTCGTGTCCGACTCTTAGTGACTCATGGACTGCAGCCTACCAGGCTCCTCTGTCCGTGGGACTTTCTAGGCAAGAGTACCGGAGTGAGGTGCCATTGCAAATGTAGATATACAGATACACATATTACATACATACACATACAATATCATATTCTTTATACATATACGTTCCACTGTATACATGTATCAGTTCAGTTCAGTTCAGTCGCTCAGTCTGTCCATCCCTTTGCGACCCCATAGACCTCGGCACGCCAGGCCTCCCTATCCATCGCTAACTCCTGGAGTTCACTAAAACTCATGTCCATCACGTCAGTGATGCCATCCAACCATCTCTTCCTCTGTCATCCCCTTCTCCTCCCGCCTTCAACCTTTCCCAGCATCAGGGTCTTTTCTAATAAGTCAGTTCTTCATATATCAGGTGTTAGAGCTGGAGTTTCAGCTTCAGCATCAGTCCTTCCAATGAACATTCAGGACTGATTTCCTTTAGGATTGACTGATTGGATCTCCTTGCAGTCCAAGAGACTCTCAAGAATCTTCTCCAACACCGCAGTTCAAAAGCATCAATTCTTTGGCACTCAGCTTTCTTTATAGTCCAACTCTCACGTCCGTACATGACTACTGGAAAAACCATAGCCTTGACTAGATGGACCTTTGTCAGCAAAGTAATGGCTTTGCTTTTTAATATGCTGTCTAGGTTGGTCATAGCTTTTCTCCCAAGGGGCAAGTATCTTTTAATTTCATGGCTGCAGTCACTATCTGCAGTGATTTTGGAGCCCCCCCAAATTAAAGTCTCTCACTGTTTCCATTGTTTCCCCATCTATTTCCCATGAAGTGATAGGACTGGGTGCCATGATCTTATTTTTCTGAATGTTGAGCTTTAAGCCAACTTTTTCACTCTTCTCTTTCACTTTCATAAAGAGGCTCTTTANGGTGCTTTCACGATTTGTTATGGTTATAATGAAAAAAGCTTAGGGGAAGCAGTGTGAAAGCAGAAGGGTGAAAATACAGAGAGGAAACGATATGCTTGGGTTTTTTTCTTAATTTATTTTTATTTATCTTTTTGGGGGTGGGAGGGAGCCACACCACGTGGAAGATGGGATCTTAGTTCCTAGGCCACGGGACTGGAAGCACAGAGTCTTAACCACAGGACCACCAGGGAAGTCCCAACATGCCTGTTTAACACTCTCCTAGCTCCTCCCCAAATGCAAAGCCCGCCCCTCCCATCTGCCACCCCTCTATTCTGGTGGGCTTGGCCTTGACCCTACTGCAGTCATGCTGAGAGCTCTGTAAATTGCCCAGAGGTTCTTCAACAACCCAGCTGCTTCCTGTCTCTGGACTTTCACATATTTTTATTCTTCCAGCTGGAACTCCCTTACCTGCCACACTCTGCCAGGCAAACTCTAATTAACTTTCAAAACTCAGCACATGCAAGAGTGTTATTTCCATCTGGAGGCCACAGTGAGATGTCCCTTACCTGGTGATTTTGAAATAAGGATGCCACAGAATAAAATAAGCCAAAATGTGGATGTGGTTAGCTCTCTGGAAGGAGAGCAAGAATTGTGAATAAATATATGACTAAAGGATTTGAGAGACTTTCCAATTTAAAAAAATGTTGGGTAATCTGAGAGAGAAAAATATGGAGAAACTCCATATTACTTCACTGTAACTCAATTAACAGAAAGTTCGTTTTCTTGCCTTGTTCACAGTAAGACCATGTGAAGAGAAGTGTCCAGTAAACACGGGAAACAGCGCCGAGAGGCAGGGGTCGAGGAGAAGATTCACAGAGACACAAGCGGGTAGGTGCTCATCATTAATCTTCATGGCTGGGTGTCAGTCTAGCATGCAAATCAACTACACTTTATCTCTTATCGGTAAAATTAAGACAGCTTCCAATAACTAACCATTATAACACTGCTCAGTGGGCGTTATCGCTCATGTCCCCTTATGCTCACGAGCTTGTACTTTTGAGAATGTGTGTTTAGGAGTGGTTTACTTGAATCGTAAGGGATGAGCTTGTTCAACTTTGCTGTTGATGCTCTTCAGTTGCTAAGTCTTGTCTGGCTCTTTTGCAACCCCGTGAACGGTAGCCCACCAGGCTCCTCTGTTCATGGGATTTCCTGGGCAAGAATACCAGAGTGGGTTGTCATTTCCTTCTCCAAAGGATCTCCCCGACCCAGGGGTCGAACCTGTGTCTCCTGCATTGGCAGGCAGACTCTTTGCCAATGAGCCACCGGGAAAGCCCTCAGCTTTACTAGATAATGTCAAATTGTTCTTCAAAGTGGTTGTGCCAATTACCGCTGCCACAGTGTAATGATGTTCCAGTTCTTCTACATTCTTGCCATACTCAGTCTTATTTGCAGGTTGGATGCACTGGGAATGCTGTCTCATGCACTGTTCTGCTATGCATTCTCTGATTCTTACTGAGATTGTACATCTCTTACATTTTATTGACCACTAGGGTTTCCTCTTCTGTTCGTCCCCTTTGCCCATTTTTCTGTTCAGTTATTTTTATTCTGTTTATTGTTTTTCAGGAATTGTGTGTGTTGGATATATATCCCTGGTCCATGGCTTGTTTTTATTGATTGATTGATTGATTTTTATTTTTTATCATGGCTTGTTTTTTCATTAAAAAATCTTCAGTGCCTCAATTTCCTCATCTGTTAAACAAATGCAATATTATTAAACAAGTATGCATAATTATTATTATTAAGTAAATCTTAACTATTATTAAGCAAAAATGTAACATATTTAGAACAGTGCCTCACTCCTAGGAAGCACTAAGTAAATATTTATTATTATTATCAGTATCTTTCAATGAAAAGAAGTTTTAATTCCTGCTATAGCATCTTTTGATGAATAGACATTTTTATTTTTAAGGTCTAAATTTATTAATCTTTTCTTCTATCATTTGTGCTTTTTGTGCCCACCAACTGCCTTTTTATACCTGTTCTCTGTGTTTCCCATTCTATGAGTATTTTTACAATTGAAGTTTTCCCTAAAACACTCTGAAACCCATTATATTGGGAGAATAAGGAGAACACTTAAATTATCACCTTTGTGTTTTAAAGAATGGTGGCTTTTCCCTTTGGACACTATCGTGAATACCAAAAATATGCTTTAGTTCACGTAGTCAACTCAAAAGAGAAAGCTTTTATCATGGCATCTTACTGAGGATATATTAGTGGTTCTTGAATGGTATTTAACTTTACAATTTTTACTTTTTGTGTTTTTTTTCATTTTCTTTCCTATGATTGCTTTCTCCCACAAATGCTGATATTTTACGTATATGCCAGAACTATCCTTTCTCTCTTATAAAACTTACTAGACGCCAACAAATACATGAATTCTTTGCCAACGATCATGTCTGTTCAGTGAACTGAGTTGATCGGCTGTTCTAGGAGAGAGAAACCTGCACATCACATTAGCTAAGGACTGTAGTCATCTTGCAGAGTCATTCTTCATGATTAGAATCACTTCCAGGCCCCTTTGTGGTTGAGTATTCCCTTCTGCTCTGTTGAAGACATTGTAATACTTGGGAAAGTCTCACGGCTACCAAAGCAGTAGCAGTCGCTATTCAGCGGCGATGCTGGCAAATACAGAGGAGCACTGTCCACACTCATGATCAAGATGGGCTAGAAGCCACTAAATGTAACTTTGCAAGACAACTTAGATAGTGAAAATAAATGCTGGGAACATTCCAAAGCTGCTTTTCCTGGAGAAGAGCCGGCGTTGCCTAGATCCCCCTGGGATTCTCTTCTGTTTGGAGTTCTCTGAGTCCCTCAGAGAATATATATTGAATTTTTCTGCTCTTCACTTTGTATCAGAAATCTAGCCCAAAGAAATGATATTCAGGGAAGATCACCCATAGTTTTACAAGTTTTGTATGTGGGGGCAACAGTCATGAAATTCTTCCTCTAAAACCATATTATTCAGATGCTATTCTGGTTGAAGTAGGAGGAGAACATTCAGAACTTTTATTTTCTTGAAGGAACCGATAGACTTATTTCTTTCTAATAGTTAGAGTCATATATTAGAACAAGTGTCCTTTGTTTCCCTGGTCAGGAAATTTAATGCTCAATTTAAATTTCAGTCGTATATTAAAATGGCCATACTGCCCTAAGCAATCTACAGATTGAATGTAATCCCTAACATATTACCCACAACATTTTCACAGAACTAGAACAAATATTCCTAAAATTTATATCAAACCATGAAAGACCCAGAATTCCCACAGCAATCCTGAGGAAAAACAACAAAGGTGGAGTCATAATTCTCCTAGACTTTGGACAATACTATGAAGTTACAGCAATCAAAACAGTGTGGTATTGGCACAAAACCAGCCAAATGGCTCAATAGAACAGAATAGAAAATGCAGAAATAAACTCATACACCTATGGTCAGTTAATCTTTGACAAAATAGGCAAGAATACATAATGGAGAAAAGACAGTCCCTTCAGCAAGTGAATTAATGAAGTTAGAATACACCCTCAAACCATACACAAAAAAGAAACTCAGTATGGCTTAAAGATTTAAATATAAGGTATGACACCATACATTTCCTACAAGAGAACATAGTCGAAACATTCTCTGACATACACTGTAGCAGTGTTTTCTTAGGTCAGTCTCCCAAGGTAATAGAAACAAAAATAAAAACAGGGGACTTCCCTGGTGGTCTGTCCAGGGACTGAGAATCTGCCTTGCAATGCAGGGGAGTTGGGTTCAATCCCTGGTCAGGGAACTAAGATTCCATGTGCTGTGGAGCAACTGAGCCTGTGAACTACAACTACTGAGCTTGTGCCCTCCAAAGTCCGTGTGCTACAACCAGAGAGTTCGAGTGCTGCAACTGCGGAAGTGCTGCAGAGTCCCTGTGCTGCCTCAAAGGATCCTGTGTGACGCAACAAATATTCCACATGCCACAACTAAGGCATGAGACCTGATGCAGCCAAATCAAGAATTAAATAAAAATGTTTAAAGAAGCAAAATAATCAAACCTGATCATGTTTTGCACAGCAAAGGAAACCATAATCAAAGCAAAAAAGACAACCTGGGAGAAAATATTTGCAAACAATGCAACCAACAAGGGCTTAATTTGCAAAACATACAAACAGCTCACACAGCTCAGTAACAAAAAACAAACAACCCTATCCAAAAGTGGGCAGAAGACCTAAATGGACATTTCTCCAAATAAGGTATACAGATGGATAATAGGCACAAATGCAAATCAGAACTACAAAGAGGTGCCACCTCACAGAGGTCAGGATAGCCATCAGAACAAAGTCCACAAATAATACATGCTGAAGAGGGTATGGAGAAAAGGGAGTCCTCCTGTTGGTGGGATTTAAATTGGTGCTGTCACTATGGAGAACAGCAAGAAGGTTCCTTAGAAAACTAAAAGTAGAGATGCCATATGATCCAGCAATCTCACTCCGGGGCATATATCTGAACAAAACTATAATTTGAAAAGATACATGCACCCTTATGTTCAGAGCAGCACTAGTCACATTAGTTAAGCCATGGAGAAAAATAAAGAAGAGGTGGAATATACATACAATGGAATGCTATTTGGCCATAAAAACAATGAAATAATGCCATCTGCAGCAACATAATGAACCTAGAGATGATCATACTACGTGAAATAAGTCACAAAGAGAATGACAAGAACCACATGATATCATTTATCTGCAGAATCTAAAATATGCCACAAATAAAGTTATTTATGAAACAGAAACAGACTCACAGACATAGAGGGATAAAAATAAGAGTTTGGGATTCAGTTCAGTTCAGTCACTCAGTAGTGTCTGACTCTTTGCGACATCATGAATCACAGCACACCAGGCATCCCTGTCCATAACCAACTCCCGGAGTTCACTCAGACTCATGTCCATTGAGTCGATGATGCCATCCAGCCATCTCATACTCTGTCGTCCCCTTCTCCTCTTGCCCCCAATCCCTCCCAGCATCAGGGTCTTTTCCAGTGAGTCAACTCTTCACATGAGGTGGCCAAAGTATTGAAGTTTTAGCTTCAGCATCATTCCTTCCAATGAACACCCAGGACTGATTGATCTCCTTTAGGATGGACTGGTTGTATCTTCTTGCAGTCCAAGGGACTCTTAAGGGACTTCTCCAACACCACAGTTCAAAAACATCAATTCTTTGGCGCTCAGCTTTCTTCACAGTCCAACTCTTACATCCATACATGACCACTGGAAAAACCATAGCCTTGACTAGATGGACCTTTATTGGCAAAGTAATGTCTCTGCTTCCAAATATGCTGTCTAGGTTGGTCATA